>JAHHUM010001284.1:0-225802 GCA_036173005.1 Crenichthys baileyi
TAAAACCCAAATTCTTAACAGTTCCGCTGAAGACTGCTGTTACTCACCAGGAACTTTTTGTTTTGGTTCTTTAGGTTAAAAACTAAAACTGTGACTAGAGGTGCAGTAACCAGACAGCTTTCTATATGTACGGGACATGTCATGTATTTTACAATATTTTGCTACCTTTGACATGACAGTGATGCCTTTATGATCAATGATGTTGCATAAATTGTTTTACTTTTTAAAATACAATTAATAGACATATCTTTGTCTAGATTGAAATCCAGAAGTGGAAGAAATTTGTTTAAAGCTGCAAAAGCTGAATTGAAATATTTGAGTGTCTTAATTTATTTTTTGTTTACCACATTGTTACATTCAGCTGTAAATATGAAGCAATAATATATTAGAAATATGCAGTTTGAAACAAAGACATAAGGTTTTTTATTGTCTACAAGAGGCATCATTAGCATTTAAAGATTATATGAATGCAGTTTAAAGGGATTTTTAAAGTGGGGTTATAAGGAAAGCAGCGGCGCTGGATTCATTTTAGAGGTGGGGGGGCCGTGGGGGTGTTAAGGTGACGGTAGTAACGGTAGTCAGCTTCAGCCTAAACGTCTCAAAGCATTTGCAAATCCTATTTCAGCAGTCTCTAGCATTGTCACATTTACTTTATGCAGTTAATTGCACAGACACTTTTCATGTTTTTACAGAACAAATTGAGGTAGGTGGGGCAGCATGGCACCAATGATTTTCCTGGCTATTGTGAATCTTGCATGACTGATATCCTGGGCAAGTCCCTCCCTTGGTACCACCCACTCGCTTAAAGAAACCAATTAGGAAAAAAAAGCTGTTACTTTTTAAAATGATGTAACTTATCAAAAACCTTTATTCCAGATGTTGCCAGTCCAAATATTGCAGTTTTTCATAAATCTCAAACTGTGTTGTAAAGATTGTTCAGTGTAGAACAATCCAATCAGATTGTTGGGTGACAGCAAGACAGCAGGGACAGGGCAGTGAGCCATATTGTCCATATCCAAAACAACCATACACTGAGGAAGGAACATGTAAAACCTTTCCGCTTTGAATAATTACCTAGTAGAAATGTAAGTGTAAAAATATTGTAAAACAGCCTTCACTTAAGACTACTGTAATAGTTTAACTTTTTACACCCCATTTATTTTCTGACAGGCAGTGACTGGAAATACTCACATTATTCAATCCTTAGCTTGTTCATGCAGGGAAGTTCACCTCCAACCTTCATTTTCTTTGTAAATATACATTGGCTTTTCTGTAACTAATAATCTAATGCATATGTGGTTTTGGTTTCAATGTTCATTAAATGCCATTCACATGAAACTTTCTGACATGTTCTAGATTGTAGTTGTTCTACAACAATGGAAAACTGTTCGGTCTTGACCTCTCTCAGACTAAGTGTTCATCTCAGCTTCTGGGTCCGATGTATCTGTATTTAAATTTGATGAAGATGCCAAGAGAGTTCTCAACTAAGGTAAGGTAATAACTACTTAGAACCTTTAAACACAACCTATCTTCAGAAATTCTGAACTATCTCTTTAAGACCTTTTGAAGCTAAAAGAGCTCAAGGTTGCCCTCTTGTGACCTTTGTAAACTATTACAAAACTTTTTTTGCTTTTAGATAAATTAACGAACTCCTTTGTGTTCAAAACATTTCATGATACATGAATTGTCATGTCACTATTCAAAACAGGTTTTTACTATAGCATTTTTTGCACAATACAAACATCTGTTTTGACAATGTTTTAAATCACCCTACATAACTTGAACTGTATGCAGATCTAAAAACATTTGTTTGCTGCTAGACATAGTGATTTCCTGGATTTGCTTCCCACATTTTAATTTTAAACACTCACTGTCCGAACTATTTTTGTTCGCAAATTGAACAACTTTGGGTCAATGTAAACTTATTAGCCCATGCTCTAAGGTCATTGAAACATCATGCCTGTCATGGTTAATGATTTCACAGTGGAACTCTTTTTGGTGCTTGCAGTTAAAAAATGAGACAATCTCAAACTGTGTTGTGTAAAGCAAATAAAGATAAGGTTTGACTCCAAATAGCACCCATATGTTGCCTGAATATATCGTATGATGTAATTGCATCATACGATAAGCACACTGATCAGCCCACCTTAGCTCATCATTTAAAATGCAGGCTTGCACTGCATTCATCTACCTGCTGTCTACCACCACAGCTCGGGAACAGCCATCCACATCCACCTGAATCATGCAGTCGGCTGAAGTGAAATTCAACAGAAACAGCTTGCTTCTGACTCTGAAGCGATACAGCTCAGCTGTCAGCGATATGGAGAAGACCATCCTCTTGCCAAGTCTGCTGCGAGATGTACCCTCAGGCTGTGAAGCAGCGGATGAGACCTGCAGAGATCTCTATGCCAACTACTTGATGCTGAAGGCCATTCGAAACACAGTGGAGAGCAGCCTGGTACTCCTGGATGATCACAAGGGCAAGAACACCACATTCACCAAGACCCTTGAGCCTTCCGTGGATGCTGATCCTGAAGCATTGTTTCTCTTCCATCTAAAAGGACTGTTTTCTGTGATGAGCGACCTCATTAAGAAGACTAGGGGCCTCACTGAGAAATACTTGGACATAATTGGTTTGGCAAATTAATGTAAAAACATTTGTTTGCAGACATTAAACCATATCTGTTGTTTCTAATGGCTGTAAGGGTTTCTTTCCTGGGCCTAAAAGTTTAAACTTCATGAATGTGGAATAAATGTACTTGGTCAAACCTGAAAACTTGTACTTTTTCATTTGCTGGTGGTGAGTTGCTAATTTGTACTCATGACATTGATAAAAGGTAGAAGTATTTATAATTAGTGATACACCAATAAACCAATGATCAGCAAATAGTGAAAAATCAGTTTTTTTTTCCTGATCTTTAAATGCATCCAAGCTAGAAGTTCACTTTTTTCGGTTTGTAAATTCAACTACAAACAGCATTTTCTTTGGTGCACTTCAAGCTTATTAAAAATCAAGAGAAAAGTTCAGGACATGTGTTTTAAGGCATAAATGGGGAAAATTCTAATCCCTTCATTTACTGTTGAATTTAAAACCCTAATCTCTAACAAAAAAAACTGCAGCACATCTTTGTCTTCTCATGGTTTCTTCCATTTAATTGTAGAATTTAAACTAGAGATGCACTAATCAGAGGATCTGCTCTGAAATCAATTTTCAGTTTTCTGGAAGGTCTGATTTAGCAACTCAATTTCTTTATTCTAAGGACTAAAGAGAAAAAAATATTAATTACAATATATTGTCCCTGTTTATGCATTGACACATTTTCCCAACCTTTATCCAATTTTTATTAAATTAGTAGACGTTCTCAGTTTGAAAGCACTTAATATGTAAAAAAAAAAAACAAGTCCGATTTTTAAGTATTTCACCTGACAATGACCCACTAAGACCAGATAAGTTCAAATTTCCCAACTACGCGTTTTGGCTGATTGCTTGTTACAGTTCCAATTAAAATATGTTTTAGTGTGTTATAAACCTTAAAAAGAAAATTGAAATGGGACAAAATCGAAATCGGCAGATCAAACTTCTTTCAAAATTATTAAATCAGTCTTAGCCAGTAAAAGCCCAACTGGTACAGCCGAAAGAATAATAGTAGTGAAGAGCCAGGATTAATTTAAGAATCTTATGGTTTGTAAATAAATACAAAAAAAAAACAACCTTATTGTGTCGAACACTACATTAAGAAAATTGGTTTTCTTAAAGTTGGTTATTTTTTTTATTTTATTTACATCATCATAGTTCACACAATAAAGAACAGATTTCACAAACAGGCGGCCTAACAAAAGTCTGTCCTCTCGCTTTGCTTCCGTTTATTCCCATGATAACCACAGAGACTTAGCGCACAGGATGGAACGGCTCGACAATCTCTGCAAAGGTCTTTTTTTCTGGTGAGATTAAACAAATGGAGAAAGAACTTTAGTACACAAATATAGGCATTCAGGGTTTAAAGTACAGCTTCAATCATAATTATAATTCTAAAATAGAATGCCTAATGATGTTTAATGTTTATGCATTTGGCAGACTTCATCTAAAGCGACTTAAAAATGAGGATAAAGTAATAATTAATAAAAAATAATTAATGACAACCGTCTTTAGGCAAAAATTACAACATCTGTACAACCAAATCCACATCCACACCACAACCCCTAACATGTTATTGCTATGTCGGCTGCATTTTAAAACACAATTTCTGAACAAATATGTATGAAGAAAGGAGAGAAACTGTGAAAAGATGACAAACCTTTAGATTCAAATCTCTCTGGGTGGAGTTTAATATACTCATTCATGTCTCTGTCCAGCCTGGCGTAGGTGTAGTTTTCATATTTCGTAATATGATAACCGATGAACCAGCCAATAGTTGCCAGAAGAACCTGCCGATGAACACCTAAAAATAAAAAATAGAACAAATATACTATAACTACCTTCAGTGTGTTTCATGTTGCCTCTGACAATGACAAGTTAATAGATATCAAATCAAACGCTATTTCCTTAATTCATAAAAATACTTCAATGCAAAGAAAAATAAACCTACATACAATGGTTTCAGTACGAAATAGAGGTAGGGCGGAACAAAATGGCAACACACTGGCACACAATGGGGGCAAATTAACCTGGAGTCAAAATGCCAATTTAAATGTTGGGCATGTTGTACTTTGGAGCTCTATCCGTTTCTTACTTGACTTTCTCGGGTACAAAATGGAACCGTATGCATGTGGAGGCTCCGTACCCGCTTTGACCATCGAAGATTCAACGTAGTTTTCTATGATCCACTCATAGTGTACTGTTAAGAACTCTGGTTATGTTTCCAATAATTGGTGTCTAACAGCGTAGATTAGAGTTCGATTGGTTTGATCAGTGATCATGATCTGGAATATTTTATAAGTCAGAAGATCAGAGCTAAACTACACGGGTTTGAAAAAATAAACTAATTGGCCTGTTGGTTATTTATCATTATACATCCATAAAACCCCCAGCTCCAAAAATTATATGATAAGCAATATATACGTACATGGGCACAAATTATTGTTTTTACCGGTACAAATGGAAAAATGCAGAAACCAAATGGGTATAGGAATTGCCGAATGGTCAAACTGGCCTGGGGTCATGGAAATCAAAACACCTTTTAAACGATAAACTTACACAAATAAAATGACGCCAGACAATAGCAGTCTAAAACTAAAATGAACGACAACGTTGAAGTTAAACGTTCAGCACAGAACACAATGCATTGACTTTCTTTGCAGGCAAAGACAGCAACAATAATGCTAACCTGATTTCAGAGGCGGCCTATGGTTGATAGCATTTTGGAGCATCGCCGAGAACCAGCCCACACCGGACAGCCATACCGAGTTCCTGTTCACGATTCCCGGTGGAGCGAGAGACTTCCCCTCGTCTGGAATAAACCCCATGACGAGACTTAATCCACTATGTGTAGGTTTTTCGGTGATCTATCGCCTATGCAGTCCTTAGGTTTAGCTGTCACCTCCCCGTAGGAAACCAAGGACAGGGCGTCCAAGCGAATAACCCATCCGAGTACAACAAATGCAGACTGTTTAGGTTCCGCCTACGACGTGCTCTATAGAATAGACGCGTGAGCTGCCATATTGTGAGTGGCTGTTTTGTTTCTGTTTTGTTCTCCTTTTTAAAGAAACACGCGAACATTATATATATATAATATATATATATATATATATAATATATATATATATATATATACTATATATATATATATATATATATATATATATATATATACATATATACAAAGAATAAATTCAGCCACCACTTATTCCCCATTCTAAGGCAGTGCTGACTCCTTGATAAAAAAAAACCAAATGATTAGTAGTGATTATACTACTGTACCGATAATATGTTTTGCATTATTGGCAATATGTATTGTTATTAAAACAATCAACATCTTAAAAACAATATTAAATGGTTACACACTCACCCCTTAAATAATATTGTTTTTAGAAAAAGAAACAGCTTGACCAAATTTTATTTATCACTGCTAAAGCAAAAGTTCCTACATTTGTTGACTTATTTTGGTACATTTTCCAAGATAAATTGAGATAAGCGCATTTTATGCACATTGAGTTCAATGTGCTATACCCCTATTTTGATTTTCAGAAACTGTTTATCTAGATTTTATCAGTATTATTAGTATATATTAGTATTAAAATGACTTATTCTTGACTTTATAAAAATATTTATCAAAAATTCTTTATCGTAAAATTTAGTGCTTCTTTTATGCCTGTTTCCAAGCAGAGTGGTGTTGGTTCAGGAGAACATGCCACTTACAATATGGCGGTAACCGCACGTACCGTTTTTACGGGTCTCCTAGCAACAAAGACAAGAAGACTAACCCATTTTTTGTGAGCTAACAACTAACCTTCACTTAAATAACGACAGTTGATAGTTAGTGGATATGGTTTTTTGTGATAAAGTAAAACCTAAACGTAAACGATGTTTTAAACTGAAAAGTTTATAGTTTATAAAATACATTGGCGTTGAACTTGGCTGATTAGCAGTCCATGAGTGGATGTAAAGCTAATGACATCATTGAGTGCATTCCCTCTCCTCCTCCTCCTCCTCCTCCTCCCTTCTCGATCAGACAGGCCCCTGCTGTTGCTACTGAACTGCCTTGGACACACAGCTCTCAGCCGGGGGAATTATGCCCTGCCCTGCAGCGGCTGCTTTGCCTATTTGAAGAGCCGAACCTATGCATACCAAGTAGTTTTAAGTCCGGGGATATCCCCGTGTTTATTGGTAAGTGCATACAGTTTTTGCCTTGATGCGCTGGTCCGACTGTGATTTTTCTTCTCCTGCATCTGCAGATATCTGCCAAAATGGCTAGAATCGCACAGTAGCTTTTGATAGTAGCTACTGTTGTTAGCTTCGCTCTATTAGGTATCAAGTTAGCTTGAAAATGAATAATTTTTGTCAAGGATTATAAACGTTAAATCAGATTAAACATGAGCTGCAGGCCACGGGGTTTGGATTTAACAATGGTCAAGGATAAATACACTTCACGGCACGGGAAAAAGGTTCATTTTACATGCAGGCTTAGGCTGTTAATTAATGTAAAAAACGCTACAGTGGAACACATAGAGGTTCGTTTGAGCAAGCAACAGTTTGTCTGCCTAAATGCATTTTTTTGATGGATCTGGTTTGGGTGCACGACTCGACATGCTTCAAGCAGAATTGATGTAACGTTGTTGTTTACTAACAATGCAATTAATGTTAATACTATATATGTATATATACATATATACATATATACATATATATATATATATATATATATGGGTCAAGCCCAAAAGTATTCATACCTCAAACATATTTATATTTGAAATAATTTTCATTAAAAGAAAAGGTGTTGGCCAATAAATCTTTATTTGCTTTACAACTACCTTATAATTAACCTTATAAAGGCCAACCAGCTTTTTTCCATGTGTTCACTGGTACTTGGTACTGGTGATGTGCTCCAAGTCTTTGAGGTTGGACGGCCTTCTTGCCACACCTTTTTACTAGAGGTGCACCGATTGCAGTTTTCTGGCCGATCACTGATAAAAAGCCTTTAAAAAGCCTGACATGCCGAGTCCGATTTTGTCTGATACCGGTTTTTTATTTTATTTTTTATAACTGATACTGTCAGGTGTTATAAGGTCACAATACACCTTCAAAATTCGTATCTTATTTTCTTCAAAAACATTGAACATTGCCCGTGAAACAATCCAAACGTGAATCGTTTAAAGCATTGCAGTTCCTTTAGTCTTTCATTTTTCAAATTTTAAAAAGAAACTAAACTTGCCCCAAAGGTTAGACACGTGGATAACATCGGGTTCACTTGTAAGTATCGGCCTATCACCGATCTCCCAAAATTAAGGAAATAGGAGCCGATCGATCGGCCTGCTGATCAATCGGTGCACCCCTACTCTATACTTTAACTGCCTCCACAGACACTCTATCAGATTCAAGTGGAGAATCAGGGTTGGTCACTCTGAACGGCCCACCGCTGACATTACTTCTCTCCTGCATCATTCTCTCTCTCACATGACCCAACAAATCCCACATGGTTAACCCCCTGGTTCTACAAATATAACCAGTCCCAATACAATTACATGCCACACCTTGTTAGATTTGTATGTGTGAAGAATTTGGAAAACCAAGTATCCATTATA
This sequence comes from Crenichthys baileyi, assembly GCA_036173005.1. Taxonomy (NCBI): domain Eukaryota; kingdom Metazoa; phylum Chordata; class Actinopteri; order Cyprinodontiformes; family Goodeidae; genus Crenichthys; species Crenichthys baileyi. The sequence goes on from JAHHUM010001284.1 coordinate 8,239, forward strand.
CATGGATTTGGTTAATTTGTCCCAATGAAACACAGTGAAATTTGTGGTTGTAATGTGACAAACTGCGGAAAAGTTCAAGGACTATGAATATAAATGGAAGGCACTTTATTCACAACAACTGTGTAGCTTTGTCACCCGAATTGTATAATTTCTCCACAGGTTATTATGAGCATGGAAGATTATGACTACCTGTTTAAGATAGTTCTCATAGGAAATGCTGGAGTTGGAAAGACATGTCTCGTCCGGCGCTTTACTCAGGTATGTGTTTTGCTGCTGTGGTGTAGATCTTATCAAAAACAAGAATGTGCATTTTTTTCATAATGAATATCTGCTCAATTTGTAGGGGCTTTTCCCACCTGGACAAGGGGCTACTATTGGAGTGGATTTTATGATTAAAACAGTGGAAATCAATGGGGAGAAGGTCAAGGTACACAGACCACAGAGAGGTTTACAAAGTGACAAAGAATCCTCCACTAATGACTTTTTTTAATTGGCAGATAATTACCTGTGTCATTTGCTTCCTTTTCCAGTTGCAGATATGGGATACAGCTGGACAGGAGAGATTTCGCTCCATTACTCAGAGTTACTACCGTAGTGCCAATGCCCTCATTCTTACATATGACATTACCTGTGAGGACTCCTTTAGGTGCCTTCCAGAGTGGCTGAAGGAGATTGAGCAGTATGCCAACAACCAAGTGGTGACTATATTAGTCGGTAAGAAAACCCTACTTTCTCCTTTTTAAATAAGATAGCCTTTTATTGTCTGCACTGCACCAAATGTTTTTAATACGTCCAGATCAAATGACCTCTTTTCCGATTCATAATGCGCATTTTGTACCAAGGTGTTGTCATTTCATCCCTTTCTTCTTCCATTTCCTACCTGTAAGCAAACCATTTCATACACACGTGCTTAAGAAATACTTTTATACATTTCTTTTTGTTTCCATTAATCCCCAAAAGAGAAACAGACAAAAAGTCTGCTTATATATCATGTATAATTTACTTTTATTGTGCATTATTTTCTGAAGTACATATTACAGCCCATATCATTTCATTTTGGTTCTGGTTCTTTATTTTGGGTCAGTTTTGGGTCAGTTGAGTCTTGTCAAATATGGCAGATTAGGAACTCTGACCAAACCAAACCAAAGCAACGTCTGACTGAATGTCCTTTCACTTGACCATGAGTAGGTATAGAAAATTGTTTGAAGTCACTGGTTGCCAAAGAGGATACAAAACATCCCCCCGGCTGTAACGAATTGATGCAGTAGTAAATGGCCCATGGGGTATGAAACAACCAAAACTCCAGTGTGACCGTTTTGAACAGATTTGTCAAAAACAAAGCCATAGTCTGGTCTGGTGATTTCTAAGAAATCACAGAACTTCTAAGAAAATTTTAACGATTTTTCTTGAATAAAGCACTCCCACTCAGAGTCTTAGTTTAACTTCATCCCCCACATGCAGGCACACACATACACCTCCATGCCCATCTGTTTTATTACACACTGCTCTGTCCGAGTGTTGCTCAGAATTATATTTTCTCATGTACGTGATGTTATTTGGCTAATTTGTTCTGCCCGTTCTCTTTTAGGTAATAAAATAGATCTGGCAGACAAGAGAGAGGTTCTCAGGCAGAGGGCTGAAGACTTCGCTCAGGCTCAGAGCATGCTGTATCTGGAGACGTCGGCCAAAGAGTCCGACAACGTCGAGAAACTCTTCCTCGACCTGGCGTGCGAACTCATCCGAGAAGCCAAGCAGAACAAGCTGGACAACAATGACACTGCCCCAATGCCCGGCGAGGGTAAAACCATCAGTTATTTGAACTGCTGCAGCCTCAATTAAAGGGAGCTCAGCTGCCCGGCTCATAAACTCTGTAGCCGTTGCCTGTAGAGTTTAGATGGCCGAGCCCCAATGCCTCCGTCCTACTAAGATGGCATCAGGCCAACGCTTAGTTTGGTCATGTTTTTTCCCATGCCTTTTATAAGCAGTATAAAGGAGCTAGTTGATTTTAGTTTTTAAAGTGCTACCATCCTTGACAGCTGTTTCCTCACTGGATCAGGATGTACAGGTGCACGTCAATAAATTAGAAAATAATGAAAAAGTGAGATTTTGATCTGAAACATTATATAAATTCATTGCACACAGAGTAATGTATTTCAATAGTTTTTATTTCTGATTCTATATTTCTTGGGTCTTTCATCTTCCTCTTGACATTACTTCATGAATTCTCAATAGGATTTTGGACACGCCTGTTTGTTTCCCAATCAATAGTGATACCATGATCATTAAAGCAGGTATTGGTACTCTTGGAAGTGTGTGCAGGTGTCCAGTCCTGCTGGAAAATGAAATCAGCATCTCCATAAAGTTGGTCAGCGGAGGAAGGTGTGAAATGCTCTAAAATTCCCTGGTAAAAGGCTGCGTTGACTGTAAGTCATTGACTGTGGAAACTTGACACCAGACCTCAAGCAACTTGGATTCTGTGCTTCTCCACTCTTCCTTCACACTCTGGGATCCTAAATTCCAAATGACATGCAAACTTTACTTTCATCTCAAAAGGCAACAATGCTGATATGCTTTTCTCCTTAGCCCAGTTGGCAGCCTACAACTTCTGAATCTACCCCAAACTCTTGAGTGGGTTTTCCTTTACAATCCTCTAAAGGCTGAACATGTCTTTGTTGCTTGTGCAATTACTATTCCTTCCACCAACGTTTCAATAACATGCTCTTAAACAGCACTGTGAACAGCCAGCTTCTCCAGCAATGCCTTTTGGTTCCTTACCCTCCTTTTGGAAGGTAGCTGTGTATGTTTGCTTGACATCTGTCAAGTCAGTGGTCTTTCCCAGGAGTAACACGGAGATGACATAACATTAAATTTCTAAATTAAAAATTCATTTTTTTCATAAGTAGTATTTTAAGGATTTTTGATTACCCATTGGCTATTAGCGATAATCAAAATTGACAGAATTCAAGGCTTGAAATGTATTACTCTGTGTGTAATGAATCTCTGTACTTTATGAGTTTAATTTTTTTTATTATTTCCTAATTTCTTGAGATGCACTTATGTTTGACTGATAATTCCTGTAATCTGAGTAGGGCTTCATTTTATCCTTACAATGGTGAAAGGACAGGATGTCCCAGTTTGGCCTTTAGGATCCATTTTTCATCCAACATCAGTTTTCACCAGCAGTATTATGAGAGCAAAAATCTCTGCCAGGTATATTGTTATGAATCGGCTGACAGGTTTTGTGATCATTGGAGGTTATTAGTTATCAGTAACATGTTTACATACACTACATTTCGGAGATTAGTAAGGTTGATCTAGTTGCAAAAAAAACTTTTGAAGATATAACCTAAAACCTGTTGCACCTTTATTTTCCCTCACACTTTGCTCTGAGAATCACATCACATGATAGCTTTGTCATTTCTTAATCAGTTTTTGCATCTGTCATTACATACTGTGAAGCACTTCTTTCCCATTTGGACTTTTTACTTGCTGCTAGAACACATTTTTATGTCATAAAAACCGAAACGCATATAAAACCTACAGTATTGTGCGTTGCTATTAATATTTGTTTAGTATATTGGCAGTTTTAGTGATTGCTGATTTAGTTTGAAGCAGTTGGAAAGCCTTCTGTCAGTGGAACTTAGTAGATTTTTCTTTATGACTGTCGGCTGTTTTCGCTAACATACACATGAATATTCCTGCATTTGTGGGTGCTGGTCATGAAATATTTTAAAGGGGTATGTCCATGTAGTTTTATATAACTTGTTGTATTTCATTTTATGCTTTCTGTGAATCTCTTTCGTTTTTCAGCATGGTAGTGTCCAAAATTATGTTTTATTCATTTGCCATAACTGCAGGCTGCTGTATTGCACAATGCCATATACTGCACACTTTATTTTTTTTGTTTTGTTTTTTTTTTAACAGTAACATTTAGTGTTTTCTTGTACAGATTTATTACTGTAGTACATCTTGGCACTTTTATGGTTTTGTACTTTCAGGTTTTTTTTTTCTTCATTTGCTAGAAGTGCCAGATTTATGTAATTCCTTGTACTTTGGGTTTAAGAGGAGAGACTTGTGGTTAATACTTAACATCTTCCCGTCAACTTCAATGGGATTTACAACTGAAAGGCTGTTTCAATTCGTGTGCTTTTTTCTCTTCTGTATAAAAATAATCCCTAAACTAGTGTGTATAACAATAAACAGCTACACTAATTATTGCATGTTTGCCCTGTGTTATTTAGCTATTAATGAGGCCAGATTTTTGTATATTTTCCTGTACTTTCACTAAAAAAACAAGACATAATTATGAAAATGCTGAAGTTGGAGATATTGTCAGAACTAATAAAATGTAGAGCACAGGCAGGACAAACAAAATTTAATCAAACATGCAATCTATTTATTCATCAATCCATCAAATTTTCATTCAGTCTGTTCATCCATTCATTTGTCCAGACATTTGTATGTTCATCCAGCCATACATCTATCTACCTGTATTTCTGTCTTTCAATCTGTTCATTTTTTATTCATCCATGTGTCTAGCCATTCATCAAACTGTTTCATCATACATCTGTCTATGTTTGTCTTCATTCTTTACTCAGGACACGCATGTCTGCTTTACATATCTGCAGAAAGTTTCAGGTCTATACATACTCTGCAGAAACTGAGAAATTAGGTCTCTTCTGGAATGTAGCCCTGGTTTGGTTTCATCACCTGGGCAGAAGTTCTTTCTTGTGTGCTGTAATGGCAACTACTGTGTAATTGGTCAGAGATTTTAGGTAAGTAAAATAATTTACAATTGTTTTATAAACCCTGTAGTAGGAAAGATCCACGATGACTTTCCAGGAAGTCTGCACTTAAATTTAATTTTTTGTTTTGTTTTTGCAGAGTATGTACAGGTCTTTAGAGTAAACTTGTGAGCTTTTGTGCTTTATAAAATTGGCCAGAAATGGTCTGAGAATGTAATTTGGGATAGTATGGAACTTGGACATGAAACATGTAAAGGACCCTGTGGTTCAGCATCACAGTTTCCAGGTATTTGCCCAACTGGAGTCAGCTTTTGAACGTGTTGCATCTTTCTTACATAAACCTCACACTCCCATCAACCATTGCGTGCCAGAAGTATGGGGTAAGATAACTGAAAAAAATATATGTATAGGTGTCTACATTTGTAAATGTAAGTAAACATGAATACATTTAAGATTTGTATTTGTGCCTTGTTGTCAATTTATACATACATACATGTGACATCAGACGCTTCATCTGTAAGAATACAAGTTTAGAAGTTAAGTTACAAAGTTACAACTTTGTAACAATGCAAGTACAAATCACAAATTTTCAAGTACGAATCCAAAACCCCTGATGAAGCTGTTACACTCCTTACCAATTGGTGGCGGTAATGCACCTGAAAAGTTGTTCGCTAAACCCCGTTAAACAAGAAGAAGATGAAACTACTAAACTAGTTATTGTCAGCATAGTTAACTTTAATTCGGTCTTTTGTCATACCAAAAATATGATTAAGGGGGCTGATAGTAATAAAAATAACGATAAAAACTAAAACTAAAAAATATAGGATTTACATCATTATTGTTATTAAGGAGTCGTGTCAGCTTGAAAAATGAAGTGAATAGTTTGTTTGTTTGTATATGTATTCATACATTAACTATCCTATATAAACTATAGGAACATTCACAAAGGCCACACAGTTACAGTTTTTTTCTCTTGCACCAGAAATATCCTTTTTCATGTCTGAACAAAAAATTCCTCTCACAATATGGCGGCGACTTTGACGTACGTCGCTCACGTGGCGTCCATTCTTCTCTGTCTATAAAACGAGCCTTCTGCTGTGTGTTTACCTCGCCTATTGCTAGCTTAACAGAGTTAATTAAAGGTGTTGAATACTTTAGAAGAGTTTGGTTCCTGATGCCCACTCTTCAGAAGCGGACTTCAGCCGCTGCTAAACCCAAGTTCACAGTTTAAATGGCAACACCTCTCTGGACCTGCTGACAGAGGTTAATCTCACTTCCTCTCTTCTGCAGAGATCATGCGGCAGTGTTGATCATTTGCAGAAGATCAGCACACCGAGGGCTGTGATTTGCACTGGAGGTGAATGATGGCTGGAGGCAGGAGTTTGGAGAAAATAGCAGCTACCTGCATCTTAACGTTGTGTTTGGCTTGTTTACACGTGACCTCCTTAAAATCACAACTTTTCACCAGAGTCGGAGGGTTACGTTACACCACGGAGCCCCCCATCAGTTATAAAACATTGTACTTCGATCAAAAGGTGAGTGAAAATGTTCATCTTTATTTGTCATATTTATTCATTTTTGCTGAATTTGTCACCTTAAAATAATAGATGATTTCATTATTTTGCTGGTTTCTTCCGCGTTTAATTCTTTCCCTTTCACTTCTCCATTAGTGCTTGATTTATACGTTCGGTAGAGAGAGAGAGAAAACAACGTTACATGTGTTTTTTTTAATCGTGTCTACACGTAAAAATACAATATGTAGCTTAAAGACTGCGTTTAGCCTTAAAGTGTTGTTTTGCTTTTAATATTGTTTGTGATTAGCATCGATATAACTAAATAACATGCATGTGTGTCTCATCAGCATGTAATGAAATTGCTTGAGAATGAGGTACCCCCAGATGATTTTTGTTAGCTCTGATTTATAATGGTCAGATGACCAAAAGTACTCCCAGTCTACCAAATTTTTTTTTTTTAAAGAGATGACCCATTTTAGCAACACAAAGTGCATTTCCCTTTTTACGCTGTATATTGTTAAGGGTTCCTATGTAGTTTCGAAAAGTACAGAATTTGATTTTGCTCAAATCGTTTTGGTTTTTAGGTTACTGACAGAACCCACACATGAATGCATACTCGCACAAAATAATAAAAAAAAAACCCTAAACCCACTTAGGTCAGGGTTTTTACCTTCACCTGTTATTTCTAAACCGGGTCCGGTTAAGATGCAAAAAAGCAGACATAACCATTTTTAAATTAAAAAAAACAAACAAAATAAAGGTATCACATAAAGAATCTGTATTTAAGGTCTAGATTTCACAAGTGTAAGCATTATTATATTTTAACATGGAGTTCAAGTTTGTCCAGATGCCAAAATCGCATGAAAATAGCTCCTTACCTTGCTACCAAATTGTAAGCCAACTTACAAGCAGGTTTTCTTTATTATTTACAGAACACATAGAAAATACAATCCAGTTTGTCAAATGTTTTGTGCTCAAATACCCTCAGTTTGTAAAGAATTCAATCCAAGTCTGAGTCATTTTAAAATGAAAAATGTGTAAAAGCCCTGATTTTATATGATGGGTTTATTTATTATTTTCTTTACTACTGCACTTCTTGGTTTCATTGTTTGCTGTTTTCTAAAAAAAAAAAACTACACTGCTTGCTCTTTCTAAAATTCCCACTTCACCTAAACCTATAGGAGTTCATGTGATGTGTCTGCAGACAATAGGTGTTTCCATCTGGCTTCCTGTAGTGAAGGGAAAGCCATCACAATTGGCTGTGTTCCTGCCAACAGAACCAGAACCCTCCTACCTGGCTGTCTGCCTAAAGAGGTCTCCGGGGACCCATTTCCTTCTCAGGGGGGTCTGAAAGATCTTCATTCAGCCTGAACGTTTTCTATTTATCGTTACTTCATGGAGATTCATATTACATGGCGGACGGTGTGCAGTGGTACTCGGCGCGTCTGGTTTTAGTCAAAACAAGAAGCATCTGGGTGCAGCGTAAATGTCAACATACAAAAGGCCCCTTCTTTTACAAGGGATAAAGGCACCTGTACTGAAAAAAGATAACAAAAACTTGAATACAAATTTTGTCTCCATGTGCCTGCTTTTTAATTTGTTATTTATATGTTATATGGGTTATTATTAGGCATCAGTTACTATGAGATTCTCAAGGTAGTGTTGAGTAAAAATATAGTTTTGTGCTATGATGGTTGGACTCAAAAAATTAAAACAAAAATATTTAAAATGACTGTTATTTTGAGCAGAAAAGCAGTAATTAAATATATGTTTTATCATTATGTCAATATTACAGTTATTCCTGTTATAATATTATCTAAAACATTTCATTATAGTTACTATGATTTTGATAGACAGGCTTGAGGAAAAATAGACTTTAATTGTTTATTCTTTGTTTTCAGCTATTGAGCAGGATATTATCCATTTTGCTGTTTTATTTGATTTTAATAAGATGATATCAGCTGGTTAATTAGTTGGGCTTTCTGCTGTGATGACCAGCCTTCAGACAGCTGCTTAAAAGACATAACACTCATCGCTTGCCAACTGTGGTATTAAAACAGCGTTACCTTAACAGTTATGGGTGGTTTTCCATTAGTTTCCTTACTACTGTATGGGTGCCCATGCTCGTTGCTAAAAGAAATTTTACCAAATTTTGCCAAATATTTTTTTACTGTAAGCAATTGAAAAGCGTAGTGGCTTTTTCTTTTCAGTCTGACTGGCAGTGTGCAGCATTGCGTGGAGGAGGGGCAGAACTGCGTTACTCTATGATGTATATATTAGGAGAAATCTCTATTTACCCAGTTGCCTTCGCTGACATCTCATTAGAAGAACTTCAGCTTTACGAACACTACCACAGAAAAAGTGGCCCATTAAAACGTAATGTTTTAAACGTCAGTATGCCTTGTTCCACTGACTAACCCATGCTTAGTCAGTATATTCTCTCTTTTACCCTTTTTCTTACATGCTGAGTTATTCTTTAATTGTTCCATTTGTCTTGTTGTGTCCAGTTTTTAAGCGGAAATGTATTCACTATTTAGAAGCAGAAGGGGACTCCAACTTTCCTACTGACTTATTCTTATACGAGTTTCTCCAGCTCTTATATTAAACTCCAGGAAGAAGATAGTTCAGTGCAAATTACAGTAATGTGACAACTAGTAATATTATAATAGTTATTGAGCTGAAAGTTTTCAAATGGATTTTAGAGATCACCAATTTTGTAAGGCTTTGAGCTTCCAATGCCAACTTTGCTAATTCTGATTTCTATTAGCGTATTATAAATGACAATAAAGTCTTTTCTGCATTCTGCTTGAATTTGAAATTTAATTTAGGTTTAAATGGTTCTGGTAATGGGACGCACACCGGGATCTGTACTAACAAAACATTAAGAAATTACACTATATCTCATTTGTCCATTTCTAATACATAATGTCACAAACCTATTTTTGTGTTTTGTACCCCTGAAAATTTTGAAATATGCAAAGTAAAATATGAAAAAGTATTTACGAGATGTATTCAAAATAAAAGCTGTGTTCAGCTTAACATTTCAGAAGAAAAAGCTCTGATTTAGTGTAATGTGTTAGATTGCTAAATCATTTATTCATTTATTGTAACTATAAAGGAGCCTTAAACGGCCTTTCTGTTGTGATTCAGTTATTAAATATTAGTATGAGAGTATGATACCATGGGGGATGAAGAGAGAGGGAACAATCTATGTTACACTAATTTCACTAATAATTCAATACAAAGACACAGTGATCACAGAGTTCACATTTTAACATGTCTCCTGCATCTTAGTGTTTAGCACAGTCAGTGGATCTAGATTTTCCAACTGTAAACATCAGTCTCTGTTTGGATTAGTCAGAAAAATGAAAAGTATCCAGTTTTTGTTTTCACGTTAGACTGTTCTGTTTTTTTTTAGCTCTTTTATTCCTTGTTTTTGCCCACAGGAAAGCGACTTCTCTTTTATTAAATAAACTGAGGAAACCGTGGAAATAATGGACATGCTGGCTGATACTATAGTAAAAGACACTCATAATAAGTCTCTGCTCTCAACAATGTTTGGATATGTGGACAATGCTCCACACCTGTTCCTGCCCACAGCATCCTGTCTAATCAACCGAGCTGACAAGAAGATGAAGAGCTTTTCCTGCCTTTAAACGCCCCGTCCCTCCACCCCACCCCCACTGTTTCGTCTCATGTGAGGTCCTGTATGCCAATCAGCGAGAAATTGAATGCTTCTTCATGAAATTTACAACACCCAGTAACCCCCTTTTCATCACTGCTGTCAGGTCTTCTGTTATCTGAAAGCAATTACGTCTCACCCAGCGTTTTTCACAGGTTGTAGTTCAGACTGCTGTGAAGGGCACGAAGTTCAGCAGTTGTCATCAGGAAATCCTCTTGACTGTGGTCTGCATCCAGACAATGAATGGAAGTGTCCTTTAGCATCCTTCAAACTAACTGCTAGAGTTTGCTGCAACTTATGGTCTAGGTGTTTACTTTGGGACTCTGTGTGGTGGAAAACAAATGCAGCTTCTTGACTTTTGCCATGGTTGACATTTAGACCTACGGTGCCTTGCAAAATTGTTCATTTTAATACATGGATTTTTTCATAATTCCTCACGTCAGTGTATCCTCTGGGATTATATGTGCTAGAGCAACACATAAATAGTATAACTGTGATTTGGAAGGGAAAGGACTTTACTCTAACACCCCTAAAAAAAAAAATCCTGTCCACCTGGAGCCTTTATAGTCAAGCAGTAAATAAAGTCCAACTGTAAGTAATTTAGTCTCCATAAGAGTACAGTTGTTCTCAGAAGGCCTCAGAGGATTGTTAGACAACATAACTAAACAAACAGCATCACGAAGACCAAGGAACACAGCAGACAGAACAGCTATTAGTTGCAGATTGTGTAAATCTGACCTTTGTGGAACGACGACATTCAGACGTCCTGGTTGCAGTTTGTCATAAGCCATGTAGGGGACACAGCAAACGTGTGAAAGAAGGTGCCCTGGTCAGATGGGATCAAAAACATTTTAGTTTGTTGTCTACAAACAAAAAAAACCATGTGTGGTGGAAAGGTAGCGTGGTAAATCACCCTGAACACAGAATCACTATGGTTAAACAAGACTGCAAAAGATTTGAGAGTGACGTGTGTGTTTACCTTCAGCGGGACTATGACCCGAAACATGGCCAAAAGTAAAGTGCAATGGTTTAGATTCAAGCCTGTTCATGTGTTTTGAATGGCCCAGTCAAAGTTCAGATCTAAATCATATTGAAAAGGGGAAGACTTAAACATTGATGTCTCTAAATGCGCTTCATCAAATTGGACTGAGCTTGAGATATTTTACAGAAAAGAATGAGTTTTATCCCTAGATATGCAAAACTGGGAGATACAAACCCCAAAAGACTTATAGATTAAACGGTAGTGAAAGTATTTAAAACTTTGTATAATTTTCCTTCAACTTCATAATTATGTGCTACTTTATGTTGGTCTGTCACATAAAAAAACCAATACAATACAAAAAAAACGGTAAGACACTATTGATGTGCAGCATACCCACTGATTTTAATTGTATCCATCTGAAATAGGAGATGATTTCTGTGACCACATGGGGGCAGTAGTTGTTAAGTTCTGGATATGTTATAAAATCAGACTTGCAGGTAGTGTGCTGTGCATACTGAGTGGAAGAGTTAGTTAGGTTTTGTTGAAGCATTAAACTCCATACTCCCTTCCCTGTTCTCTTTTAGAGCCGCGTTTTTATGGGAATATTTTTCTCTGTGCAATAAAAAGGAGATTTAGTTTCACAGTAATTTCATGGTTCAGTTCCCTAAGCTGGATAACAGCTCTTTTAAAAACCTTGGAATACACTTAAAAATAACTAAGTATATAAAATATAACAAATTCATGATAAAGTAACTGATGTTTGCACATGTTACAGCATGTTTGGCCAGCACCAGTCAGCTTGGCTGCCAGACTGCCGAACATTTCCTTTAAATTGTCTCATGGTCCCTTCACCTTTCAAAAAAATAAATAATAAATACTGCCAAGTGAAGGAGTTGAGGCTTGAACGAACACACTGAGGCCCCCAGAATCTTTTTCCTGTCACTGGCTCATAAAAACCCTGCCTCCTTTGTTTCTTCCAAGGACGGTACAGAGTGACGATAGGGGAAAAAAAAACCCAAACAGAAACATTTTGTATTATGTCCTTGGAGCTGTTTCAGGGACTGGACCTCAGAGAACCTCATGGGGTCGTCTTCTCCATGAAGCTGCCTTTGTTTGGGAAAGAACACGGGGAAAATGGTTGAAAGGAGAAGATGCCGAGAATCCCTGAGGTTTGGTGAAAGGATATTTCAGAGCTGAACGAAGGTGGAACTAATGTGGCATCTTTTTTAAATGGTCCCAGCATTTCTCTATACAAATTGGTGCTAATTACCCTAAAAGTCCAAAGTCGGGGCTGTGACCTAGTACCAGCTTACATTTGAGAAGTGTGGCCAATTCAGAGAAGTTTCTCCTTATCTAATTTTCAGGTTATACTTTACTTTGTCTGTCTGGCTCTATAAGAGAAGAAAAAAGAAGGTAAACTGAGTGGTTCCTGTTAATACTGGCCTCTGCTTAGTCAGTAAAACAAAACTGCTTTCCAGTGATAAAATACAATGTCATGTAAAAGTATGCCTACCCCTTAAACCTATTTTACATTTTGGCCCAATATCTCAAACTTTCATGTATTTTATCAGGACTTAGTTGATGGACCAACACATCTTTTTTTTTATTTATAAAATCGAAAAAATGTGGCGTGCTTATATATCCAACCGTTTTTTACTCTGATACTCCTAGGTATAATCCAGTGCAACCAAGTATCTTCAGTAGTCATATAATAAGTAAACAGAGTCCATCTATGAAGAGTTCAGTGGTTTGAAACCAAAACTGGACTTTTCAGTCAACATGGTAAATGGTGTGTGTACAGGAACACTGACACACTGTTAGATTACCCTAAACACACCCTCAGCACCGTGATCCATAGTGGTAGTAGCACTATACAGAGAGGAGCATTTTCTTCAGCCATGAGAGGCAAATAAGAGTTGATGGGAAGATGGATGGAAGGAAATCTGCCAGAGGCTGCTAAATGTTTGGAAGTGGCATGCATATTAACCTTCCAGTGGGCCAACAATCCTAAACATGCAGCCAAAATGACACTGGAAAGGGCGCATCGCTGGTGGTGTAGCTGTTAAGCGTGCGACCATGTGTAGAGGCTATAGTCCTCAATGCGACTGTCCTGGGTTCAGGTCCCGGTGACCTTTGCTGAATTTCTCCCCCCTCTCTTTTCCCTCTTTCCTGTCTACCCACTGTTGAAAAATGAAAAATAAAGGCGTATAGTGGTGCAAAAAAAAAAACTAAAAAAAAAAAAAAAAAAAGACACTGCAAAGGTCTTTTCAGATTTTTATTTGTAAAAAAACCCCCCAAAAAACATGTATCTTTTTCCTTTCACTTCACATTTAGTCTCTACTTTGTGTTGCTCTGTCACATGCATTTCAAAGAAAATACGATGATTGTGGCTGTAATATAGAAGAATTTAAAAAAAGTTTAAGGCATATAAATACTTTAGCAAGGCAATTAAGACTTACTGTTAGTAGGCTCAAAGAGGATTGCTTCAATAACTTATCAAACGCTGATTAGATTGCCACAATGTTAAGAAATAATGCTCTTTGCAGCTGTCCTTGGTCATTATATCTTAGTAAGTAGCTCTCCCCACTAACCTTTGCAGGAGCCTCTTGTCTGCTGAGGCTATAGTGAGGGGAGCTGCACAGGTAACTGGAGAATCCAGGATCTGTTTCTGAGCCGTTGCAGCAACAGGACAGTGAACGTTGTACAGATGATCAGAATGAGACAGAGGCTTATAGTAAACATAGAGCCTGGTCCTGTAGTTGCATTTAAATTGGATGTTAAACTGCCCTCCACGCTGCTGTTAAGATTCATGATTTGTAATCAGTTCATGCTTCTGAATACAGAAACCATTTTTTCTGCAGAAAAAGAAGAAAATTAAAATGATGATCTGGCTCACTTATCCTCTCCCCTTATAATCATCCACCATGTTTGCTTTTACTTGTTGATCATTTTCTAAGGTTTATTTTCTAAGCTGAATTCCTTTCTTTAATTAGGGGTGAATATGGTAGATGTGGAACAACATTGTGCAAACTATGTAGGAGGTTTCAAGACACAAAGCTACCATGTTTATTGCAAATATAATATATGCTTTGGAGGGTAAAGATGGGCTCCAAGTCTATCTGATACGGTGGGGATCAATAAAAACAAGTAATGCTAGAGACATATCTTACAAATAATGAAAAACATGACTTTTGCTTAGAACAGGAAGGCTAAATTCAATTTCAGTTTTCAATTCAGTTTATTTATATAGCGCCAATTCACAACACATGTCGTCTCAAGGCACTTCACAAAAGTCAGGTACATACATTCCAATTAATCTTAATCATTGAACAGTACAGCCAGATTCTGTTATTTATTCAAATTGGATAAAAAGTTTTTCTATTTAAGGAAACCCAGCAGATTGCATCCAGTCAGTGACTTGCAGCATTCACTCCTCCCGGATGAACATGTAGAGACAGTGGACAGTCACTGGCGTTGACTTTGCAGCAATCCCTCATACTGAGCAGGGCATTGTAGCGACGGGTGGAGAGGAAAAACTCCCTTTTAACAGGAAGAAACCTCCAGCAGAACCAGGCTCAGTGTGAGCGGCCATCTGCCACGACCGACTGGGGTTAGAGAGAACAGAGCAGAGACACAAAGAGAACAAAGAAGCACTGATCTAGGAGTACTTTCTTATGGGAAGGAAAAGTAAATGTTAATGGATATGCCTCCTTTAGTCGTTTCACCTAGAAAGAAGGAACAGATAAAACTCTGAGCCATTTTTTCAATGTTAGAGTCTGAAGAGAGCACATAGAGTTAGTCACAGTAGAAGCTCAGTCAGTAGCTATGTCTAGGAGAGAGAAAGGGTTAAACACTGAAAGACAGGGCCATGTGGATCATCGGTAGAGGGTGAGCATTAAGTTGTTGCCAGCAGAAAGCTCGGACGATGCCCTTCCAGAAAGGTTTTTACAGGTAGACACAGAGTCAGGCCAGGTGTAGCTTCTAGGAAGAGAAAAGAGAGAACAAAGTTAAAAGCTGAAATAACAGCAAATAATGCAAAATTGAAGAGTAGTGTGAGAAAGTAAACCCTAAAGTATTTAGTAGTTGGAGTACTGACGTAGAGCAGGATACTTTGACGTTATTACAGGACCGTGATACGGTGCAGTTGCGAAATGGCTGGGCCAAAAAGGCAGAACCGTGCTCAGTTATTTAGAACTTTTTAGAGGTGCAAATTCAATCCTGAATCTTGGCCAATCTCAGTAAACTCTCTTCTTTAAACAAGGAAATACTATACATGTACGTGAAAATATGGACAAATGTTCAGTTGTTTATTAATCAGATGTCAATGTCTAACCTTATTTTGTATTTATCTCTAAAAAAAGTTAATTATTTAATTACAAATAAACAGCAGCAATTAACCTTGGCTTTACTCCTTAAATAAAATATATCACTTAAAAGGTATTGTCTAGTTGTGGAAAAAGTTAAGACAACCTAACCCCTAATGGCTAGACGTACCCCGCTTGACTAAAAAAACATCAGTTATTTTAGACGCTTCTTATAGACATCTACCTGTGTCTGACATCAGTCTGAGAAAGGTTTGCTCCACTCTTTATTTTCAGCTGTGATACT
This sequence comes from Crenichthys baileyi, assembly GCA_036173005.1. NCBI lineage: Eukaryota > Metazoa > Chordata > Actinopteri > Cyprinodontiformes > Goodeidae > Crenichthys > Crenichthys baileyi. The sequence goes on from JAHHUM010001284.1 coordinate 23,770, forward strand.
TTCACTCAGCCTTGGACTTTGCATTTCTCAAGCTTAGTGCTTGATGGATTTACTAGCATGTTGTGGGTAATTGTTAGGTTGCAGGGTCCATTTACTTTTTAGTTTTATTTATTTTTTAAAATGGTATTACATTTTCTTCAAAGCTTTACAGTTGATAAAAATTCTTTTCTTGGAATGGTGTAAACATGTCCTCTGTTCTGGTGTCATTAGTCCTGGAGTCCAGGGTTTTAATGCAGTCTCTTTTTTTTAATGCACAGACACACACTTTTCATATGAACAGTAGAGAGCCTGCTGTAGATCACACTTTATGGTTTTTTGAGACTGCGTTTGGCATCTTGCGGTCCACTTTGATGGTGAACTTGCTTGGACAGCCAGACCTGATTCTGTTGGCCACTGCTATCAATGTCCTCCACTTATAGACTGTTTTCACTACAGGGGAAAAGGCTGATTTCAGATTCTTTCGACCATTTTAAATGCCTTACCAGTCATAGACTGGTACTATTTACGTTCTGAAGATTTTCCATTTTGAATCAGAATTGTATTTTTCATGTTCTGAAAAGTTTTAAAAGGTTTTTGTTTTGTTTTCTTTGTTTATTTGGGTATATTACTTCATTTCTTTTAGTTTAGTTAAAATTGATGTAAAAAATTTATGCATCCAAATATGGTAGAAAAACACAGGCTTTGATAAGGTTTTTTCCACATGACTATCTCTCCAGTTTTTGGTCCTGGGGCAAACACAAGGTCAAGGAAATTACCTCTTACAGCCTTCAGTCTCTAGGTAAAGTTTCAGTCTAAAAGTGATGATTGTATTGCATACTTATCTGCGAGAAATGACTAAAGTGTAGCAGAAAATCAAATGCGTACATCCTACTTTGCCCCTTCCAACATCCTTCTAAGGTAGTTGAAAAGAAAGCCTTTTGGATGTTAACTTGACGCACCGAGGAAGACAGTTCGAGTCTAACTACGGACACATTGTAAAACATAATATGTTACTGACCTGTTCTTACTATTCACAGATTGATCACTTTGGATTCCTCCAAGATGGCACCTTTAAACAGAGATACCTCGTGGCTGACAAACACTGGCACCAGCCTGATGGACCTGTTTTGTTCTACACTGGAAATGAAGGAGACATCACCTGGTTCTGCAACAACACTGTAAATATACAGATGTTCATCTGTAGATTGATAGTTTAACCATATGTATAACCTTTTACTGCTTTCTTTAAGGGCTTCATGTGGGAAATTGCAGGACAGTTGGGCGCCATGCTGGTTTTTGCAGAACATCGCTACTATGGAGAGTCTTTGCCATTTGGACAAGAATCTTACAGTGTAGGTTAAGACCCAAAGTCACCAGTCTCCATCTAGTAACAGTTTGATCAATATCATATTTTATTAAAAAGTATGCATGCATGTATAAATAACCAATGCGTGATTCTTAATTCCCTCTGAATGCAGGACAGCAAACACCTGAATTACCTGACGTCAGAGCAGGCCCTTGCAGATTTTGCTGTACTAATTGAAAACCTCAAGAGTACTGTACCCGGTGCCCAAAACAGCCCTGTCATCGCCATCGGTGGCTCCTATGGAGGGATGCTCTCTGCCTGGTTCAGGATGAAATATCCAAATGTTGTTGTTGGGTAAGGGTTTCATGCACCAATTGCCTTGTGTGTTTTGATATTTAAACAGCTGAGAAAAAAAACCTTCGACATGGACCCAATTGACTAATTTTGTACAGCGGTCCTGTTCACAAATCTTCTCCATAGATGACTGATGGTAATTGATGTAAGGTTTCTGAGAGAAAAAAAGAAACAGTTCTGTTTTGTTCATGGCTTTCAGGGCTTTGGCAGCTTCAGCACCAATATGGCAGTTCCCTGACCTGGTGCCTTGTGGAGATTTCTATAAAATAGTAACACAGGACTTTGCCAAAAGTGGCAATAATTGTGACAAAAACATCAGAAGATCATGGAAGGCTATAAATAATGTCTCCTCTTCTGGTAAGTTACACTGTAATAAAGGACTGGTTTGGAAATGTTCCCCTTCATCTCAAATGGAAGAAGTATGTTTTTATTTTTATCCTACAGCATTTGGTATTATTGCCTACCAATAAAAAGACGACACGTTTTTAAGAAGAGGCCTTTCTTAGGGGAGGACATTATAAGGCGTAGCAAATCATTTTAAATGTTTTTTGAATATTTACAAAAGCTTCTAGCTTTGCTCTTTAAATGATGTGAACGTTTAGTTTGCTTAGTTAGAAATATTGGTCAGTTGTAAAGGAAATAAAGGACAAAGAAAAGTTTTAGGAAAAACATTTTATCCTGGACATACTACAAGCTGCTTTGAAAATGTATTGTGGTTTTGTATAGAAAAGTAGTTAATGTCCCTTTTTGTTATGGTCTTTTGCTGGAGTCTATTAGAAAAAATGATCAGTTAAAACGATCATTAAGATAGTGGATTGTTTTTGTGTTTCCCCAAGAGTTTTTGTTGCATCAAACACATAAATAGGAGACTTTTCTGTAAATATTATAAAGTCCTTTTTCTCCTGAACAACCTAATTTGACAAGGTAATGGATGTTTTATTTACATTTAGAGTAGCTGCAGATTTCTGACACCGAAGCTGTAACAGCTAATGGAAGCAGTGGTGTTTTTTATATAATACGGTTTTTCGTTTTGTACCAAAGAGAAATCAAATGCTCAATAAGGTTGACTTTGTAGGCATTTTGTTTGATATTATTAGTAAATTTTTAAAGTAAATAACTTATTTTTCTTTGATCAAGCGTCCGGTCTTCAGTGGCTGTCAGAAGAGTTCAGTTTATGCTCCCCTCTTAAAAACAAGAATGATGCTGTGACCTTTAAAAGCTGGCTTCAAGAGACCTGGGTGAATCTGGCAATGGTGGACTATCCGTATGAGGCTAATTTCCTCCAGCCACTGCCTCGCTGGCCAATCCAGGTAAGGGCAAAATTTACACCAGTGTACTGGGAAATATGTACAGTAGTTTAGTAGCCTGGCTCGAGTTCAGTTGAGCATCATGTTTAATTTCTTTTTTTTTTTTATCCTTGAATGTGGTTTTCTTAGTTATTACGGGGTTAATCATATCTGATGAGCTTTTTTTAACATTTCTTTGCCGTTGTATCTTCGAAGTCTTTTATTTGCAAAAAACATAAGAATCAAATTGCTTTAAGACTTCAAATGTTCGTTAGACAATCAGCAAAACAATGGTTTGCAAATGAAAATCTATGGCTTGCATTTGAGGCAAGGTTTTGCAGAACCAACATTTTTCTGCAGTTACAGCTGCACGTCTTTGGGGTGTGTCTCTGCCAGCTTTGCACATCTGAAGCCTGAGGTTTTTGATCATTCTTTGAAAAATAGCCCAAACTTAGTCAGATTAGACAGAGAGCGTCTGTAAACATTATTATCGCATTCTCAATTCGATTGAGGTCAAAACTTTTACTGGGCAATTCTAACACATGAATTTACTTTGATCTGAGCCATTCTCCTGTAGCTCTGGCTTCATGTTTCGCGTCATTGTCTTGCTTCAACATGAAACTGTGCGCCAGTCTCAAGTCTTTGTCCAATATGTAGCTCCATCTATCTTCTCATCAGCTATGTCCAGTTTCCCTGTCCCTGCTGAAGCATAAACATTCCCACAGCATGATGCTGCCACCACGATGTTTCATGGTGGGGATGGTGCCTTCAGGGTGCAGTATAAGTTTCATGTCACTTGTAGCACTTTGTCATACAACCAGAGCACCCTTATGCACATTTTTGCTGTGTCCATTAAATGGTGGAAAACTTTATATCTGGGTTTTTAAAGTTTTTTGATAAATGTTCTACCCTACAAACCTGTGAGGGTTTTACAGAACCTCTGTATTTCTAATGAGATTAAATTACACACAGCTGGATTCAATTTACTTATTGCGTGACTGCTGAAGGCAGTTGGTTGCACTGGATTTTGTTTAGGTGTTTGAATGTATAGGGGGCTAATTACAAGTGCACGTCGCACTTTAGAGATTTTTATTTGTGCTCTATTTGTCACTGAAAATCTTAATAAATGCATGATTTATGAGGAAATTTGGAAGCCATTTATTAATTAAATTTGACTAACATTGGTTATTTTCGGTCTTTCTGCGTGGAGTTTGCATGTTCTCCCTGTGCATGCGTGGGTCCTCACCGGGTACTCCGGCTTCCTCCCACAGTCCAAAGACATGCTTGTTAGGTTAATTGGTCACTCTAAATTGCCCTTAGGTGTATGAATGAGTGTGTGCATGGTTGTTTGTGTGTTGCCCTGCGATGGACTGGCGAACTGTCCAGGGTGTACCCCGCCTCACGTAAAATTATATACTGGACAAAAAAGTGTGAAACAACTGAAAATATGTCTTATATTCTAGGTTCTTCAAAGTAGCCACCTTTTGCTTTGATTACTGCTATGCACACTCTTGGCATTCTGTTGATGAGCTTCAAGAGGTAGTCACCTGAAATGGTTTTCACTTCACAGGTGTGCCCTGCCAGGTTTAATAAGTGGGATTTCAAGCCTTATAAATGGGGTTGAGCCATCAGTTGTGTTGTGCAGGAGGTGGATACAGTACACAGCTGATAGTCCTACTGAATAGACTGTTAGAATTTGTATTATGGCAAGAAGAAATCAGCTAAGTAAAGAAAAACGAGTGGCCATCATTACTTTAAGAAATGAAGGTCAGTCAGTCTGAACAATTGGAAAAACTTTGAAAGTGTCCCGAAGGGCAGTTCGCAAAAACCATCAAGCGCTGCAAAGAAACTGGCTCACATGAGGACCGCCCCAGGAAAGGAAGACCAAGAGTCACCTCTGCTGCAGACGATAAGTTCATCCGAGTCACCAGCCTCAGAAATCGCAGGTTAACAGCAGCAGGGATTAGAGAACAGGTCAATGCCACACAGAGTTCTAGCAGCAGACACATCTCTAGAACAACTGTTAAGAGGAGACTGTGTGAATCAGGCCTTCACGGTAAAATAGCTGCTAGGAAACCACTGCTGAGGACAGGCAACAAGCAGAAGAGACTTGTTTGGGCTAAAGAAAACAAGGAATGGACATTAGACCAGTGGAAATCTGTGCTTTGGTCTGATGAGTCCAAGTTTGAGATCTTTGGTTCCAACCACCGTGTCTTTGTGCGGCGCAGAAGAGGTGAACGGATGGACTCTACATGCCTGGTTCCCAACCGTGAAGCATGGAGGAGGAGGTGTGATGATGTGGGGGTGCTTTGCTGGTGACACTGTTGGGATTTATTCAAAATTGAAGGCATACTGAACCAGCATGGCTACCACAGCATCTTGCAGTGGCATGCTATTCCATCGGTTTGCGTTTAGTTGGACCATCATTTATTTTTCAACAGGACAATGACCCCAAACACACCTCCAGGCTGTGTAAGGGCTATTTGACCAAGAAGGAGAGTGATGGGGTGCTGCGCCAGATGACCTGGCCTCCACAGTCACCGGACCTGAACCCAATCGAGATGGTTTGGGGTGAGCTGGACCCCAGAGTGAAGGCAAAAGGGCCAACAAGTGCTAAGCATCTCTGGGAACTCCTTCAAGACTGTTGGAAAACCATTTCAGGTGACTACCTCTTGAAGCTCATCAACAGAATGCCAAGAGTGTGCATAGCAGTAATCAAAGCAAAAGGTGGTTACTTTGAAGACCCTAGAATATAAGACATATTTTCAGTTGTTTCACACTTTTTTGTTCAGTCTATAATTCCATATGTGTTATAGAACGTATTTGTGAATATAAGCGCAAATTTATTTTTTGGTGTTGTATTATTTTGTTTAATGTTGGGGTAAGAGATATTTTTATTTTTTACAACATTGTTCATTTCTAACTTCTCTTGCAAAGTATGAAAATCAAATAAATACAGTGATTAAAAAAATGCATGAATCTACTACGATAAAATGTGAAAAAGGGGTATGAATACTTTTGCGGCTTTATTTGGGTGCAGTGTATTTAACCAGTTTTTTGTCATTTCACACGCTTATACTAAGCACGGTTTGTCTTTTACTGCTTAAGTTTGCGTCCCAGGGGTCCCCACAGGAATTTCATTCTTCCACCAGTCTGATACATTTCTGTTATTTATTACTGAGCTATTGAATAGATCCGTGAGCACCATGTTTCATCATGTGAAATGAGCACTAAATGGTCACTTTGAGTTTTTTTGGCTCCCTTCTCTTAATGTATGCAACCCCTATGGGTGGTGTAAGCGGTTTAGGCAGTGGGTGCAAAGAGGAGCTTTTTAATGACAAAGCTAATGTGATTATCTGAGTGAGTGTGAGAACGGGGTATTGAAGGCTTAGAGGAGGGAAATCTGTTGGCAGAGATGAATGTATAAAACTAATCCTATCTGAAAAGTAAGGAGAAGATGCTTTGGAGCTATTGCTGTGTTTTTTTTCTCACTCCACAGTATAAATCTTTAGTTGGACATGTCTGTGGCCCTCCTCAGCCATCGACCACCAACTCCTCCCCTGCCCATAAACAAAAGCCTTAGTAACAAACTCTACTCTGATGCCGATCCCCTCCAACCTCTAAAAATAAAGAGAGCCCAGTTTTTCTGCCTCACAAAAGATGCGGAACAAGGGCGCCAGCCAATTCTGCCACTGCAACCATAACAACACGCAGTGAAATCAAACAGGAGCTGAAATGCAAATATTTATCATTCACGCTAATAACGCAGAGAAATCAGCGAGTCAAACAAAACAGCAGGAACGAGACTTAAACCTTTACATTTTTGAATTATTTAACTTGTTCTATCTGAATACATGGAGGGTTTTCTTTCTCTCATGCCAAGGTTAGAGTAATAAATTCAAGTTCATTCCAGGGAGTTTCTTATGCAAATCAGGCGCCACCTTTATGCGTGGAAAAACACTTTATGGCCCCCAAGAAAGCATTCTTTAGCCTTGTAAAGAACTTAAATCTAAGATAGTTGGATGCCTGAAGTTTTCACTCACACAGAGCTTCTAAAAGGTGTTTAAGCTTTGCTTCAGTTCAGTTGTTTTTGTTCCACTTTTAAACAGTTGTTGGTCATTTCTCCCCTTCGTCAATTCGTACCTTTGTAGTCTTGGTCATTTCATACCTGACTTTTTCGGGTCAGAAATGGGGCCCTCTGCTACAGGACAGTTGGTACCATCCACAGGTTATAGAGAAGAGCACACACTACAGTGGTTTCGCTGCCCCGTAAAAACAGTACAGTAGTGGGTTGGAAATCTTTTATGGAAATCAAAACTGTCTGGCAACATGAAGTAGGCTAAAGGATATCAAAAAGCAACACATCATGATCTGATCTAAAGAAATCCAAGGACCGGTGTGAAACAAATTAATGACCTTTATGATTCTAGAAAGGGTTACAAAAGAAGCATACTAAGGGCCAATATCCATAAGTAGAGAAACCATGGAATAGTAGTAAGTGTTCCAATGAATGGCAGACTTACCACATTTACGCGAGTCAAGGATCAAGGACGCACCCAGAAGATCATTAAAGAACCCTAAAGAATATCTAGAGCACTGGAGCCTCACTTGTTAGTTAAGGTCAGTGGTTCCATGATAGTGGTCCAAGGTGAAAACCACTGCAGACCAAAACCAGAAAGGCCTGTCCCACATTTGGTAAAAAAACCAAAAACACCAAAACAATCATGGTGATCTTCAAGACTTGAAGAAAAATATTGAAGAGACAAAATTGAACTTTTTGTAAGGTGTGCATCCAGTTACATCTAGCATAAAGCTACTACAGTATTAGGAAAAGAACAGCATACCTACCATCTGCTTCGTGGCTTCAGGACCTAGATGACTTGCCATAATTAACTGAAATGTAAAGTCTGCTCTCTGCCAAAAAATCCTGAAGCAGAATGTCTAACCATTAGTTTGAGATCTTAAAGCTTAGATACATTCGGGTTTTGCAGAAGAACAATGATCCAAAGCACACAAGGAAGCCTACCCCTGAATGGCTAAAAATAAGTAAAGAATACAAAATAAAATTGACTTTTTAAATCTGCTGGGTTTTTTTTAAAGGTGGTTTGCAAGTATCTTGGTTTCGATTCCACTGTGTCTGACCACCAGCTGCTGCATGGTGTTGCCCAAGCAGCGAAGGTCTACTACAACTATACAGGAAGCTCTCCTTGCCTCAACACATCTCAGACAGCAACCAGCAGCCTTGGTGCCCTTGGCTGGTTCTTCCAGGTACACAAAACAGCTTACGGATTTACAGAGTTATCAGTACGTAGGTTTACCCGTCAAAAATTTTGAATCCATCTATTCTAGGCCTGCACAGAGATGGTGATGCCCATGTGCACAGATGGAGTCCAGGATATGTTTGAACCAGAGGAGTGGAACTTCCAGGCCTTCTCTGATGAGTGTAACTCCATCTTTGGTGTCAGGCCTCGAGCTGATTGGGCTGGCACTGTCTATGGGGGAAAGAAGATTGGTTCCCATAGCAACATTATTTTCAGGTATAAGATCATTAATAAAATACAGACAGTATTGCTCTGTGGTATTTTTTCACAGTGGTTGAATAGAATTTTCCCTTCTGAGCTTGACTAACTTTTATCACAGGTAAATAAGACCCTTTCACAGTGATAGCCACAGGAAGCAAAAATGTAAAATACAATGGTCTCCGCACTTCTTTTCTGTTAATACATTGTAAAACTCTTAGTTGTGTAAATGCAGAGAGACCACACAGTTTTTGTAGCCATCAAGAAACTTCTGTCATCATTCTGGCTGGACATTAGATTGCTCTTATGAAAAGTGTTGGAGTTCATTTAAACCTGTTGGTTTTTGGGAACAGACCTGGCTTTTAAGAATAGTCCATGAATTTTCTTGAGGACTGGGTTCAGCACCAGTCAGGAGCTACTTGTTGGCCATTTTTATCCCTTCCTAAGCCAGTTTCTCAGTGTTTGTGTGTCTCTGATGTTGTATTTTTTTAGTAACGGAGGACTTGATCCATGGTCAGCTGGTGGAGTGACTTCCAACATAACACAATCTCTGGTTTCCATTCTGATACCTGACGGGGCTCACCACTTGGACCTCCGCTACAGCAACAACCTCGATCCACCCTCGGTCCGATTTGCACGGGCGTTAGAGCTGAAGTACTTTCAGAAGTGGATCAGGCAAGCTCAAAAGTCAACTGGAACTGGATCGACCATGTCCAAAAAGAGGAAAAATTCTCCTTAAGATGTTCTTGTTGCGCAAGATTTAGCTTTAACTTGCATGAAATGGAGTTTTCATATGGTGCTTTCTAACTGAATAATGCCAAAGTTTCTCCTTTTGTGAATCATTTCCTGGTGAATGTCATGTTGTATGATCTTCTTTCATCTAGTTAGAAACACTCAATTTGTAATGCCAAAATACTTAGGGAAAAACATTATGATTTGCATATTTCATAAAAAAAAAAACTACTGACAAGCGGCTGTAATAAATACATTTTGTATGCAGCTATTCAAACTGCCATCATTGAAATTATTATGTAAATACTGGCACATTTTCAGTTTATTTATTATTAAGTAAAAGCAGATATGGCTTGTCTGCCCACATGTTGAGTTTTTTCTTTTTTTTCAAAATAAGGGCTGCATTGACAATCACATGAATTTTTGATTTTAATAGTATGGTTTGTTCTATTATAATTATTCCTATTGATTGTCTGTCATTCAGGTAATTCAGTAATTTGTTAGTTCTGAGTTGAAAGTTCTGGCAACAAATATAAAGGAAATTTTCCACATGGTTTTTGCTGCACTAAGGTTAATAATAAACAAAAATTTTGTTGTTTTAAAAAAATGATTTATCTTATTTTAGAGTGCCTTTCAAAAGTACTCTTACCCCTTTAACTTTTCCAAATGTTTCCGTGTTTTAAATACAAATCTTAATGTGTTTTATTAAGATTTTACATGATAGACAATTGTAAAGTGGAAGGAAAATGACATGTTTTTTTTGTATTAATATAATCTTAAAATGTGTGGTTTGCATTTGTACTCACCGCACTCCAACCATCCATTGCAGTTTACAGCTGCAAGTCTTTCAGGGTATGTCTCTGCAAGCTTTGCACATCTAACGACAGAAACTTTGCCCAGTGTCGTTTGCCAAACAGCCCAAGTTCAGCCAGCTTAGTATTAACTCAGCCCAGCTTTTCTGTCCCTACTGAAGAATAGCATGTTATTTTCACACAAATGAACAGTGTTAGTTTTCACCACACATTTTGTGTTTTTTGTTTGTAGGCCAAAAAGTAAAGATTTGCACTCGTCTGACCAGAGCACCTTCTTCCACATGTTTGCAGTGTTCCGTATATGACTTGTTGCAATTTAACACTTCTTATTTCATCTTGCCAAATGTCCATAAAGGCCATATTTTTGGAGTGCATGTCTAATATTTGTTCTGTAACATTCCCCCACCTGAGCTATTGATCTCTGCAGCCCCTCCAGAGTTGTTCCTTATGTTTGTTTACTAAAGTTCTTATTAAACCTCGGAGTCCTTGACAGAACAGGTGTGTTTAAAAATCTGACACAGAGAGCAAAAAACATCAAACACAGATGGATGTTTATTTACTCTTTAGGTCACTTCTAAAGACAGTTTGCTGCTCTGGATTTTATTTAGAGGTATCTATCTATCTATCTATCTATCTATCTATCTATCTATCTATCTATCTATCTATCTATCTATCTATCTATCTATCTATCTATCTATCTCATGAATTTAAATGCAGGCCAAACTTCTCAGATTATTGTTTAAAAAAATTAAAAACCATGGATCCTTAATGTATAAATACTTTTACAAGTTACTGTATATCATTTTTTTTGTATTTGATACAGATGTCCTACTGAGGAGACTCTTTGTCATGTTTACCATGTTTATGAATAAAAAATGAGGCCATAAAGCTTCATTTCCACCGAGCGAGAACAAATGCACATCCTTGAGATTTAATAAAAACCCAATCGGAGGAGGCCTATAAAGCAAGTGGTGGGAGGTTATTGCGTTTACGGCTGCTGACCTTACCCCTGTGGACCAGCCTGTGGGATTCCCCTTGGCACACATTATTTCACCGGCTGCCATTAAAAGTCTTAATTGTGGGACAAGGACAGGCTGAAGATTCTAGTTTTTTGCCCCCCTGCTAGTTATATTATTAATACATTTCCAGCAGTGCTGCAGAGGCAGAGAGTGGTTGTTGGAAGGTTAAAAGTGATGCAGTGAGATGATGCAGGCATCCACAGACTGTTTAAAGTCAGTTTTTCTGTTTTTGCCAGGATAAAATTCTTTATATGTCTCTTCACACTTTGTACCCTTTAAAGCAAAAGTTCCTGACACAAACGTGACCTCGTGATGGAGATGACGGTGAACATGTGCTGCTCTGGTATGTGAGTTTATTTTCCACGAGGAGTCACAAAGCCCGACTTGAAGCATTTTGTCACAGCTTTGAATGAATCTCAGACTTCTCAGTGGAGTCAGTCTCTCCTAAACATGGGGGAGGATGGGGTCTCTGGCACTAAATATCCTTCTAAAAACGTTTCTCAGGACTTTGAGAGGTCATCAATTTGGTGGCTCCTTTTTTGCGCTACCCCTGACAATCATCAATCAGAAATGTTATTAGTATTCGCCCAAGATCAAGCTCTTGAGTGCTTCCCTCCTCAGACTGAGACCACACACTATTGGGATGAAATTAAGCTTGTGCACGTCACATTACATCGTCCTTTCTTACTTCTTTGGTGTTTGGTTCTGCTGAATAAGTAAAATCTCTTGAGTAGGGTAAGAAACAACTGGGAAAATAGATCAAAGTTTGCTAAGTGATGTTCCCCTGTAATGGCCCATCACACATTTGGTTATTGGTAGTTAACATTGCCGTAAGTAGCTAAAAAAGATGTACCAGAACATCTTCAGGTACAAGTAACTCCTAAACTGCGCTCTCTGTTTCTGTTTTTTGAGTCGGCCTACATCTACCCGTCCCCTCCCACCCCCTCAGCTTTAGTGCAACAATAGAAACTTGTTTCCGGGATCTCTGCGTCAGGCTCTGTGGTCTGAATGACCTACCAGCACAAAAGCCAAGACCCCCTAACAAGGAAAAAAAGTGGGGGGGGGGGTTTGGCTGCCATGACTGTGATGATGTCACTTTGCCAAAACTGTGCCGCTAGTAAAATAAATCCAGTATTTCCTCTTTGAGAAGATGCTGTGTATAATGACCTAATAAAGCTTCTATTATACTTTTTTTGAGTTGAAATATTTTTGTCTTTGTTTTATATTTAACATTTAGCCAAGACTATGTTTAAAGAAATACAATACTGTGCAAAAGTATTCATACCCTTTAATCTTTTTCACATATTGCCACATTACATCCATAAAATTAAAAAAAAAAAAAAGTATTTTATCGGGATTATACCTGACATTCCAAAACAAATTACTGCATAATTGTGAAGCAGAAGGAAAATTGTTTTCACATTTTTAATGAATAAAATCAGAAAAATGGGGCGAGCATTTGTAATCATCCCCCATTTCCTCTTAAATAAAATCAAGTGCCACTAATTTCAATGGACCACACTTTGTAGAATGGCTTTGTGTTGCTATTACAGCTGAAAGTCTTTGAAGGGAATATCTTCACCCTCTTTGGAAGAGTCAAGATCAATTTCCAAGGGGATTCTCAATTGGATTTATGTCTGGACTTTGACTGGGTCATTCTAACACATAATTATGCTTTGATCTAAGCCATCTAACATTGTAGCTCCGGCTGTACAGTGTGCTTAGGGTCGTTGATGCTACGTCTCATTTACTGTGCAGCCTCTTAATATCTAGGGATATTTATTTAGCTCCATCCATCTTCCCATCAACTCAGACCAGCTTTCCTGTTCTTGCAAAAGAAAAGCATGCTCACAGCATGATACTGCTAGCGCCATGTTTCATGGTAGGGATGGTGTCTTCATGGTGATATACAGTGTTTTCTGCCCCACATAGCATATTGCCTTTAGCCTCTTCTGAGCAAAGCACCTGCTTCAACGTTTGTTGTGTCCCCTTGTGGCTTCTTATGGCTTGTGGCTTTCTTTCAGCTGTGGTTTTCTTCTTGCCTCTTTTCCATAAAGAATATATTTGTGAAGTGCACAACTTATAGTTTAGTTGTTTTGATGACACACACATGCATCTCCTCCAAAGTTACCATGGGCTTTTTGATGGATTCATTCATTTAGCGTCTCAGTTTAGGTGGATGCCTATTACTTGGTAGGGTTGCAGTTGTGCTATATGCTTTAAATTTTCAGATGATGGGTTCAACAGTGCTCGGTTCAAAGCTTGAGTTATTGTTTTATGACCTAACGCTGCTTTAGACTTCTCCACAAATGCATCCCTAACCTGCCTGGTGTGTCCCTGGTACTCTTTGATCACTAAAGTTTTCTACCAAACTTATGAGGCCTTCACAGAACAGCTCTATTTGTTTAGATTAAATTATACAGTGGTTGCACGAGATTTTATTTCGGGTATCGGAGTAAAGGGGGCTGAATGCAGGCCATGCTTTCAGATTTTTATTTAGTAAAAAATGTATGTAAATCCTACATGTTATGATTATGAACTACTCTGTGGTGGTCTATCATGAGAAATTCAAATAAAAACCATTGAAGGTTGTTGTTATAACATGACAAAATGGGGAAAAATGTAGGGGTGTGAATACTTTTTGTTCCAAATTGTTCTTTACTTTTGCTTTTTTTTACACAAGCATTTGTTGTGTTTAGGCTTCCTTTCAGACGACAGTGTTGTGTTGGCCAAACGGTTGCATAATCTCCTTTCTGCCTGGGAATTAACATAAGAAAGAACTTTGCTCTGCTTCACCGATTTTTATCATTCAAACACTTAACTCAGTGTTTCAGGAAATTTATTAGGCTGTTATTCGTTTTTCTCTTAGAAAAGAAAGAAAATGAATATTTCTATCAACTGGCTGGACACAGGTAAAAATGCTAATCACTAAATGAATTAAAAGTGAGTCAAAATGTACCTGAAAATAAGTTAACTGCTAGCAAAAACACTTCCTGGCTGTTGGAAACATCCTCCCTTGTATTCACTGTGGGCCATGAAACCTCCTGTAAATACATGATTGTTTACAGCATAAGTCTCATACTCAGGATTTCTTAAGGTCAACATTTCTTCTGGTACACTGAGCCCGAACTGCACGTTATTCCCCTTTAATTTAACAGCTCCGGCAGCTTTTCTAGTTAAATCATCTGTTCATTATTGAGACCCGTTTTACGAAGGGGCTGTGAGGTGCAGTTTAATGAATCTCTGGCACAAAGCTCCCTTTCAGTGCTGCCTGAAGAATAGAGGGCTATTTAGACCCTGCTAGGGCTTTATGTCAAAGGCGGCCCATAATAGCTGTCAGGCCAGGGCAGAAATTCCCACTGGCCTGGGAATGCACTAGAAATCAACTTTTGCCATGAGCAGATTAAGACAACAAGCAAGCAGTTGGGAAGATTCTCCGACATACTGGCATCTGTTTGGAGACAAAGATTTTCCCACAGCAAAGAAACTGTGCAACTGTACTGCTGTAGTTTTCAACTTCATAAATAATGAAGTTCCAAATAAACTATTTTCGGATGAGTAGTTGTAATGATTCCACTTTGGCTTAACCCTGTAAAGCCTTATATGACGAACAGTTTTAAGAAAATTCAGTGTTTCAAAAATGGAACAGTTGTTTTGTTGCTTTAAACATGAAAAAATGTAGTTCCTTTCGTTGATGTTCTCAATCATAATTGACACATTTAGCTTTTGCTGCCATGTAATTATCAAATGCAAAAAGTTAGATTTTTGTATGCATTAAAAAAACATGGCACATTTGAACAATATTTTGCAGTTTTGAGGAAAGGACTAACTTTGGTTAAAAAAACACTAGTCCCACAAATACAGTGATGATACAGTGCTCTGAAAAAGTATTTGCTCCCCTATAGATTTCTTATGTTTTTGCTTTTTCATTACACCTAATTGTTTTACAAACATATTTTATCAGATAAAGATTACCTGGCCAAATAAAAAAGCAGTCTTCAAATTATAATTTATTAAGTAAAAGAAGCTATCCAAACCAAGCTGATGCTTTAAGAATAAGTGATTGCTCTTCTTGTTAAATCAAAAATGAAATGTGATGAACAATATTTTTTTATAAAAACTGACCTCAGTATCACTAGCCACATCACAACCTGTACCAGCATGAAATCAATAGAATCTGTCTGACAACATGAATTAAGCCAAAAGCTCTCAAAAAGTCAACACAGAAGAACTGAAGGCACCTATCAGCTTTGAAAGGTTTAAAAAGTAACTTTTAGGGTTTTGGAAACCACAGTGAGAGCTATCATCCACAAATACAAAAACATGCAACAGTGGCAAACCTTCCAAGGATTTGCCGATCTACCAAAATACTCCCATGAACTTGTTGTTGATTCGTCCAGGAGGCCACGAAGAACCCAGAACAGCATCTAAAGCACTGTAGGCCTCATTTGCCTTAGTTAAAGTCAGTGTTGAGGGATTCCTAAATGATAAACTGGACAAAAATGGCTCCCATGGAGGAGTTCGAAGGAAAAAACCCACTGCTCACCAAAAATAATACAAAAGTCTAATTTGCCAAAAACTTCTTGATGACCTCAAGACTGAAAAAATGTTCTGTGAACTGACGTGATGAAAGTTGAACGTTTAGGAAGGTGTTTGTCCAGCTACATCTAGCGTAAAACTTACACAGCGTTTAAAAACATCTTATAATCAAACATGGCCATCGCATTGTAGTGTTCTTGGATTCCTTTCCTGCTACAGGATCTGGACAACTTGCCATTATTGATGGAGCCACCAATACTGCTCTTTACCAAATAAATCCTTAAAGGAGAATGTCTGGCCATCGGTTTATGACCTTAAGCTCAAGCCCTCTTGGGTTATGCAGCAGGAAAATGATCTGATGCACACCAGAAGGTTAACTCTGAATGGCTCAAAAACCCCAAACGAATGTTTTGAAATGGCCTGGGCAAAGTCTGGACTGAAATCCAATTGAGATCCTGTGGCAGGACCTCAAAAGGGTATTTATGTTTGAAAACAATTCTGCAAAAAAGAGTGGGCCAAAGTTCCTACACGTGGATTGAAAAAGACCTACTGCCAGTTATTGCAGATGCTTGAAGGCAGTTGTTGCCACCAAGGGTGGCATAACCAGTTATTAGCTTTAGGTGGCAATTGCTATTTCACTAAGAGCCAGGTTGTTATGGATAGCCTTTTTCCCATTAATTAATAAAATCATGATTTGAAAGCTGCTTTTTCATTTGACAAGTTATCTGTGTTGGATAATAAAACTAGTTTGATAAAACATTTAAGTGTGACAAAACCAAAAGACATCTGTGAGGTGACGAATACTTTTTTAATAGTGCTGCATGTTTGGCATTCTAAGCAGTATTGCTTGAATTGTGGTGTTTAGTGACTGCTTTGAGTAAAAAAATATCAACTAGGGCTTGAAAGCCTTTTCTTTTCACTATTACAGTCATATCCTACAGTTTAACAAAAGCTGTCATGGTTCAGAGCACACACTGACAGAGGAGCTTTCTGACAGAGCTTATTGTCCTCTGCTCAGTTGGAAGTTTTAGACAAATCCCTCTTAGATGCAGGTGGTTGGGCAGAAGCAAAGAGTTAAGTCCTCTGGTTCCCTTTGCTCCTCCTCTTCGATGTTATGACATCATCAGTCCTGCCCCCTGAAAGATCCCCTTCCTCATCCTTAGAGCCCTTCACTTCCAATCTGGATTGTTTATGGAAACTTCATGAGCAGCATCAGGAGCAGGTGTTTATTCGTGGAAGAAAGTCATGCTCTGAAGAAACTTTCAGTTCAGGGATCACAGTGGATGCCACAGGTGTAGCCGCCGGGCTCGACAGAGTTATGGCGGTCCAAACTGCAATCATGAACCCCCAGTTCATGAGTTTTTGCTTCCCCGATTCTGTGATGGAGTACGATGTAGAAAAGAGTCTGGATGGTAGTCTGCTTTGCGATGCGGACAATGACGAAGACTTCAAAGAGACCACAAGGGACCTGCTGAGCTTCATAGACTCGGCCTCCAGCAATATCAAGCTGGCTTTGGACAAGCCGGTGAAATCCAAAAGGAAAGTCAACCACCGGAAGTATCTGCAGAAGCAGATCAAACGCTGCACTGGTATTATGACACCAGGAAACTCATCAGAAGCCCCGGTGAAAAGACAGGGTTCCCCAGTGAGTCAGCAGGGCCCTTTGCAGAGTAAAACTCTACAGAAGCGAGAGGGGGGGCAGGCCAACCTACAGAGTAAGAGCTTGGCTGCTCTCTTCAGCCCTGTAAAGGAAATAAGGGGGGAGAAAGCAAAGAAACCCCCTCTGAGGCACCGTAATCTGCCTCCATCTTTCTTTACTGAGCCTGCCAACTGCTCCAGAGTCAGCTCCACATCCGGGATGACACTGAAGGACTTGGAACGGGGCAACCCAGAGGCCGCAGAGTTCTTTGAGCTCCTGGGGCCCGATTACAGCAACATGGTGAATGAGCAGGACATTTACCAGGGAGTGCCTCTGAGGGTGCATCCAGATCTAGGAGGCCTGGATCCAGCTTCCTATGATCATTTAGCTGGTGGCCTCTTCTATCCTGAGTCCTGGACTAACTTCTCAGGACCCTTTAAAAAACCAGGGGAGGGCCTGCGGACGGGTCCACCACAGCCTCCAGTCTATGGTCAGGCTGAGGACTCTTCTGGGCCTATAGACGACAGTGGACTGTGCACTTTGGCCTTCCCAAACTTCATCCCAGACTGCTCCATACCTCAGGTTACCTATGATCTAAACGGTGGATATAACAAAACAAATTATTCATGTCTATGAGAAATTGAAAAATTGCTCAGAAGAAAAGCTGCAGACAGTTCTAGCAGTAGAAGAAGACACTTTGATTTTCGTTAACATAACAACTGGGATACAATTTTCATGCTGCTTTTCCCATAGAAAAATCAATTTCAGAAAAAGTCAAAAGCTTCATGTGTGGATTTTTTTTCCATTCCAGGAAATTCATAATAGACGTTCTGAAGAGATCTAACCGTAAGGATTTGCAATGTTCATCCTTTTGGAAGCATCCGCTTGTTCCAGCAGCCGATATTTACAGTGAAGCAGTTGGACTAAGCAACACATGCACTTTTTCAACGTTATTAGTAAAGCTACGTGCAGCAGCACAAAAACGGAAAACTAATTCTTGCTGAAACAACGACTGTTTTCGTCCTACAGAAATTTATTCAGAGTTTATTTTCAGCTGGTCGACTGAACCAATTTTGTTCTCTTTTGGAAAGGCATTTATTGTATCTAGCTAATGTTATAGGACAAAATAAAGCTGGTCTTTATTGGTGTGCCTGTAGTGTGCTTATTGTGGACATGATATGTAACACTTTAATTTTCACTCAGCGAGAAAAGAATGAAGGAATGCTATATAATTATAAATTAAAATAGCACTTCTTGGGCTTATATCTGTACATATGATAAATACAAGAAACATAATTACTAAAGCACGTCACTGACTCCCCCTAGTGGTTGTGAATGCACATGTTTTTTTGTACCGTTGTGAACCAATTACCCAAAGATTGATAGGTTGAGTGCCAGGATTTCAATTGATTAATTAAACAGAGTAATTCAGATTGAGTTCAGTCCTTTTTTTCTGTTAATTTTGATGATTATAGCTTACAGCTAACAAAAACTTTAGTTTATTTAAAAAAGTAGATATTATAATTCGAAAAAAATAGATTTTAATACAGAAACCTCAGCATACTGTAAAGTATTTTAATATATTGTACAGTATTTACACTCAGTACTTGGCCAGGGCTCCGTTTGCATAATGACTGCATCAATACGACATGGCATGGAGGCAATCAGACTGTGGCTGTGTAGAGGTGTTAAGGAAGCCCAGGTTGCTTTACTAGCAACCTTCAGCTCATCTGCATTGTTGGGTTTAAGTTCTAATATTTCTCTTAACAAAATATTCTCTAGAAGGTTTAAGATGCTTGCCAATAAAGCACAATCATTCAATGGTCATTATACCAGGTACTGATGCTTTTGACAGTTTGGACAAATGTAAGTTCTAGTGGAAAACTAAATCAGCATCTCTATAAAGCTGTGTCAGTAGACAGAAGCATTAAGTGTTCTAGAATTTCCCTGTAGATTACTTTAGTTTGCCTGTGTTCCTCTTTCTAATTTTTTAAATCCAAATCTATGGATTTTATATCATTTGCATGCATGCCATTCATGACACAGGCACTAGATGGCAGTAATGTTTCATGGAAAGTCTTTCCCACCACTCCCATTTGGCCATAAATGATGTATGATGTTTTGTATATCATTGTAGTCTTGTATGGTAAAAACTGAGTTGTTCTTTAGATGTCTACTCATCTAATAAAAATATATTTGGAGAGAAATGAGTGGTTGTTAAATTAGATTTTTAATCACTGTCTTTACACTACTCCAATTTGACAAGGATTCTCCCTCATCACTGTCAGAATTCTCATTTTCGTGAGCACAAAATATGATCTAATGATCTGATTCAAAGACAACCTTTTCTCCAAGATGTGGTTTTTACCTCCTTCCACTTGGCTTGATTAGCAAATTAGTCATTACAATGTGGCATTCTCAGGGACAGACCATCATTTCATCTTGCTGTACACTGAAGTAAACACACAGCAGGCATATGGATTTTCTGTCCCTGAGTTGACTCTGGCTAATACATTCAGATTAGGTCCTACTGATGGCACAAGAACTGCATCCCGCTTTGATTTGATAAATAGCACGGTCGAGATACCGTGTTTGTCAAAGTGATTAACGACATCTGAAATTGTGCGCACAGGAATACCAAGACCGGAATGTTTGGTTAAATAAATACATTTAAAAATACTATCCGACAAAATACATTGCCTAGATACACGGGGTGGATGCAGCTATAAACGGAAATAATCTCCTCTGCAGATCATAACATATGTAGAAGCTTTAGGAAACATTGGCACAGCAGCTAAACAATGGCAGAGGATAAATGCTGGGGTTTCTGCTGTTGAGACAGATACTGAGCAGTTTAAATCCAAACTTTAAGGCAAAATCTGTGTTCTAGATTTTTGGGTTTAAAGGCAGGGTTCCCAACTTTTGGAAATGGAAATATGGGGGTTGGTAGGATATTGTACATAATAAGGAAAATAAAACAAATAAAAAATGTATAACTTCAAAAGACAATACAGGCCCATGTACAGTAGACATCAAGAACATGTTCCGACTTGAATTTAGCCACTGTTGTATTCTGGGTTGACAGGGATTTGTGTGTATTAGATTAGGATAAGGAATTATTACATTTGGCTATGCAAAATGTTTAAACATGAAGTATAACTGAGGGAAAAAATCAGCTCTAGTTATTTTTTATTGGTGCATGTTAAGTGTATAGCCAAAAAAAAACCAAAAAACATCTCTTCCTTTAAATAACAAAACAAGTTGGTGAAGACACTACAGCAATCAAAGGTATTAGTATATATTGTTGCTGTTTAACACATCACAGGAGACTTATTTGGCTGATTTCTTTAGTTTACCCTATTTTTGGTAAATTTTCAAAATGATTCAGCCTGTCATTAGCTTTTTATGTTAAAAATTGCGTTGATCTTAGCAGATGAATTAAAAAATGTACAGTTTTTTCAATATTGGTCAGATTTCAGATTTCTTTGAGTTAGTAAACTTTCTTCTTGCTTCCTGTCTCCTCTGCATGTTACCAAATCCTCCGTGAGTGAAAAAAAATTGTGCTGCCTGATCTTGCTGTGATCTTTTCTGCATTCTTCCTTACACATTCCAACCATGGATAAAAGTTTTTTTTCCTCCCCTGTGCCTTTTGTCTAGTCTGATTTTACCAGCACACTTTGCTGGTACTTTTGCCAAAAAACTGCTCTGCCTCGAAGCGTATCCTAGCAACACGAAAGGACTGTACTTTTGATTGGCCATAGGAGACACAATCCGTGACTGTTTGTTGATTTTAATAATGCTGAAATATTCCATTATACCATTCCTATCGTTTTAATGACATATGAGTCCTTTGAATGAGGTACCAGAAAAATGCCAGAGTGACCAGAGTTTTCTTCAGCTCTATGAAGCATAGAGTAACATCTTGCTGCTCTTACCTCATTTGTTGCTTTGAACTGCTGGTCAGGTGGCTGAAAGAAAGAGGTATCTACATTTTTACTCATCCTTAAAGAAATACAAAATGGTCTGTTTAGTAAACTCTTTTTGGTCCAGAAGAATGTGGACAGTCATGGTACAGAAACTGAAGGAGTGCCACCCATCAGTCTGTATATATATATATATACACTGCTCAAAAAAGTAAAGGGAACACTTAAACAACACAATATTACTCCAAGTAAATCAAACTTCTGTGAAATCAAACTGTCCACTTAGGAAGCAACATTGATAATCAATTTCACATGCTGTTGTGCAAATGGAATAGACAACAGGGGAAATCTTTGGCGATTAGCAAGACACACTCAATAAAGGAGTGGTTCTGCAGGTGGGGACCATAGACCACTTCTCAGTACCTATGCTTTCTGGCTGATGTTTTGGTCACTTTTGAATGTTGGTGGTGCTTTCACACTCGTGTGGGTTGTAGAGGCCGTCTCATGCTACCACAAGTGGCTCAGGTAGTGCAGCTCATCCAGGATGGCACATCAATGCGAGCTGTGGCAAGAAGGTTTGCTGTGTCTGTCAGCGTAGTGTCCAGAGCCTGGAGGCGCTACCAGGAGACAGGCCAGTACATCAGGAGACGTGGAGGAGGCCGTAAGAGGGCAACAACCCAGCAGCCAGACTGCTACCTCCGCCTTTGTGCAAGGAGGAACAGGAGAAGCACTGCCAGAGCCCTGCAAAATGACCTCCAGCAGGCCACAAATGTGCATGTGACTCCATGAGGATGGTATGAGGGCCCGACGTCCACAAATGGGGGTTATGCTCACAGTCTAACACTGTGCAGGATGCTTGGCATTTGCCAGAGAACACCAGGAGTGGCAAATTCGCCACTGGCACCCTGTGCTCTTCACAGATGAAAGCAGGTTAGGATTGAGCACATGTGACAGACGTGACAGAGTCTGGAGACACCGTGGAGAGCGATCTGCTACCTGCAACATCCTTCAGCATGACCGGTTTTGCAGTGGGTCAGTAATGGTGTGGGGTAGCATTTCTTTGGATTGCCGCACGGCCCTCCATGTGCTTGCCAGCGGTAGCCTGACTGCCATTAGGTACCGAGATGAGATCCTCAGACCCCTTGTGAGACCATATGCTGGTGCGGTTGGCCCTGGGTTCCTCCTAATGCAGGACAATGCTAGACCTCATGTGGCTGGAGTGTGTCAGTAGTTCCTGCAAAATGAAGACATTGAAGCTATGGACTGGCCCGCCCTTTCCCCAGACCTGAATCTGATTGAGGACATCTGGGACATCATGTCTCGCTCCATCCACCAACATGACGTTGCACCACAGACTGTCAAGGAGTTGGTGGATGCTTTAGTCCAGGTCTGGGAGGAGATCCCTCATGAGACCATCCGCCGTCTCATCAGGAGCATGCCCAGGCGTTGTAAGGAGGTCATACAGGCACGTGGAGGCCACACACAATACTGAGCCTCATTCTGACTTGTTTTAAGGACATTACATCAAAGTTGGATCAGCCTGTAGTGTGTTTTCCCACTTTAATTTTGTGTTTGACTCCAAATCCAGGCCTCCATTGGTTAATAAATTTGATTTCCATTGATGATTTTTCACATTCAACTTTGTAAAGAATAAAAGTATTCAATGAGAATACTTCATTCATTCAGATCTAGGATGTGTTATTTTAGTGTTCCCTTTATTTTTTTGAGCAGTGTGTATATATATATATATATATATATATATATATATATATATATATATATATATATATATAATATATATTATATTCAGTACTGTACAAATGTTTTAGGGAGGTGTAAAAAATACTGTAAACAAAGAATGCTTTCAAAAACTGAATTGTTTATTATTTATTTTCATCAATCAACAAAATGCACTGTATCCACCTCCTCCACAACACAACTGATGGTCCCAACCCCACCATAAGGCTTGAAATCCCACTTATTAAACCTGACAGGGCACACCTGTGAAGTGAAAACCATTTCAGGTGACTACCTCTTGAAGCTTATCAACAGAATGCCAAGAGTGTGCGTAGCAGTAATCAAAGCAAAAGGTGGCTACTTTGAAGAACCTAGAATATAAGACATATTTTCAGTTGTTTCACATTTTTTTGTTCAGTATATAATTCAACATGTGTTAATTCATAGTTTTGATGCCTTCAGTGTAAAGCTACAATATTCATAGTCATGAAAATGAGGAAAACTCTTTGAATGAGAAGGTTTGTCCAAACTTTTTGTCTGTACTGTATATATGATAACTGTATGATAACTGATAATGATCAGTATGTTAGTGTTGCTTTTTTGTTTTAATAAAAACAGTTCCATCATATTATACATTTTATAATTTATTTGTGCAAAGAAAACACAGACATGATGTAAACTCAAATTTCAGCGTTATCATATTGTGAGAATCTCATACCTGCCTATGCATACCTACCTACTTCATAGTTCTACACTTATCTGTAATACCTTACTAATAATTTCTAAAGAGAGGTTCTCTATGAACATCAGTCCTCCTTTTTGTTTCTTTCAAAGATTTCCTGCTAAATTCCTTAAAAACTATTTTGTCAGCACCAAACACAATTTCAGACATACAATTCAGAAATGTTATTTCATCATGAAATATGTTGTGGGCCATCTTCTACCTTCCCCGGGCATTTGCCAGCCAACCCTGTTAGGGGATGTAAACAAGGTCAGTGCAGATGGAGATGCAACTTTAGAGCTCAGTCCACATTCTTTATGCTTTCTACCCACCAGTAGTAACAGTCAGAATCTGTGACATCCTTTCTGAAGCCTGCATAAAAAACACAGTGGTCACAAGCAAAGGTTGTAAACATTCACTTTATGTTAATATTTTATCCCTGGCCTGATCTTTTTCTTTTCTGTGATATGTGATTTTAGACCGACACACAAACAGTGTACCTGCTACAGAGGACATCTCATTGCATTTGTAGTTCGAAGTCTCAACACTTTTCATTTAAGTCTGCATTTATTAAATTCAGCGATCAAGCAGTGTTTTTTCTCCTCAGGGTGTGGTGAGTATGCTCTGTGTGTATTTGTTGGGGGTGATAACAACTACAAGCTGTGCAGCTGACAAACGTCTTGGATCCATAAATTTTTCATCTCTGGAAAATGATTCCCATATTGACAGACACATTTCCGTATCCAATTAAAAGCCAATCCTTATTTGGAAGGGGGATTTCAAACGATTCACTTGCTTCTTCTGCAGCGTGTTTAAATGTAAAACCCTCATTAGTCACCATAAAGTCAATGTGAGGGCTTGGCTATAGTAAATCATTTTTTTATCTTTTTATTAGTCCTATTGAGGGTTTTCTTAATTACTTAAGTACAATCATAATAAATCGAAATATGGATGGATAGATAGATAGATAGATAGATAGATAGATAGATAGATAGATAGATAGATAGATAGATAGATAGATAGATAGATAGATAGATAGATAGATAGATAGATAGATAGATAGATAGATAGATAGATAGATAGATAGATAAATAAAAATGTATATATAAATAAATAGCATCAGTAGTCTTATGTGTTATATTCATCACAGATACACTTGATCCATCTGTAAGCAAGATTCTATGTACTTTATTCAGCATCATGAACTGAGGAATGTACGAAACTTAAAGTGCATACATAAAATGCTCTGTGCATCCTGTTCCTGCTCAAGAAAGGGAGTTATTCTGATCAACTGTAAACATATGCTGTATTTTAAAATCCAGACATTGTATGATATTGAAACAGTACAATTTAAAAATAAATAAAATTTATAATATGAGCTGTGAGAAACTCTTTGTCTGAAAAGTCTGTGTCAACTACCTTAAACCAAACCAAACAAAACAAAAAAAACAACAACAACAAAAAAAATTTAATTTAGTTTCTCTCTTCAGGTATTAAAATACGTAGTAAATAGAATTAATTCAACAATATTTTTGGAGAAGGATGGATATGCAAACCCTGTCTCCACATTGGCAGCCTAAGTCTGTCATTACATAAGGCTTTATAACACTTGTTTTTCCAAATTCTTGCAGTGTTCATGTAAGGTGGGAATGTGAGGGACTTTCTCACCTCAAAATAGATGCTACTTTGTGAAGATCATCAAAACTGCCTGCCAACAAGGCCCACAGAAACCGCTCAATTATGGACTTTTAATGTTATGAAGCAGTGCCACAATTATTCCGCTGCTGCAAGTCCTGAAGAAAATGTGTCCCTGGCTATTATCAGGTGCAAATGTTTAGAGATGTTTGTATCAAAATGAGCTTTCATCTCTCTCCGTCTTTGTCTATAACTCTGGACAGGATGTGATTTGAAGTTTTAAATTATGTGCCATTTATCTTACGAATATGAAGTTGTGTTATACCACCTGCTTATCCCTTCGAGAAGCATGAGAATCATTCAGAGCAGAAAAAATCCCATTACCTGTGGCAGATTTCTTCCTCCATAATTGCTAGAGTCTCCCCTTTGGGAGGGATAGGAGATGAAAGATGCTAGAGTCATTGATATCTGAATATCTGCAAGACAAATCTGGGGGAAATCTATTTTTGTCAGCTCTCCCAAAGCTTGCGCTGGCCTTTGAGAAAAACCGGAGAATGGTTTTGGGATAAAACATTTTTTCAACCAAGCCTGTTCACCAGTGTTACTGATGAAAAAAAACAACAAACATGTAGTTATACAAGCATACAGGAAACTGGCTTGCTTGTAAATGAAAAATCATATGCATTTTTATTCTCCTAAACTCTGTGAGCCATGCTTATCATCTTTGTGAAATAAGCTTTTGTTTGTTTCTTCTTCTAAACTAAAACTGATTGAGTTCAATTTAATAAATTTTGATAGACTCTTTTTTGTTTTTCATGCAAGAGAAAGTACTCCTGGCCTAGTGAGACAACTGATGCTACTATTACTGCTATTGAATTTGTGTAATCTCTGTTTATATTTCTGTAGAGAGTACTCTTGGCCCAGTGCTTTTCTGGACAAAGTCATACATAAGACTACTGATGCCATTAAGTTGGCGTAATCTCTTCTTTTCTTTCCAGAAAAAAGTATTCCTGGCTCAGCACATTTGTGTTTAGGTTTCTCTTTCTTGAAAAAAAAGGCATTGACAGAGGTATTGCTACCATTAAAGTGAATTTTTTATTTTTTGTTGTTGTTTTTTCCCATAGAATGTATTCCTGGCTCAATGCTTTTGCTTTTTTGTGTGTGTTTGCTTCCTGTTCTCTCAGCCCTCCGCCAGTCTCTGCAGATGGTCACTCACACTTAGGTGGGTTATGCTGGAGGTCTCTTCCTGCTAAAAGTTAGTCATTCCCTTTCACTGTTGCCACATGCCCGTTCAGGATGACTGCTGGAAAGTTAATGTCTTAATGCAATGAAATAGAACAATAATATAAAAGATATCTTGAGTAATTGTATCTGTATGTAATAGTCAGCATCTGTTACCTGTATGATAAAGACTGTTGTCTGCCCTTGTCCAAAACATTGTGTAAGGTATACTAACACAAACATGGTTTCAAGAGACTAACAGGGATTAGTTTTAGTTTTTTTTTAATTCTCAGGAGCTGGAGACCAGATAACATTCTTGTTAAAGGAGAAACAATGTCACCCACAGTGGGCCCTTTTTGTCCCTGGCACGCACACATAAAGCACCTCTCAATAGAGCAACCAATGTAAATGTCTATTTAAGATATAACAAAGGATACACTTGTGCTTATCCAACCTTAAACAGGTAAAGCAAATCACCTTTGGTCACACTTCATTCACAGATGTGGGACAAACCGCAGGTCTCTGTGAGCTGACCTGAGAGAAACTCCTGTCAGGTGAAATCACACGGTCCAGACAGCTGTTTGTTCTGCTCCTGCAGTTCCGTTTGTTCAGCTTTTACATCCAAGTCAAACTAACACAACTGCAATACATTTAGAATCCTCATTCAGTGACAAGCCCTGAGTTTTCTTTCTTTCATCTAACAAGAAAGTAATTAAATCTGAAGAAAATTAGCTGAAATAAATGAAATACTGAACTTTATTATCTCAAAGTTATGCAAGAATCAAAAGCCTCCCATTAAAATCTTCTGTCTCTCCAGAAGAGTACAATACATTAAATTAGCAAATTCATTCTAAATAAGGCTGGAGCATGAATCCTGTTTCAGCATCTTATTGTTCTCTCACACTATAACGGTCTCTTTGTTTTCTTCAATGTGATCAATTTATTCTTGTTCCCTGCATGAGCTGAGATCCGTCATGCTTCTGTTTTCAACACCCCACTGTTCAGGTGATCTGTTCAATGTCCAACAAATTATTGTGTCCAGGTGTATCATGGGATGTGACTGCTTGGTCTGTTTGTCTTTTTGCCTTGTTTGTTCTGCATTGTGATGCAGGTTGAGTAATGCCATTCTGTGAATGATGGCGCGCCCTCATTTTTAACGAGTTGTTTATCTGCTGTCTGGTTTGCTGGAAGTGTTTGATGTCTGCACACAGGAAGAGACGGTGCCAGGGAGTGAGCGTGAACAGCTTTGTTTCGTCTCGTTTGAAATAAGAAGATCTCTGTGCGCTTTTAAAAGAGCAATAAAAAGATAAAAGCAGGAAGTAGATCAAAAAATTATGGGATTTTGACTTTTGAAGACATCAACTGTTAGTGTACCAATAGATGGCAGTGGTCAACTCAGATATTTCCCACAGCATCTATACATGTTTCGCAGCAGACTTATGCGTTTTATTGTTTGGATGGAAGGTTGTCACCTGCCAGCGGCGCCAATGATTTTTAAATTTTATTTCACAGCTTTTAGGTTCCGTAACAATCAAAATAATGCAGTACCTTGATTGTAACTATTATTTATGTGGACTTAAGTAATAACACATTGTATTTCTGCAAGATTATGAAAAATCAGTTAAGTGAAGTTAACTCCTGTACTTTATAGCTCTGCTTTGGGTCTGGAAAAAAGAAAATACCCCCACCTGATGTAATTCACACATTGTATATCAGCAATGTCTTACTAAGGGTTCTACTGCCCAGCCTCCCTCTGTGAGCACACTGCATCATAAGTTATTCCTCAGCTCACTCAGTTTGGTTGCGTTTCAACAGTTGGTCATACAGCTCCTTCTATATATATCTATTATCTTACATCATCAAATATGACATTCTCTTAATTAAATCCCAACAAACCCTCCATTGTGCAGGCAGTCATTCTGAAACAGCATACAATTCAATACTTAAGTACATGCATGAATAACCAAATATTCTACAAAGAATCTTGATTATTTTTATAGGGCATATATCTTTTTTCCCTCAACTGGCTTCTGATAGATAAATCCATATGTTAAAACAAGCAATATGTTGAAAACCAGTGAAAGAAAAAGAATAAGCTCAAAGCAGTTAAGGACGCAGGTGAAAGTTACTGAAGAGTATTGTCTTGACAGCAGTAGGCCTAGCAAACCAGCACCCAAAAACATTCATGAAAGGCCAAATTGCCTGCAATTCACCACTGTGGGAAATGACTGCTTTTGAAAAAAGACTATGATTCAAATTCTAAATCCCTCTGCAGTTAGTTTTTTTGTTAATGCTACATACATATAGTGGTTGGAAGGAAAGTTAAAATATAAAAGTTCTCTTTATTTGGCTTAAACACAGAGGATACTATACTGCCAATTATTGGTAAAACAAAGTGTTTCCATCCTGATAAACGTTTTCAACAACAGCTGAGGTACTCTTAATGGTCTGGCTGTTTACCCCCCCTCGAGCTTTCTGTTCTAGCTATGTCATGAACTGTGTTGTTTCCATCTGCAAACTTTGGGTTACTGCGCCCCTTAAATGCAAAACTCCAATTATTTTTGTTTTCTGAGACAGTTTTTGATGGGTAGGGAGAGATCTATCCTCCATGTCTGTGTATATCTCTATGGACCTCACCTCAGTTTCCCGCATACACAACCCATGTAGCAAAAGTGCTCAGAATGTCCAATCTACTGTGTAGTTAATAAGGTGCCAGGTATCCATTTCACATATTCTTATTAAAGAAAGTTTTTTGTCACGATGATAATGCATATTCTGTTCCCACTATGGCCCACTGCCACACAACCTTAATATCCATATTGCTGTCCTGTGTTAGAGGGTATAATTCAATGCTTTTGTGGAAGCAATGGGAAGACCTGATTTATTCATGTTTCATATTATCAAGATTTTTTACTTTTCCGGCTCTAAAATATAATATTATTTATAATTAAGGTGAAAAGTTGAACAGTGTCAAACATTTCCATTTGAATGTGGCTGACACTTTTGACAATCCCTAATAAAAACATTTACTAGGTTGTTTGTTTTTTAATCACTGCATCTGTCTCTGAATTTCCTTTAGTCATTGGTGAAGCAATGAATTTCTTATATGTGGGTCTTCTTTTATGTCCCTATTCCTTTCCGTTGCATGAGAATGGATCTAAATTGACTCATAACCTTTGTTCTAAATATGCAGTACCAAAACATTTTCTTCTTTGCTAGGTAGGTAAATTGTTTTATCAGGTTTCTTCTGAAAAATAATCATCCTTTTCTTTGGCAATATTGATATTTGTAACTGTAGCTTCTGACAACAAAATTACACATTGCAAAGGGCTCAGTCTTTCCAATATCCGTTTAACAAATAGAATTTCCTCTGGCAGAAATATTTCTGCATGATAGGTTTCCTCTCAAAAGTTTGCAGATAACATAAACTCTTTCACCTGAAGGATGTTGGCTTACATTGCCAAAGCAGATGTGTGTAAATAGGTGAAATCCTCCCAAGCAGCTGCATGCGGTACTGGTTCATTGACCATATGAAGACAAATGACTAACATCTGGTTTACTTGCCGCAGTCACATTTCTCAGAAGGTGAATTTGGTTCTTTATTTGTTCTTTTTATTGCACAGAATGTACTCTGTTTTTTCAACAAAGTTCTTAAACTGAATGCACAAACACTGAAAATGTATTTGCCAAAAAAACACATTGAATACCTTTTGTTTTTATGCTTTTGTTTAAATTTCTTTTCTGTATCAGATTGCCATTAATAGGTAGAACAAATCTACAGTAAATTTCCCCCATCCCTGTGCTAATGCAATTACATATAATCATCCACAGCACCTTCACTTTATTGGCACACCTAGTATAGCTGGGCAAAAGCCTTAAAATAAGGTAATATTTTATTGCAGCAGCAGGATAGTCTCACTTGCCGAAAGAAGAAAATGCCGAACGCCTGAGTGAATTTTGGAAATATTTTGTTACCCCCCTCAGCATCCTTCTCATTGTTCATGGTGGCAACATAAAGTCCTCGTCCAGCCTCCTCAGGAGTGAGTTTGTGAATGCCTGGTTGTTTGTTCTGTGTATATCTATGTTGCCCTGTGATGGACTGGCTGCCTTTCCAGGGAGCACCCCGCCTCAGGCCCTGTAACCGCTGGAAACAGACAATAGCCAACTTGCAACCCTGCAAGGACAAACAGGTATAGACAATGGATGGATGGATGAAGTGTGTGCTCATGTAGTATGGTCAAGAAAAAAGCTATAAAATGAAACAAAGTACATCTTTCAAAATGTCTCATCCTTCCCAGGAGCCAACAAGTCATAAAATCAAACTTTTAAACTAAATTAAACCATGTAAAACAATTAAATGTATGTGTGTAGCATATGTAAGCTTTGTTAAAATATATTAAGGATCATAAACCAATCACTATCTCAAGTAAATGTTTTGAAAAAATTGTAGAATTATTTTGCTTTGGCTAGAGACCTACTGCAACATACAGTAGGTCTCACATTAGCCCTAATCCACCCCTGATTGGCTGATCAGCCCCTCCTGATGTCTCCTTCCTTGGACGCCCATTAAACTTGGTGAACTGGGTTCTTACTCATAAGAAAAACACCGGGAAGCCTTTCCCAACCACCACTAAAGAATGAATTGAGTGCAAGCAGTTCCTACACCTTATAGATAGGTTTTAGGGGAAATCTTGGCACTAAAAGCTACCTTTTTGGGACAAAAGTAAGTCTGAGACTGGCTGCTGTTGGTTCTTGCTCAAGTCTTTTGGATAAATGTTGAAGGTTGGGAAAATGCTCTTAAAGGAAAATATGCCAGCCAGATACACAACTGTAGGTGGATGGCAGGAAATTGAATCTGAAGCGAAGCATATGATTCATAGAAAACATTAATGCAGCCAAATCTGACTTAACTCTGATACAGTTGAGCAAGGCGGATTTACTGTTTTTTTCTTACTGAGTCAGATTCCAGCTTACTTCTTCCAGGGATAAGAAATAAGTATCTATTTTAATATAGTTTTACAATGGCTTGCTATTGCAAACATGTTTTGTAAAACTCCCTGGATTAGTCTTTAACTGCACTCACAAGCAAATACTATATGAAGAAAAATTTGTGAGCCCGGCCAAAAAAAGATGTCAGAAATGCAGGCTTGCAGAGAGGAAGCTTTTAGAAAAAAAAATATATGTAAGACAAGATGTTTTTACATGCTGCTCAATATTGTTATTGACTCATCAATAAACATTGCCCAAACCTTGTTAATCTGTCAAAAGCTTAATTAAATCGAATTTCGAGTCAACAGATTTTGGTCCTCAACATGAGACAATATAAACATGTTCAATTCATATAATAACAAAACTGCTAATCTGTGTATGCTGAGTTGAATCTGGTTTAGACTGAGGAACAGGATACAGGTACAATAAATATTAGTGTATTATATATTATAGTGTCCATAGGAGAAAGCCATCTTAGCCTACAAAGTAATATTTCTTTAATTCCTACATGGCAATATATATATATTAAATATATATATATTATATATATATATATATTATATATATATATAACATATATAGCTCTAGTTCTATCAATCAGGACAAACACCATTACTAGGAGTGTAGGCTTCTGTGACCTTTTCAGATTGCGTTATGATAGTGAGAAGGTCAGCGAGTGTCTTCTGTGTTCAGAGGAGGAGGAGGCTCAATGTAAGGTACTTTAATTCAGATATTTCAACAGGGGCTGATGGGTATGCTGTTCATGAAATGCTCATACAATTAAAAACATGGCTCACCATGCAATAAAAACAGGTTTATATTTTGAATATTCTGAATATTTTGACATGCCAATTAGGGAGAACAGACAGGAATTATAAATGTCCAAACAGACATGCTGTTTGACTTTATCTGGCAGACAACAGACAGATTTGATAAGAGCCTATGTGACTTAGTTGTATATATAAAAAACCATTTTGAATATCCTACAGAGGACTAAATTAATTGGCCTATTAAAAGAGAATGCTTAATCAGCAACAACGCTTAATCCTCTATGCAATTGTTCTTGAGGTAATTAAGTTAAATAATGCAAACAAATACAGCAAAAGCTCTTTTTTTCTTTTTTTGTTATTGGCCTTAAATTATTTACTCAGTCTAACCTTTGGTGCCAACTTTTCAGCACTTTCTATATCTATAAAACAGTGTAGGAGTTCAGACTCATCTTAAGGGTAGCAGTGATCTCCAAACCCCAGCATTGACCTCGGTAATTCATTTCTGTGGGATTTACCAGACTGAAAAGACTGTTGGTAGATGAGTAAAATTATATGAATGAGAAGGCAGTAAAAGAGAGTAACCTTGGGTTTTTATTATCAGAGAAAATAAGAAAATTAGCACAACATAGGCCCACAGAGATGTGATTATAAAGTTGTTTACAGAGGTAAACGAAGTTGCCATGATGAGGGCTGAGAGGTTATTTTAAAAATCTGTCTCAACATACAGTACCCTCCATAATTATGAGCACCCTGGTAAAAATGTATTAAAAACCCTCAAATAAATTCATCTTGCAATAGCATGATCTCACATAAAAAGATTAAAAAAACACCTTTAATTTTAGTACATTTACTCAGTGGAAATAAAAATCCTACTTTAAGGAATTGTTGTACACAAGGGGATTCTGAACAATTCGTATAAAACAACCAAAGCTGCTTTTTTAAGTTAATCAGTGTGTTCAAGACCTTTTTAGTTATCTGACATGGAGACCAGTTTCTTTTAACAAGGTTTTACACATTTCCAATGTCAAAGTTTTATACTGTTCCAGACTCAAATTTCCAGAGTTCTCAATCCTTTCTAGTCTATTTTGTTTAGAATTAACACAAATTCTCACTATAAATTTATGGCAGACATTTTTACATAGGTACGGTTTTAGATATGGAGCCTACAAAAACACAGGCTGGAAGGAAAAAGGAAAGGATGACAGGATGGATGGACAGACACACGGATTGAAGGACAGAAGGGTAGATGAGGGGAATGGATGGACAGATGACTAGGTGATGATGCATCGGTTGATTGATGTGAGTAGGATGGATGGATAGATAGATAGATAGATAGATAGATAGATAGATAGATAGATAGATAGATAGATAGATAGATAGATAGATAGATAGATAGATAGATAGATAGATAGATAGATAGATAGATAGATAGATAGATAGATAGATAGATAGATAGATAGATAGATAGATAGATAGATAGATAGATAGATAGATAGATAGATAGATAGTCTGATTGATCACCAGTCTCCATAGCAACAATCCTGACTGACAAGGGGTATATATTTGATAGATTGTTTTTTAATGAGAGATGATCAAATCTAATTGCACAGCTTGAATACTGAACATGGAAGATAAATAAAAATCATTGGATAGGGAAAACCCGAGAGAGATAAAAAAAATACACAACTACAAATATTGGTATAGTAAAGGCTAAACCTTCTCTAAAGACTTGAAATTTGAAGATTAGAATCACAATCACAATCAACATCATTGCTAAGTTTGTAAAGACAAACAAGGAATTTGACTCCGGTACACTTTACTCTCAGTGACGTTTTTTATATATGATATATATAATATATAATATATATATATATATATATATATATATATATAATATATATATATATATATATATATATACATCATATATATATATATATATGTATATGTATATACATATATATATATAAAATGGAAATAGAAAATATCTTTTTAAATTTACATAAATACACAATTGACTTTACAATAGAATACAATATGAGATCAGCCCAACTATGCATGGAACAGCCTGGGGGTAGAAACCATCTCTGTGGCTGCTTGTTTCAGCAGATTAAAATGAACACACGGAACTTGCATCTCATAATCAATCTACTGTCACAAAAAGGATATCTGAGTGTTTTAATCAGGAAACTGGTGCAAACCTATCAATGCTGTAACAATTAAAAAAATAATTCAGAATTAATTCAAAATCAGAATGTTTTCCACAAATCATTGATGCACATTTATTTTGTGGTCAAGGAGCTTACAATATCAGGGCAAACATGTCATTAAAATTGAACCTGTATGTTAAGATAAACGCCATCTTCAGCAAACCACCATCTGTTGGCCAGTTAAAGTTTTCTGTGCTACTTCCATATGAATTCACGTGTGACACACATTCATTACCCTTCACTGTGTTTGTCTCTGTTATTAGCTCCTACATAAACCTAAACATGTAACACTATGTCATTCATTAGTGTCTGTGCTCTGATGAGCAGATAAATTGATTGATCTCACTTGGAACCCCCAGCTAAAGGTGTGAATATTTTTTAAGCGCTATTGATTTTTTATGAACTCTTTGGCCTTATTTTGCCCTGCAAGCAGAAATGTCAGCTTCATGAAGTAAAAACATTCCCTTGAAAACTCTTTCACATTTGTGATATTTGCACTTGACTATTCTGGTAAGTGTAGGTGTTATCATGAAACGTAATATCACACAAAGAAATCAAAGCAGAGACAGGCAGTGATACCAGAATTTTAATTTTCTGGCTCATAATGTCACTTACTCTTTTAATTTTGTAATTAACATTAACTTCATCAATCCAAACCTGAAATTATTTTTAATTAAGGGCTATTTTAAAACTGCTAAGGAAAGATGAAACATGCTATTATTAATCTTTGTCAGATCATTACAAGGGGTCAGCAAAAGTGACTAACAGAGTTAGTGAAGAATAAAAAAACAAAGCTGAAAAAAGCATGGGATATTACATTAAAAATACTTAATACAGTTGGATACAAAAAATGTGAATATCAAGTTAATTTAATTCAGTTTAAAAAGTGAAAGTCATTCTTATACAGATACATTAGACCCAAGGAGAGTTATTTAGATTTATTTTAGATAATATTTAGATAATTATGGGGTACAACCGAAGAAAACACAAAATACAGTTTCTCGGAAAAATAGAATATTACATAAAACCAGTGAAAAAGACTTTTCAATATAGATATGTTATGGCCATGCTATGACTAAGACTGCTGACTTGTCCAGTAGAGAGTCATTAACACTTTCCTTGTGGAGGGTCAGGCACAAAGGGTTTTGTTTAAGAAGCCAGTTGTTTACAAAGTGCTGTGTCAAAGCCTATTAATGGAAAGTTGAGTGGAAGGAAAAGATGTGGTAGAAAAACCTTTTTGTAACACATCTTTTCCCTCCACTTGACAGCCTTGAAAATGACTCCACTGTTAAGGTAATCCCTTGGGGGAGATTCACAAGTTTTGACTCCAGCTGCACCTGGTACTTCAAGAGCCACTCCACAAAGATACACCCAGTACATGAGCTACAACTGTAGCATTTATTGTGTTAGACCAATGTTTAACTAGATACAGCAGAAGTGTATAACCCGAACTAACGACAAAAAGGACTGGTATGGTGCTCAGTGGCCCAAAATCCCGGATCATTTTTTTTTTTTCATTTTATTTGAAATTCAAGGTCACAGAGTCCGGAGGAAGAGTGAAGAGGCACAGAAATTTGAAAGAAAATTGCTTGAGGCCCAGTGGGAAGTTTCCACTGTCAGTGATGATTTGGAATCCATGTTATCTGCTGGTGTTCAGAACACTTCATGATTCCCTCTCCTAATAAACTTTAATTTTCCAGTAGGACTTGGCAACTGCCCACACTGGCAAAAGTACCAGTACCTTCAGTGGTTGAAAGGCCAGCAAGCTTAAGTGACCTACCCTATGGAGTATTGTCAACAGGTAAGTGTGACCCCAGAGCCAACACTGCATAACAGCGGAGGCTGCTATTAAATAAACATGAGTTTCCTTAACACCTCAGCAAAGGCATAGTATTGAGTGCATATACTGTAAGGTACTTGGACATACCTTTCAGTAGGCCATCATTTCATTATTGAAATTCTTTTTTATTGGTATTACATAACTTTCTAATTTTGTAGATTAAAAATTTTTGTTTTGTTTCAAATAACTATATGCCAAACCATCAAAATCACCTTTGAAAAAAAATGTTTAAGCAAAATATAATACTGTTGTAATGATAAAAAAGACTGAAATTGAATTTCAGTTTTATATAACTTAAACCTTTCCCCGGAAATCCATCCATTTTCCCTGCCTTCCCATCCAAACCCTTCCCCTCCATCCATCCCTGCCATCAACCCCCCCTTTAGGCAGCAGCCCTAAAAGGGAGAGGACCCGAAATTCCCCCTTTCCCCTGGCCCCACTTGGAACTAGCCTCGGCGGGGGAAATTTTCCAGGCGGTTCCGGGCCAGCCCCAAAACCCCAAACATGTCCCCCCTCCAGCGTGTCCTGGGTCTTACTTTGGGCCTCCCCCCCGGTGGGATGGGGCCCCGGAAACACCTCCCCAGGGAGGCGTCCAGGAGGCATCAAAAACCAGATGCCCCGGGCCCCCCAAAACCCGGGGGCCTCTCAAAAAAAGGGAGAAGCAACGGGTCTACTCTGAGTCCCTTCCCGGATGATCGAGCTTTTCACCCATCTCTAAGGAGGGAAACCCAAGGAAAAACCCACGGAGGAAAATTTTTAGGTCGCTTGTATCTGGCTGACATGGCACCAAAATTTTTTCCCTCATTCGTGAACAAAAGACCCTAAGAGCTGAAATGGGTACCGGCAGTCCAAACGGCAAACCGCGGGGGTTGGGGGGGGGTGGAAAAAGGGAAAAACTCGGGGCGTGGGAGGATTCGGGGAAGGCATTTAAAATGACTTCCATTTGGGCCTCCCTGGTAAAGGTCCATTCGGGGGGTTCTGGGGAGAGGGGGGTCCATCGGATATTGAACCTCGGATTCAGGGAGAGCAGTGTGGTTTCTTCGTCCTGGCCGTGAACCCTGGTCCCCCCGGAGCTCTAAAACCCCCTCAGCAAGGGCCCGGAGGGTTTAGGGGGAGTTCGGGGCCCTACCAGTCTACATGTGCTTTGTGGAGTTGGAGAATGCGTTTGACTGTGTCCCTCGGGGAATCTTGTGGGGGGTACTCCGGGAGTATAGGGTACCAGGCCCTTTGATACGGCCTGTTAGGTCCCTGTACGACTGGTGTCAGAGGTTGGCCCGCATTGCTGGCAGTAAGTCGGACTCGTGTCCAGTGAGAGTTGGACTCCGCCAAGGCCCTTTTTCACCGATTCTGTTCATAACTTTTAAGGATAGAATTTCTAGGCGCAGCCAAGGTGTTGAGGGGATCCGTTTTGTGGTCCTATTGGCTTCATCAGCTCGTGATCTACAGCTCTCACTGGAGTAGTTTGCAGCCGAGTGTGAAGTGGCCGGGATGAGAATCATTGTCTCCAAGTCCGAGGCCATAGTCTTGAGCCGGAAAAGGGTAGAGTGCCTCCTCCGGGTTGGGGGGGAGGTCCTGCCTCAAGTGGAGGAGTTCAAGTATCTTGGGGTCCTTTCAGTGATATTGCATTTTATTAAGATGCACATGTATACTCTAGGAATGTGTTACTTAACACAAGTAATACAACAGAAAACTGTCATCAAACAATTACCCTTCAGGATTTTGCCTAACCCTCCCATTTTCACATTTTCTCTTGCTTCCCATGATGCACCTTCTGTTATGATTGATAGAAACTATACAGTTGTAGTGAAGGAAGAACAATTTCACTGCAAAAGATAATAACCTGGAAAGGTGCTTATATCAGACAGATTTAAATCAAAGTAACAGACCATTAGAGTCCTCCAAAACCCTCTGCTCCTCAGGGGGAACAGGATATCAAAGGTGAATAGTTTCACCTCAAATAATTCTCCAAATAGGCTACATAACACATTATGTTTCAATGAGCCATGTGTCACTGAAGGTAATCTGTGATAACCATACTGTGCAGGCTATATTGGATGCACAGTAATGCAATGGCACTCCTTCGCCTTGGAGGCTGTGCAAGTAAGAGATACACTCTGTCATATCTCAATGTCATCCCAGAGATTAGGGTAAAATAGCTTTAGAGCTACTGACAACACCGAAAGAGAGAACTAAATAATAACATGCACAAATAATGTGAGAGGACGAAAACTGAATGATCAAGGAAAAAGGCATTGAGGGCTGCTTTACAGACGAGGGAACATCAAACACATCTAAACTAGCTTCTGCTTATAGACCTGTGTGTGCAGCATGGATTCTTCCAACGTCACTGCTTCGTTTGCTGATATTTTCAGAACTTGAAATATCCTCTGCAGAACGGTTATTATGTGCAATCAAAAGTATTTTCCTGGAGCACAGATATTGCTCATTTTGTCAGTGCATGATTACAGACACGCCTTCTCTTCAGACAGATTTCAGCGGCTCAATGCATTCTAACCTGCAGAAGCAAAATATCTTCCTTTTTTCAGCTGGGGTCTTTTATTGTGCAATTATTTCATTGCATTTTCTAAATGCACAGACTGTACAATGGAAATAGGTTAGATCAGGCATGACCATCCAGCAGTAAACACTGACACTGTCTGTTCAGCATAGGTGCTAGACAAGAAAACTGCCAGCTAAACACTCGAATCATCACTGTCATGCTGTAAACATCTCATCATGTTTTCTGCACAGCTACAAATATGCTCTTGCTTGTAGCAGTGTTTTTGGTTTCTGTGGACTTATTTATTTGCACTCTGTCTGTCCTCTGGTTTGGCTTGCCCTTGAATCCTGAACTGCTTCAAACAGGGAAAGTCAAGCTCTCAGTTGCATGAAAAGAAGATGTGTTTTAACATGCTGATGATGAATGCTTTGCCATGGTCACTGGCTGTTTGGGTTATTTATTTTCACCACCAGGTCAACACATTTTCATTGTTTTCTGTCGCTGTAACCATCATGCAATAAATAGGCATAATTCTGGTGCTATTTCATTGCTGTGTGTGTTCTTTAAGGCTGTTGGAATTGCATCATGACCTGAGCAGCTTCTTTGGTTTACAGTTTTCACCTCAGATTGTATTTGTGGATAATGCTGGTAAGCAGATAATTTCCCTAAAGAGAAACAGGTGACCTAATCCAACAAAACAAGGAACTAATCACCTCATTTATCGTTTTGTCAGAATTTATGTTACATTCATTCCTCAACGATGTTTCATTAAATTGTTTAGGTGAAAACAACCAGCTATAATAATTATAATTATAATAATATTATTATATTATTATTATAATATTATAATAGTCAAAAGCTCTAAACAAATCAGAACAAGTCAGCACCGACAATGAGGGAACAAGGTATCACTGCGCAATATTTGAGAAAAGTCCAACTCCATTCTCATTTCAAAATTGGGACATCTTCATTTTCAAATTTGCTTGGTATCCTTAAGGAATGAGACAACAGACAAATGCACAGTATGTTTGGTAAAATGCATTTTTAACAACTCAGGTAAAGATGAATGATTAGAGGTGGACAAAGGTGACCAAATCTGGGGAATTTTCATCTTGACTGGCCAGTCAGAAACTCAAGGTCATAATATTTTTTGGTTCAGTGAACGTACCACAACTAAGTGCTAGAAAGGTCATGATTACAACACTCTTTGGTGTGGGGATTATTACTTAAGAATGAATATGCAAAGGAAGGTATTTTGAGAGGCGCTGGTCATTTTGCTCCTGCTCCATTTTGTAGTTTTGGTTGTTTCACACCTAAGAGTTTTAAGTTTAAAAAGGTGCCTAATGCAGTGGGGTGTTTTGTTTCAATCATGTATAAATTTGTACCTTGCAGGTGGGAGAATACATAAATATTTTTGGAGATAAATTCTGTGGTCTGATGAAACTAAAATTGAAATGTTTGGCCATTTTGAATATTGTTATATTTGAAAGAAGCTTGCAAGTCAGAACACCATCCCAACTGTGAAGCCTGGGGGTGTCATTCTGTTGTGCGGCTCTTTTGCTGCAAGAAGTACCAGTGCACTTTACAAAAAGATGGCATCATTAGGAAGAAAGTTTGTATGGAAATATTGAAGCAGCTTCTCAAGACATCAGTTAATGCTCGGACAAAAGTGCGTCTTCCAAATGAACGATGACCCTAAACATACACCCAGATTGGTTACAAAGTGGCTTAAGGAAAACAAAGTAAATTTTTTGGTGTAGCTGTCACAAAGCACTGATCTCAGTCCTACAGAAAATTTGCATGCAAAGCTGAAAATGTGTGTGTGAGGAAGGCGGCCTACAAACCTGACCCAGTTGTAGCAGTTTTATCAGGAGGAATGGGCCAAACTAGAAGTGCGTGTAAAAGTACCCAAAACATTTGAAGTCTTACAGTTTAGGAGGTAATTCTACCAAACATTTTAGAAATTTATTTAACCATTTGAATACAAAGACAATTTAAAACAGTCTCCAAAAATGTATCTTGCTTATTATTCTGACATTTAGCAAATATAAATAATGTTGGTAATCTTACTTACCAGAAAAGAGAAAAAGTTGTCCTTTTATACAGTGTTTGTAAATATCTGGCTTCAATTGTATTTCATATCTACTGAAAGAAGGTTGGTTACAGGTATTTCTGTTTGATTTGGGGTTTTATTCTCTCAGATTTCATAAGAATCAACTTACCCAAAGGATCAGACACAAAATAAACATTACACACAAGATTTAAGCAGTTTGATCATGAAGATACATAAAAACAAATCGATAAAAAAAACCAGTCAGATTAAAATCAATGCTTTACGTACACGGTTATTGTAATGGTTAGTTTAAGGATACAAAATGAAGGTGGTTGGGATGAAGTTATGATGCATGGTTATGAAATAGGGCTTCGAATTGGAGAAGGGCCGAATTGACCATGTTTTAAGCAAGTTTTCAGTATCAGTGAGGTCAGTCAGAAGAAGCACAAATGGTATAAGCAGCTATTTCAAAGAAAGCGATATTTTCGACGTTTGTTTGCTGTTCAGTGAGACATCAGCAGATACCACGGCTGGACAGAGTACACCTCTGTTTCATCTTTTTGAGCTCGATATGGAAATTCTGGCAGCCTTTTGGAAATCTCAGAATTAAGGATCTTCACTGCTTTGGTTAAAAGTACAAATGCTCACTGAGCTAATTAGACTAGTAGCTTACTTTCTAAGAAAATTTGAAAATAACGTAATCATTTTTAAATTATTTTAAAATAATAGTAAAGAATTTTTCAGGTTAGCATGAATGTTATTAACAATGTAGTGATATTAATTACATTTTATGAAACATTTACTATTTATCTGTTTTTTTGCATTTTACAGCCTTATTTGGATCAAGAGTACAACACAGCCCTCCAAAGTCTCCAGTCTCTCTAATAAGTTTACTTTTTCCATGATATATGTATTAACAAACACCGAACAGATGATAATCTAAGTGTATCTGGGTGTTTCTTGTGTGAGATAAACATGTTGCCACTGATTTAAAAATTCATAGAATGTAACCTAAAGGAAAATCTGGCTTTTCGATTATTAGTCCTTCATTTAGTGTTTGATGCTACTTCTTTGATTATTGTACTTCTTTATTTATCTTCTATTTCCGTTTGTTCACACCTCTGATATTGTCACAGATATAGCGTGGAGCATTGTGGGTAGTGTGCGGCATCGGTGTATCCTGATCAATGGCTGCTGAAGGCTGAAAATATGTGAATGTTCTGTTTTTGAATGTTCTCAATGTGAAATTAGAGTGGCCTAAAACTGGGATAGGTGGATATCGGTTAAAAAACTCTGACCAGTGCATCTCTAATGAAAACATTTATCAGTTTTACTTTTGTTTAATGTGGCTTTTAATATTACACAAATTTATTCAGCATTATTTGTTCTGAAACTTAAGGCTGGATTTATTACTGTGTCTAAGACTTCAGCTTCTACTTGAATTTCTCTCATCAGATTAATAAAAATAACAGCCCAACAACATAGCAGAAATAGAATTTTGGCTGTCCAGTGAGTGAATCAGGGAGTGTGAATGTGTCTGTCCATCTGTCATAACCTGTTTATAGTAGTTTCTCTGCTTATTGATTTTGTCAATAAATCTCTTTGGTTTCATGTTCCATCTCGTCTGCTTGCAGGCTTGCTTCTGATCGAACTGTTGTCCCCTATGACCTCTCCTCAGCAGCTCTTTTTAGAACCTCCCAGGAAGCCAGCCTTCTGTTTCAATATTTTGGGAGAACAATCTAAGATCTGTACAAAATAAGAATTTGACACTTACCCATATGTCTGGGTGTAATGTTTCAGTGTACACAGGATCAGGTCTCATCTCTTATCCAATAGCCTGTGCAGTGGCAGCTGTTATGACTGCTGGTTTGTTTTTCATTTTCAAATGACTTGGCTAAGTCCTTATGCATAAATGTGTGTAGCAATATTAAGCTGCATTCATTTATATTTATATTAAAATGCATTTGCATTATTTGCATAATTTGCACAATTTGCATTCATTTATATTTATATTAATGTTCATTAACCATCAGTCTAGTAATCTATGAAAATCAGACTGATGGAGTGATTCAATTTTATGCCCTTTTACTATGTAAAACATGTCTTAGGAAATGTCTGCCTATTTATCAGGATTACAATTTATTTAAAATATATGCTGTAAGAAAAATCAGGTTTATTATTAATCAGCTAGCATTTATTCACTACTAATTAACCAAAAATGAGAATTACTAAAAGAACAATGCTTTTGAATCTACAAACTCCTAATACAAGGGAAATTTAAGCTTAAATTTAAACAAGCAAAAAAACATTGAAAGTAACACAAATTTTTATTTATTTATTTCTAATGAAAATACAAGTAAAAAGAAAGAAACTTTTCCACAAACATACAAAATAAAATCTCTTAAAAGGATTAGGTTGAAGTAAAACGTGTTTCTACTCTCTTCTAAAGTCATTAAATTAAATCAAATTTATTTAATTCAAATGATAAACTTCTTAGCTTTCGTTTTATTTTCAGCACAAGACCATAAATATTGTCACTATTAATTTACAACCCAACTAATATAGAATACATACAAAAAATTTATTGTGTTTTGGTTCAACTCATCGTTCAGTCCACAGATCCACCCCACACAGATACACATGGGCTCTCTTTGTGGGATCTTCTCTCAGATTTTGACCACAATCTCTGTCAGAAGACATTCTCTGAATATTACCTGGAAGTGATTTGTTCTGTACTTCAAACACGATTTGTGCTCTTTTAAATGTAACCAGATCCCCAGGTGATTCATTTTCAAATGACATGGCTTTTGTGACATTTGTGACTTTAAAATCAGAGTGCTGGTGTGCTGCCTAAACACTGCATTGTGGACTATTGATTAGTGATTGCCTTTTTTGTACTCTGTATAATGACTTTATGTTGCTTTTGTGTTCCCTCATACTTCCACACAATAATTCAGATATGGTAAAACCAATAATGTATACAGAATCAATGATGATTTCTAATCCAGTATGTGTCGAGCCTTTCCCATAACTGCAATGCTCTTTGCCAGTTTGGTTTTTAATAACTGAATTTGGGGTTTTCAGCTGATTTTGTGGTCTTTCTATCTCAACATTACTCAACATAAATTTATTTGTGTTTCAACAGGTATTTTATGATTTCAGAAGATCATATATTTTGATATATATAAGATATATATATTTTGTTGAAGTTCAATGATAATTGATTTAAATTTACTTACAGTATTTCTGTTGTGCTTGTCTGCAAAAGCCAAACTTCACCCTCATTTTGTTGCAAGTTATTAATTTAATTTGCTAGTTTTGGTCCCACACCTTCAAAAAATGTATTCAATCTTTAAACCACTTCCTGAATGTTTTTCTGTTCATCCTATCATTATTAACAAAATATATTCAGATATTTTAAATGAACTCTTTTTAATTATATTATTACCTTTAATATTGCGTTTATTATTTTCTAAAATGCTGGTATAATAATTGTTTTTACATATCCGAAAAACAGTACACAGTAAAGTACACGTTTTCTGTTTTTTATATTGAAGTTCAACTTTGTAATTTCTAGATTGTAGAAGTAAATGTATTCAAAAATGTTTCAGAAGCTCTAACATCCTTTTCTGGATACACTCTATTCCAGTTTACTAATTCAAGTTCAGCTTTGAATGCCTTAAT
This sequence comes from Crenichthys baileyi, assembly GCA_036173005.1. Classification (NCBI taxonomy): domain Eukaryota; kingdom Metazoa; phylum Chordata; class Actinopteri; order Cyprinodontiformes; family Goodeidae; genus Crenichthys; species Crenichthys baileyi. Next base: position 68,238 of record JAHHUM010001284.1, read on the forward strand.
TGACTTGTCTGTTATTTTTCTTTTATATATCTGCATAGTTCTCTTTCTTTCTAGAGATACAGTCAAGGATCACAAAAATGGGAAAACGATCTGTCATATCAGTTATCAGCAGCCCACTTCTTAAACTGCATTTCAGATATTCAGAAATATTCTGTAATATATTCAGAATTACTGAATATATTGTCGATAAGTCTGACTGAATGGGCTGTTATTCTGCTGGGTTTAGCAATGAGTAGATATTGTCTCAAACTATACATTCAATTAATGAAATCTATAATTTTATGTTCTTTGGGATTTAAAATCTCTACAAATAAACATGAATTTGTGATTTACACTAGCAAATACGGTTTCTGTATTCTCTATGAAGTTATTTATGTTAGATGCTGGAGCTCATAATTCCCTGTTTTTCCCTGAAACTTACTACAAATATACATTTCATTACATCATCAATACAAACTGTTATGTTTTCCACAGCTTTACATTTTCGAGTATTATCTATTTACAGTTCCACACCCCCTCGTTTCTTATTCATTCTGTTCATATCCATTCAACTGGAACTTCATATGCTTTTCAGAATTTAGTCAAGTTTCGCTTGATCGAGATGACTTGAAAAATTACAGACCTATATCCAATCTTCCATTCTTATCTAAAATTCTTGAGAAAATAGTTGCTAATCAAATGTGTGAGCATTTACACAGCCATGACCTGTTTGAAGAGTTTCAGTCAGGCTTCAGAGCTCATCATAGCACTGAAACAGCTCTGCTAAAAGTCACTAATGATATTCTTATGGCCTCAGATAATGGACTTGTATCTGTACTTGTCCTGTTAGACCTCAGTGCTACATTTGATACAGTCGACCATAATATTCTCTTAAAAGGCTGGAAAATTGCTGTAGGGATCAGGGGACACGCTGGCGGTTTAAAATCTATCTGTCTGACAGATTCCCAATTTTTTTCATGTCAATGATAAATCATCTTAAAACTCCAGGGTTAATTGTGGAGTACCACAGGGTTCAGTACTTGGGCCAATCCTCTTTACTATTATGCTTCAATAGGGAAAATTATCAGGCAGCATAGGATAAATTTACTGTTATGCTGATGATACTCAGCTTTACTTATCCATAAATCCTGATGAACCCAACAAGTTAGAAAGACTACAAGCATGTCTTGAAGATATAAAAAACTTGGATGACTTTAAAATTTTTTGCTTCTAAATTCAGACAAGACAGAAGTTGTCGTCTTGGGCCGGAGTCTTTAAAAAAAAAACTGCTTAGTCAATCACTTAACCTGCATGGGTTTAAATTTCCTCTGGAATAATGTAAAAAACCTTGGTGTATTTTTTACCAGGACATGTCATTTAATCCCATATTAAAAAAGGGTTTGGATTTTCCTCTTTACCTAAGGAACATTGCCAAAATTAGAAATATCCTATCCTAGGGTGACGCTGAAAAAACTAGTCCATGCATTTGTTACTTCAAGGCTGGACTATTGTAATTTTTACTATCAGGATCTCCACAAAAAGCAGTTAAAAGCCTTCAGCTGATTCAAAATGCTGCAGCAAAATTCTGATGAAATTAAAAAAGAGAGATCATTTTCCCCTACTTTAGTTCCCTCATTGGCTCCCTATTAATTAGGATGAAATTAAAAATCTCCTCCTCACATATAAAGCCCTTAATGATTTAGCTCCATCATACATCAGAGATCTGATTGTTCCATATGTTCCTAACAGAGCACTTCGTTCTCAGACTGCAGGTTTCGGTGGTTTCCTAGAGTCTCTAGAAGTAGAATGGGAGGCAGATCCTTTGTTTTCAGGGCCCTCTCCTGTGGAACCAGCTCCCGGGTTTTTTGGTCCGTGAGGCGGACACCCTGTCTATTTAAAGGCTCGGCTTAAAATTTCCCTTTTTTGATAAAGCTTATAGTTAGAGTGGCTTAGTTTATCGGGGGGGGAGCCTTCCTCCCCCCCTGTTTGGATGGAGTAAGGGGGAGTCAGGTTTAGCCTAAAAACAGCTCAGTTATGGTTGAGGTGCAAAACACCCTCCATTTCTGCTACCTGTAGCCCCTTCTTTTCCAAGGGTATAATCAGTCTGACAGAGAGAGGTATCCCAATCCTTGTGGTTTTTTTATAAACATGACCATCAGTGGGACCCTTTGGGGGGTGCCTTTTGAGACGACATTTTTGAAAAAAAGCGCTTTTTAAATAAATAATCTGAACTGAAATTTTTCTGTGATTTGCTGCTATAGGCTTAGGCTGCTGGAGGACATAATGACCACTTTCACCCTCTTTGCTACTTTCTCACACTACTCTTCAATTTTGTATTATTTGCTGTTTTTTAGTTTTTAACTTTGTTTTTCCCCTTTTTCTCTTCCTAGAAGCTACACTGACCTGACTCTGTGTCTACCTGTGACACCTTTTGGAGAGCGGCATCGTCCAAGCTTCTGCTGGCAAAATTTAATGCTAACCCTCTACCGATGACCCACATGGCCCTGTCTTTCAGTGTTTAACCCTTTCTCTCTCCTAGACATGGCGATTGACTGAGCTTTTACTGTAACTAATTATATGGCTCTCTTTCAGACTCTAACCTTGAAAACTGGCTCAGAGTTATTTGTTCTTTCTTTCTAGGGAAACGACTAAAGGAGCTACATCCATCAACATTTACTTTCCTTCCCTAGAAAGTACTCCTGGATCAGTGCTTCTTTGTTCTTTTTGTGTCTCTGCTCTGTTCTCTCTAACCCCCAGTCCGTCGTGGCAGATGGTGCTCACACTGAGCCTGGTTCTGCTGGAGGTTTTTTCCTGTTAAAAGGGGTTTTTCCTCTCCATTTTGCTACATGCATGCTCAGTATGAGGGATTGCTGAAAAAGTCAAGCCAGGGGACTGTCCACTGTCTCTACATGCTCATCCAGGAGGAGTGAATGCTGAAGTCACTGACTGATGCAATCTGCTGGGTTTTCCTTAGACAGAAAAAATTTTTATCCATTTTGAATAAATAACTAAGTCTGACTGCACTGTCAATGGTAGGACTAATTGGAATGTATGTACCTGACTTTTTTGAAGTGCTTTGATACAACATGTGTTGTGAATTGGCGCTATATAAATAAAACTGAATTGAACTGAATTGAATTTCAGATATACTGATATGACAATAAAAGGTTTTTTAAACTGATTTATGTAGTCTGATTTTCTGGTAGTTAGCATTCAAGCTCCTACTATTAAAATTATTAATGGCCAGTTCCTGATCTAGATTAACATAATTAATGAATTTGTACAACAGAAGTATTATTTATATGACCGAAGAAATTACTATCAGGATCCATATTTGTGTCCAAGTTCATAGCTGATCAATCTCCGGTTAACTTATTTAGAAAGTCAGATGATTTTTGTAACCTTCTTGTGTTGAGATGGTATCACAAGTATTTGTCCAGCTCCTCAATCTCTCGGATGGCCAGGACACTGGCTTCTTCTGGTGAGCCATCCAGTTTAATAAACAACTTGCATTCCATGCTGACTGGATCATCTTCTGTTTCTTCAAAAGACATGCAGGTTAATCTGAAAATCTAAAAATTATCAGGAGTTTCTTGGCCTCTCAGAAGTCAGAAACAAGAATTTTGAGCAAGAACACCCTGTTTAAGGTAATGCCACAAGATTAATGTCGGATTTAATTGTGGACTTTGACTAGGCCACTGCAAAACCTTCATTTTAACTGTCATTCAAAGTTGGATTTGCTAGAATGTTTTGCATTATTGTTCCCAAGTGTGATTGATTTTAAGATGACAAACTGACAGCAAGACATTCTGTTTCAAGATTTACTGGTCGAGAACAAAACTAAAGACTCTAGCCCCAGACCATCACACTACCACCCCCATGTTTGACAGTCAGCTTAATGTTTTTTTTCTGCTGGATTAGTTTTATGCCAGATGTAAAGGGTGTAGATGCTTTAGATACTGTTTGGGATTCTTTGGTGACCCCATATCGATGCACTTTTGGAGAAATTTTGCTAAGCTGGCCACTACTGGAAAAGTTTTCCACTATATGTTTTCATCACTCATGGATAATTGCTTTCACTGTTGTTTACTGAGATTTCAAACCCTCAAAAGTTATTTTGTAACCCTTTCCAGACTGACAGATGTCAAGGACTTTATTTCTGATCTATTCTGGAATCTCTTTAGATCGAGCCGTAATGTTGTTTTGTTGTTGTTGTTACAAAAAGGGATCACACCAACATTTGACACTAGCCTTGTTCTGGCAGCTTTCAGCACCAGAACACAATAGGTTCCCCACCTCCTTCTTTCTCGACTTGAGATAAAGACGTTTTTAGGTTTTCAGGTTTCAGGTTTCTAATCCAACAACGGTCCAGTCTGCCAAAGGTTGGTCCAAGACTATCAGGCTGAAAAGATTCCTAAATAAACTTACTGCAATGAAGAATTCTCTGTGTTTATGAAGTAAAAAACTAAAGAAAATGTTCTTGCAGAAACTTTACAGAAATAGAGAAACATAACATGCTGTACCATGCAAACAAAAACATTTATTGAAATAAAATCTCAAAAGTATGAATGGTCCTCTCTCGGACTCAGCAAGAAAAGCCAAGATATTGGTGGATTTTAATGATATGCAAGTCTATGAACTCAGCTCTGAAGAGTGTTCCTTCAGGAGAGGAGTTGTCATAAGGGACTGGTCAACCAATCACAAGCAGACTATGGGCAATAAAGAGCTATGCTACATTAATGATATATAGATTTCACAATTTCCTTCAACACATTCTATAAACATCAGAAAGGCATCTAAAAGTATCTAAAAAAAAACAATAGTTTATAGTTACATTTAACCATATCCACATTTTATCACTTTAGTTATAATAAGTACCTTAAGACTAAAATGCTGACAGCTGTTATCCAGTTCAGCCATTTCAAACATGTAATCACTGCATGGAATAACTACTAAATCTTATTAATACACACATATCTGCTGGGAGCTGTCATATAAACAGACAGAACAGTAACAATCTAGGCTCCAACTCATCTCGGAAAAGACTGGAAGTTGATTTAAAGACTTTCTACTTCCTCATTTTTTTATCACAACACTAATATAAATGCACAGAAAAAATTCAACACACTAAAACTTTCATGAGTATGTACAAAAAGATATATGTCAAAAATCATATTTTGAGGTGAAAACATGAATCTCTACAATAAATAGAAAATTGTATTGTTAGATGTAAAACTCTACTTTGCTAGCGCAGTGTGATGTGTGAAGAGTTGTGATTTCTTTGTTAGCATCCACCAAAACCATGATTTTTGTTTGCTAGCTTGTTTGTTTTCAGAAATATAACACTAATTCTTTGGTAAACCCAGCTCATTAATGGTGAGAATGAGAGTTTTAATTTCAAGTCCTGCAAAGCTATTCAAAATTATCCGTAGAAAAAGAAAGGTGAAAGGTTAAAATGAAAGCTGAAATTATTTACCTGAGTTTGCTATGACACACATCTGGACTATACCGGTGCTAAGATCAGTGGGTTACAGACATGCTCTTCAAGATGATAACTTGAATGTTGTCTTGATCCCCTTGAAACAACATGATGTGTCTAATTGTAGCTCAATTCTCTGAATTATTAATGTAGAAAATGTGACAATTTTATGCAAATTTTAAACACTTCCTTCAGAACTTGGCATTTCTGTCACGATCACAGCTCAGTAATTAAAAAGGCTTTGTCTGTACGTGGATCATTGCTTTTGGCTGATTAAGAAATGATAGCAAAGACTATATAAATCAAAGACAACCAACCCAACTAATTAGCTGTCCTTAGCATTAAAACCACTAACAATCCCTGGGGGTCAATCAGCTTAGAGAACATACATCACCTGATTAAAATTAAATTATTTCACTACATTTCACAAAAGCGGTGTTTTTAATGTTACGCCAACATTTGTGTTAGTACGTCATCAAATTTTCTGAAGCCTTACATTTTAAATCCAAGAATAGTAGGTCAAAATAAACATGCAGCTGTGGGTCATTACTAATCTTAACTTGATTAGAATTTATTAGAATTTGTCTTTGAATCAATTATCAAGCCTTGACAGGAATATTATATCAAGGTGCAAACTAGAAGTATGAAGGACACGCTGAAACTTAACAATTTAATTACCCAATGATGTCATGTGAATATAAAACAACTCAATTCCTCCCGTGAGAGCGTCACTCAGGACACAAAGCGCCGGAGATAATCTCCCACTGCAAAAAAAACCTGTGACAATTGTCTGTGTTTATAGCAAAGACTTTGCCCTCAAAGGCTTCACCTTCAGAGTGGGGCTATTATGTTTCTCCTGATATGGGCCTGATGCTAATCAGTGTGGATTGTATTTTATGCCTCAAGGCAGGAAAATGTGCTGATGAGGAGCCCAACAATAAATGAACCTTATCACCTAATGGCATCTTTGCCCACCTTGTGACTAACTGAATGGGCCCCTACTAAATGTCACGGGCAGGCAGAATGCACTCTTGAGATAATGAGAGAAACGAATGATCCACAGATGGATTGGTCACTCATAATTATTGCTGATAGCAAATTAAGGGGTCTCTTGGAAATGCTATCAGATATTTTTAATACCATGCTTATTTATTAGGATGTTACAAATTTCTTCAGCAGTGTTATGGTAACATTAATGTATGCGTATGAATAAAGAAAGAGTTGTTTTTATTAATAAGAACTATGTCTGATCATGCAATAAATACATTCTAGAATCCATAGAACTTGTACTGGTTTTTAAGAAAGGCACTGTGAACAAAGACTTGATGCTGCATCTAGATGTTTTCCTGTTTGCGCTCCACTCTGGCCAGCAGGGGGCTCCCAAGAGCCCTTCACAAAGAGTCAGTCAGTCAGTCTTTTCTATACCGCTTCTTTCATAGTGAGTTGTGGGAAGCTGGTGCCTATCTCCAGCAGTCTACGGGCGGGAGGCGGGGTACACCCTGGACAGGCCACCAGTCCATCGCAGGGCGACACACAACCAGCAATGCACACACTCTTACACACACCTAAAGGGAATTTAGAGAGACCAATTAACCTAACAGGCATGTCTTTGGACTGTGGGAGGAAGCCGGACTACCCGGGGTACCCCAGAGAGAACCCACGCATGCACGGGGACAACATGCAAACTCCATGCAGAAAGACCCCTGGCCGGGAGTCGAACCTTCTTGCTGCCCCACCGTGCAGCCCTTCACAAAGAGTATGAACTGCAAACTTTTTTAATTGTACTCACTTTGATTTTTTTAATTGTATTCTATTTAAATCAATTCCAAATTATGAAATAATTCTGAAAATTACTGAAGGTTTTGAAAAATGCATCACTAGTTATGTCAACAGATTTGTAATTTAATGGTATTAATTGAACAATTTTCTTCAGCTTCGATCATTTCTGGGGTCCCATTTTTTCGCACAGTGTAGCTAGCGTATATATCTAAACAAGCAATTAAGAAATTTCCGCTCAGTTGGAAGCCCTGCACATCAGATACAGCCTCCTTCACCAAACATTTGCATCATTAACCTGCAAAGACTTTCGTTCCCTAAGTGGAAATGTCAACATCCCACACAGCTGTTAGTTTAAAAAAAGCAGTCAGTGGAGGCTGACGGGAGGTGGCGTGCTGCATTGTTGTCAGCACTACCTATAAAATCTGGGTCAGATGTCTCACTACACCGCTCTTTTCAAAAATAATGATGGCAGATGAACTCAGTGTAAGGATTCTGTCTTTTGGCCAAGCAAATGCTTCAGATTTAAATAATATGTCTCACCTTTCTACTCTACTCATCACAAATCATTTCTGAGTCTTGCTTACGCTTTTAAATCCTGCTGTTGGCTGTTCGCACAAACCATACGTCATCACCCCTCAACCTGCAAAGCCCGCTGGCCCCTACACAAGATAGCTGCTTTCACAGAACACATGGAGACAGCAAAAATGTGCCTTACTACATTGACTAAGAGGTTATGAAAAAATTACCTTTCAAGGGATAAAATAAGTTATCCAAAATCCTAATCCCACTTTGAAACGCTTTGTGAAAGGGGTCATGACTGCCGGCAAAAAATTGTAATTAGGCGAAATAACCAGATCTCCACAAGATCTTGTCCTCTTCTAAAACACTTTATACCAATTGTTCTTTGTTTATTAAAAAATGAAAAGTGACTGACATGATTGTAAAGAAAACACATTTTGTCATTAAGTTGGCTGTTTATTCAAGTATTAATTCTGATTAGTTAATTGTGTATTGTGCAAATAATTAAAGACCTTATTCCACCGCTATAAACCTCAATCAACATTTGGTTCATTTTTGACCTAAAATAATATTGTGACGATTTCTAAACAGTGCACTGGTTGTAAAGAAAAATGAACAACTGTATGACAGGAAAAATGGAAATGGATGAACAAGTTCACTATTCATTGATGTTCCAGCAAAACTTGGCAGCACAACTTAGCATATTACTCACAAAACAAACAAGTAAGCAAGCCAAAAAAAATGCTTTTTGTGGATTTTAATGGAAAAAACCCACAACCCCTCCATACATCTCACCATGCAAGCAACGTAGGTTTTGTCGTCCCGCAGCATTATTTTCCATATATAGGAAGGAGTGTTTTCACCATTTGGCCAAAAATGCAATCAAAAAGTGGTTTTGACCCACTTATTTTATCCAAACTCATAAAAAATTTAGATATGTGTTTATTTGATTTGCTCCTGTTCATTTACATTTGTTTTGTGGTAAAATGTATAGCCAGTAGAAGACAACAAAGCCATGCTATAAAGTGGGGTTCAAAATCAAATTCAGCTTTTGGGACCCTTTGCCTTGAGCTTGCCCCATCTTAAAATCACTTAATAGTTCTTCAAGGAAAAGTTCTTAGCAACCGAAATACTGCAAATTTTGACAAATGCAAATGCATCTATTTCGTCTCCACATTCACCTGCCAGTGTTGATATCGTTCCATCAACCAGATAAATCAGTGTGTGTATGAGTGTGCGAGGGATGGTGTGTCTTTCAGATGGAAATGCTCTGTGGAGCAGGGCTAAGTAGACGATCACTCATTCTGAGTAAAGGCAGAGGTGAAATGTAAGTAAATGCCGTGAATGTGCACTGCTGCCCAAGTGCCAGATGCTGAGAACCGGTGCCAATTCAGCAAGTGAGAGACTCATTATTTTAGGAATCCGTTGGCCTTTCTCTGATGACTCTGTTGCTCATTTAAACCAGAAAATCTGCTTGAGACTTTCTTACATCAGGGAAACCTGCCAGTTAGGAACAGTTCCCGAGTCATTTTAACCATTTGAAAAAAAACATATTGAAAAAAAAATAACATTGAGAATAGGACCATAGGGAGGGAGTTTATGGTATTAGGGAAAGGAAAACAGTTTCCTGTAAGCAGCAGATTATGAAAGCATTAAGCAACAATTACCATAATGAGAATTATTGAAGCAGAAAGGTAGCATACAAGCTGTGTGCATCTGGCTGCAGCAACAGTGCATTCAAAGGGGGAAGGCGGGAAGACAGTCATTTGTTATAGCTTCTCCTATGGAAGTAAAATGGTCTCATTAGAATCAGACATTTTTTAGACATTGAATTTATAACACTGAATTTTTATCCTGTGCACTTATGTAGTTGATTTTTTTTTTTGTACTTAAAATTTGCCAGCAAAAATTCACCTGCAGAAATTCGCCTGCAAAAATTCACCTGCAGAAATTCACCTGCAGAAATTCACCTGCAGAAATTCGCGTGCAGAAACTCACCTACAAATGTGTTGACTTTCTGGTGACTCAAGCCAAAGCAATCAGCACTCGATCGAGTCGAGCGTCTTTTAGCCAATCCGATTACGCTTATTTGATCACGTGACACACCATTGCCTTTGGCAGAGGCGAGTCTCTTAACAGTTTGCTGGATAGTGGCTTAATGAAGATCAGTGATGAGATTTTTCTGGCAAAAATATATTATTACAAAATGTCAGGTAATTAACACCCATTTGAGATTCTGTATTTTTTTTTTCATCTAATGGAACTGAATGAAATGTTTGACTGACCTGATGACAGCTAGTGCCCCAACCCTGTCCACAGATGCTCTTGTTTTGAAGTGACCGGAAGAAGCGGCAACACATTTGCAGGTGAATTTCTGCAGGTGAATTTTTGCAAGCGAATTTCTGCAGGTTAATTTCTGCAGGTGAATTTTTGCAAGCGAATTTCTGCAGGTGAATTTCTGCAGGTGAATTTTTTCAGGCAAATTCTTGCAGGTGAATTTTTGCTGGCAAATTTTAAGTACAAAAACAAATTCACATACATAATTGCACAGGATAAAAATTCAGTGTTTTAAATTCAATGTCTAAAAAATGTCTGATTCTGAAACTATTTTACTTCCATATGCTCCTTTCCCCGTGAATCGAGATACGGCATGTCAGTAATTGTCATGTACTAAAAATGATCTCACATGATGCATGCACTGCGATGGATACCGAGTGTACTGTTGGAAATGTTGAAGATGTAATTTAGAGAAGTAGCAGGGATGACTGTCAGTGAGCAATTTATAGCCCTCCATGAGTTTTAAGATAAGGCAATAAGACTGAAATCTTTAGTATTTACTTTGGCCAGCAGAGAAACAGAAGCAGCCACATGACGTAAAATAAATGTTGTTATTTAAGCTAATAGTATCATTTTACTCATGATAGTTCTGACCCACATGCATAAAAACACTCAGAAAAGGAGACAAGATTATGAAGGAGATTTATTTTCCTAAACAAGGATAAATGTGAAATGTTCTGGAACTGGTAGATCGCCAACTGTACAGAAATAAAGGGAAGAAGCAGGTAAATCAAAATGCTATCGTCAACCTGGGGCAAATAAATCATAGTGTGAGGGATTCGGAGTCTGAGCGTTCAATACAGAAGTTTCTCTGGAACTGCTTGAGAGATTTGCGAAGGACGGTGAGGAGTTCAGGATGAAAGTACTTGCGTTGGAGGGTGAACAGGTTACGCTTATGCCTTGGTCTGGATGACGGTAAAACAGGAAGCTGCCAGCTGGTCTTTGTCCAGATGAAGAAAACAGGAATTTGGGATCTTAACCCACGATAACAGGAGACCTTTCTCCAGAAGTTGGAAATCCAAATCAACCAAACACTGCTGAGAGCGGAGTCAGGCATCAGCAAGAATTATCCAAAGGTTCAGGTAAACAACCACTGAAGGCAAACATGATGAAGTGCTGGCAGCTGCCCGCTTAAGTACACCTCCAAGTAATCAGCAGATTAGTCGCACCAGTCACCCACTGCACCTAGGAACTCCAGCACCATCTGAGAACTGAACATGGTTAACAAAAGAAAAGAGAAGCGCTAGAGAACACAGGTTTTATCTGGGAAACGTGAAACGTGGGATGGATGCGAAGGTTTGCAGGGAGACAAAGACAAACCGCAGAGGGGCTGATCACAATCCAATAAAACGGGGTGAAAGCTTCCAGGACATGGACTTAAGAGGCACGTCTCGTGCTGACAACCAGACTTTTTGTCCAGGACGATACTCCGGAGCTGGTCTGCATTTTCGGTCAGCGAAACACTTATTTTGGTCTGCGGTTCGTTGGAAGGCATGGATGGTAGAGTTCCAGATGGACCTACAGCGGTGGACATGTTGATGGACAGTGGAAACCGTTATCTCTTTTTCATCAGCTGTAAACAGAGGCGGCTGATAACCAATGGATGATTCGAAGGGAGAGGGTCCTGTAGCTGAAGAGATATGCGAGTTTAATGCAAACTCAACCCATGGTAAGTACGAACACCAATCAGTGGGATTAGTGGACGTGAGACAGCGTAGGGTGGACTCCAGCTGCCGGTTCATCCTTTCGGTTTGACCGTTAGATTGAGGATAATACCCTGAGGTAAGAGAAACTTTAGCTCCTAAAGATATACAGAACTGCTTCCACACTTGAGAAATGAATTGTGGACCATGGTCAGACAGGATGTCTTGTGGTATCCCATGCAGACGAAACACGTGCTTAGTGAGGAGCCTGGCAACGGGAGTTTTCTGAGAGGAACGAGATGGCATGCTTTAGAAAAGCGATCTACAATTGTGAGTATAGTGGTCATACCTGGTGAGAGGGGAAGGCCGGTCACAAAATCTAGGATAATGTGGGACCATGGCCGGTTAGGAATGCTGAGAGGCTGGAGGAGACCCGAGGGTGGTTGATTGCTTGTCTTGTTTCTGGCACACAAAGTGTAGGCTTGAACGAATTCTCTCACATCCTTATGTACAGATGGCCACCAGAATCTTCTCAGAACTAGTGCTGTAGTTCTGCTTACTCCAGGATGTGCTGAAAACCTTGCTGTATGAAGCCAATGGATGAGTCTAGAGCGAACACTAGAGGGAACATAGGTACGGTTGGGTGGTCCTGTACCTGGATCGGGTTTGTGTTTTTGAGCCTTAGCTATAATGTCCTCCATCTCCCACCTGAGTATCCCTACAGTCCAACTGGGAAGCAAGATGGGAGCTGGTTCCTTCTCTGAATCATTTACTATGAACTGTCTGGAAAGAGCATCAGGTTTCGTGTTCTTAGGGCCAGGTCTGAAAGAGATGCACAGATCAAAACGAGAAAAGAACAAGACCAACGGGACTGACGTGGATTCAGTCTTTTGGCTGACTGAAGGTAGGCCAGGTTCTTATGATCATTCTTCTGAGGCTAGTTTGATAGCCAATAGTTCTCTGTCCCCCACATCATAATTTCTCTCAGGGTGACTTAGTCTGTGGGAAAAAAAAGGCACAAGGATGTAGTCTTCCATCTTCTGAATTCTGAGACACCGCCGCCCCGACCCCAATGTCTAAAGCAGCAACCTCCAAGATAAACTGTTTAGAAGAATCTGGGTGAACTAAGATGTGGGCTTAAGAAAACTTATGCCTGGAAAGCTCTGTCAGCCTCCGGCGTCCAGGAGAATGTAATCTTTGAGGAGGTTAATGCGGTAAGGGGGGCTGCTGTCTGACTGTAGTCCTTGATGAAACGCCTATAAAAGTTTGCAAACCCTAAGAACCGTTGGAATGCTTTACGGGAGTCTGGTACTTGCCATTCCAATACTGCCTTTATTTTTTCAGGGTCCGAATGTACCTGTCCACCCTCTAAAATGTAGCCCAAAAACGTAACAGAGGATTGGTGGAACTCACACTTCTCTGCCTTCACAAATAGACGATTCTCCAGAAGGCGCTGAAGGACTTGGCGGACATGCCGCCAATGCTCCTCAATGTCTTTAGAATAGATTAAAATGCCATCCAAGTACGCAAACACAAAAATGTTTAGAAAGTCTCTGAGAACATTATTTACTAGGGCCTGGAATACAGCAGGGGCATTGCACAGACCAAAAGGCGTAACCAGGTACTCAAAATGACCAAGGGGCGTTTTTTGAAGGCCGTTTTCCACTCGTCCCCCTGGTGTATTCTAACAAGATGGTAAGCATTTCTTAAGTCAAATTTAGAAAAAAACTGTAGCACCATGTACTGGTTCAAAAGCTGAAATGATAAGGGGAAGAGGATACTTGTTCTTAACAGTAATCTGGTTTAAACCCCTAAGGTCTATGCAAGGATGTAAAGATCCATCCTTTTTTCCCACAAAGAAAAACCCCGCCCCAAGAGGTGAAGAAGAGGGCCGAATGATACCTGCTGTAAGTGACTCATTGATATAATTCTCCATAGATTTTTGTTCTGGACGGGAGATATTATAGAGTCTGCTTGAAGGTAGAGGGGCACCCGGAAGTAGGTCAATAGCGCAGTCATAGGGTCTGTGAGGAGGTAAAGAGAGGGCCTTGGTCTTGCTAAAAACCTTTCTTAAATCATGGTACTCAGTGGGAACGTGAGACAAGTTTAGTGTCTCATCCTCCTCACAACTTAGCTCGGGGAAACTTGGAGAAACAGCTGACTGGAGACAAGTAGAATGACAGCTAATGGACCATGATTCAACGCGCCGCTCGGACCAATTTAGATGAGGATTATGCTTCAGTAACCAAGGGAAGCCTAAAACTATGGAGCTCTGAGATACAGGAAATACAAAAAAGAAATCTTTTCCCTGTGGTTACCCGACAACATGAGTTCTAAGGGCTTGGTGCGAGTTATTAATCCAATGATGTACAAAATCTTAACGTCATCGTGTGGAAAGGAATGTGGAGAGCGGTTAAAGACAAGAGTACACTGGAGCAAAAAACCTCTACTATTGCCCACCTTAGGGGAAATGACATCATGAGAGTGAGGAAGCTGCTGAGAGACCGAAGATGCTGTAGTGCCATCTACACTTGAGGAGGACTGAGTGCTTAGGGAGTGTTGTAGCATGGAAGCTATTTGTTCTAACTGTTGGTTAGTTTGTCGTTGCTGCTCTGCAAGAGAACGAACAGATGAACCATGAGAATGAATTTGGGTTGCATGTTCTGAAAGAGTTCTTCTAAGTGTTTCTGCAGGGTCTTGTTGGCCAGAGTGTTCTGTCATTTTACTTGTGATAGTTCTGACCCACATGCAGAAAAACACTCAGAAGAGGAGACAAGATTCAATTCAGTTTCAGTTTATTTATATAGCGCCAATTCACAACACCTGTTGTCTCAAGGCACTTCACAAAAGTCACGTACATACATTCCAATTAATCCTAATCATTGAACAGTGCAGTTAGATTCAGTTATTTATTCAAATTGCATAAAAAGTTTTTCTGTCTAAGGAAACCCAGCAGATTGCATCCAGTCAGTGACTTGCAGCATTCCCTCCTCCCGGATGAGCATGTAGAGACAGCGGACAGTCACTGGCGTTGACTTAGCAGCAATCCCTCATACTGAGCATGCCTGTAGCGACAGTAGAGAGGAATAACTCCCTTTTAAAAGGAAGAAACCAGGCTCAGTGTGAGCGGCCATCTGCCATGACCGACTGGGGGTTTGAGAGAACAGAGCAGAGACACAAAGAGAACAAAGAAGCACTGATCTAGGAGTACTTTCTATGGGAAGGAAAAGTAAATGTAGCTCCTTTAGTCGTTTCACCTAGAAAGAAAGAACAGATAAACTCTCAGCCAGTTTTCAAGGTTAGAGTCAGAAAGAGAGCACATAGAGTTAGTCCCAGTAAAAGCTCAGTCAATTGCCATGTCTAGGAGAGAGAAAGGGTTAAACACTGAAAGACAGGGGCAAGTGGATCATCGGTAGAGGGTGAGCATTAAGTTGTTGCCAGCAGAAGCTTGGACGATGCCCCTCTCCAGAAAGGTGTCACAGGTAGACACAGAGTCAGGCCAGGTGTAGCTTCTAGGAAGAAAAAAGAGAGAGAACAAAGTTAAAAGCTGAAATAACAGCAAATAATGCAAAATTGGAGAGTAGTGTGAGAATGTAGCGAATAGGGTGAAAGTGGCCATTATGTCCTCCAGCAGCCTAAGCCTATAGCAGCATAAATACAGAGATAGCTCAGGATAACCTAAGCCACTCTAACTATAAGCTTTATCAAAAAGGAAAGCTGGTTCCACAGGAGAGGTGCCTGATAACTAAAGGATCTGCCTCCCATTCTACTTCTAGAGACTCTAGGAACCACCAGTAAACTTGCAGTCTGAGAACGAAGTGCTCTGTTAGGAACGTATGGAACAATCAGATCTCTGATGTATGATGGAGCTAAATCATTAAGGGCTTTATATGTGAGGAGGAGAATTTTAAATTCTATCCTAAATTTAATAGGGAGCCAATGAAGGGAAGCTAAAGTAGGGGAAATAAAATCTCTCTTTTTAATTTTCATCAGAACTCTTGCTGCAGCATTTTGAATCAGCTGAAGGCTTTTAACTGCATTTTGTGGACATCCTGATAGTAAAGAATTACAATAGTCCAGCCTTGAAGTAACAAATGCATGGACTAGTATTTCAGCATCACTCTTGGATAGGATACCTCTACCCTTGGCAATGTTCCGGAGGTGAAAGAAGGAAATCCTAGAAACCTGTTTAATATGGGATTTAAATGACATGTCCTGGTCAAAAATAACACCAAGGTTTTTTACATTATTACCAGAGGTCAATTTAATGCCATGCAGGTTAAGTGATTGACTAAGCAGTTTCTTTTTTAAAGACTCTGGTCCAAAGACGACAACTTCTGTCTTGTCTGAATTTAGAAGCAGAAAATTTAAAGTCATCCAAGTTTTTATGTCTTCAAGACATGCTTGTAGTCTGTCTAACTGGTTGGGCTCATCAGGATTCATGGATAAGTAAAGCTGAGTATCATCAGCGTAACAGTCAAAATCTATCCTATGCTGCCTGATAATTTTACCTATTGGAAGCATATAGTAAAGAGAATTGGCCCAAGTACTGAACCCTGTGGTACTCCACAATTAACCCTGGAGTTTAAAGATGATTTTTATCATTTACATGAACAAACTGGAATCTGTCAGACAGATAAGATTTAATCTAGCCTAGCGCTGTTCCCCTGATCCCTACAGCATATTCCAGCCTTTTTAAGAGAATATTATGGTCGACTATATCAAATGTAGCACTGAGATCTAACAGGACAAGTACAGACACAAGTCCATTATCTGAGGCCATAAGAATATCATTAGTGACTTTCAGCAGAGCTGTTTCAGTGCTATGATGAGCCCTGAAACCTGACTGAAACTCTTCAAACAGGTCATTGCTGTGTAAATGCTCATAGATTTGATTAGCAACTATTTTCTGAAGAATTTTAGATAAGAATGGAAGATTGGATATAGGTCTGTAATTTATTAAGTCATCTCGATCAAGCTAAGGTTTCTTAAGCAAAGGTTTAATTACAGCTACCTTAAAAGCTTGTGGTACATATCCATTTACTAAGGATAAATTAATCATATCTAAAATGGGGCTGGTAATCAGAGGAAACACTTCCTTAAATAATTTGGTTGGGATTGGGTCTAACATACAAGTTGAAGGTTTAGATGAAGCTAATATTTCTGATAACTCAGGAAGCTCCACAGGATCAAAGCAGTCCAAATACAGATCAGGTTCTACAGTTACTTCCAATGTTGTCTCACTTGCTGAGGATGAAGTAATCATCTTTGGGAGTATGTCAAAGATTCTATTTTTAATAGAATAAATTTTATTTAAGAAGAATCCCATAAAGTCATGACTGCTGAGAGCTAATGGATGGCTCAACAGAGCTATGACTCTGTGTAAGTTTAGCAACTGTACTAAAGAGAAACCTGGGATTATTCTTGTTCTCTTCTATAAATGATGAGAAGTAAGCTGTTCTGGCTTGGCGAAGTGTCTTTTTATACAACAGTAGACAATTTTTCCAGATTAAGTAGGAATCCTCTAGGTGTGTAGAGCGCCATTTTCTCTCCAATTTTCTAACATTGTGCTTTAAAGTATGCAGCTCTGAATTAAACCAGGGAGCTAGCCTCCTATGAATAATTACCTTCTTTTTCAAGGGGACTCCATTGTCTGATGCACCACGCAATGATGAAGTAACACTATCAACAAGAGAATAAATTTGTGAAGGGGAAGAAACAAAATTATTGCCCTCTGCTGTGTTTTTCTGTGATAATGAGGAAATCAAAAGTGGAACAGATTCTTTAAACGTTGTTACAGCATTGTCTGATAATGATCTACTATAATGACATTTTTTTTCAGGTGTGGAGTACTCGGATAAATTAAATCAAAGGTTACTAAAAAGTGGTCAGACAGGACAGGGTTGTGAGAAAATATTGTTATGTCTTTACACTCAATGCCATATGTCAGCACAAGGTCCAGAGAATGAAGACAAAGGTGTTTTGAGCAAAGCCAATTGAGTCTAAGATAGCATTAAAGGCTATATTTAGGCTATCCCTTTCAGTGTCAATATGAATGTTAAAATCCCCCACTATAATAACCTTTTCTGTATTTAACACTAAATTAGATAAAAGGCCTGAAAACTGATCTAAAAATTGAGAGTAAGGGCCTGGTGGACGGTACAAAACAACAAACAGAAGTGGTTTTAGTGCTTTGCCATTTGGATGAGGAAAACTAAGCATTCAATATTTAAAAGAGTTGTTGCTATTGATTGGTCTGGGACTAGTCAATAAATCGGACTGAAATATGGTTGCTACTCCCCCTCGCCCAGTATTTCGAGGAATGTGAAAATTTAAATAATTAGTAGGAGTTGACTCATTTATAGTAACATAATCCTCTTGCTGCAGCCAGGTTTCTGTGAGGCAAAATAAATCAATCTGATTGTCACAAATCAGGTCACTAACTAGCAAAGTCTTCAAAGAGATAGATCTTATGTTCAGTAAGCCACATTTAATTGTTTTATTTTTCTTTTTAGTCTGAGTTGTGTTTATTTTTATTAGATTTTCCTGATTTCCTCATTTTAGATTATTTTTTAATCTATTCAATTTTGGCCGTGGGCGAGACACTGTCTTAATAGGGTAATGGAGAACTAATAAATTCGACCAGATTACTAGAAAGAGGAGCTGCTCCATCCAAAATGGGATGGATACCGTCTCTCTGGATCAGACCAGGTTTTTCCCAAAATGTTCGCCTATTATCAATGTAGCCCACATCGTTTTCTGAACACCACCTAGACAGCCAGCGGTTGAATGACAGCATGCGGCTAAACATGTCGTCACTGGTCAGATCGGGGAGGGGAACCAGAGAAAATGACAGACATTGTTTTGGCAAACTTACACACCGAAGCAACACTAACTTTGGTGACCTCCGATTGACATAACCGGGTGTCATTACCGCCAGCGTGAATAACAATCTTACTGTATTTACGCTTATCCTTAGCCAGCAGTTTCAGGTAGGATTTGATGTCGCCCCGTTCTGGCCCCTGGCAGACATTTGACTATGGTCGCTGGTGTCTCTAGTGCCACGTTTCTGACTATGGAGCTGCCAATTACCAGAGTTGGCTTCTCAGCGGGTGTGTCGCTGAGCGGGGAAAATCCATTAGAAACGCAAACGGGTTGGTGGTGACCTGTGGGCTGAGATCTAGGACTATGCTTTCTACGTACTGTTGTGATTATGAATCTGAAAATATTATTTAATATTAATACTTTAATATTTTATCAAATAATATTTCGGTCTGTTAAGGGTAGTCCTGTGAATACCAGCCCAGTAAGGTGATGGTATTAGGACAAAATAGAAAGGTGTAAGCCAAGCTCTGACATTATTGAACAGCAAAACTCTGCACACACATGGAATTCACACAATTTCTTAAAGTACAAGAATTAACAAAAATAAGTCAACTCAAAGTCAAACATATTTCAATCAACAAACTCTTTACTATGTTTAAACAATCCAACTAAACTACCAAGCAGAATTGGTAAAAAATTTAAGGAAATATTTTGGAAAAGAGCCAAATCTTTCTGGAGAAATGGAGCTTAATGGTGTTTACTTATGTTAGGGACTTATTATTTACTGGATTGAAAACTAAACCTTTCTGGGTAAATATTATTTAGCAGCAAGCACGTGTTCTTACCTGTTAGCAGTTAAAGCTAACAAAAGAAGCTGATAACTTAGCACCAGAATCAAACACACAACTTTAAAAATACCGTTAATAAAAGGGTTAAAATGCATAAGCGCGGAATGATCAATCTTCTGTGTTTAAAATCACCCTTTAAATAAAGTTTGTCTTAACTTTAAAAACACACAAACAGAACACAAAACTGAGCATGTGTGCTGCAGATAGCCTGCTAGCACTAAGATAGCAGAGTTCAACACAAAAAAACCAAACTTCATGAAATGAAAAACGTTTAGATCATTTCAATCTAAATCCTTCTCTCTGCCCAAAACCTAACCTCATGAACCGTGGTGAGGAAACGTTGTCCGGGGCAACGAGGAAGTTTCAAGAAACCTCTGTGAACAAAAGGGTTAGCTTCCAGCTAACCTCCGGAGCAGTGGCTTGGCGGCCCGTTCTGTCCACTGACCACACTGCACGTTAACCGCCGTTGTCCTTCCTTCAGACTGGAAAAGCCGTTTCATTCGGCTTGTAGAGACAGCGTCTCTACTGGGGACTTCTCTGGAACACAGTTTGCTTCTGTAGGCCTCAGAGAGAAAGTAAGCAATGCTTATACCTTAATTTCCCTTTTTATGAATGAATACCGGATACACAGACATCTGTACTTAACTCAGTGCATATGATCGATGATCGTATGACACCCTTGGATCCAGTTTGAAGAGTTTATGTCTGTAAGACGCCTTACCACGCCTGTCCAGCAGAGGCACTCACAAAGTTTGTTTAATATGTATTTAGATTATGAAGGAGATTTATTTTCTTAAACAAGGATACATGTGAAATGTTCTGAAACTGGTAGATCGCCAACTGTACACAAAGAAAGGGAAGAAGCAGGTAAATCAAAATGCTATAGTCAACCTGGGGCAAATAAATCGCTACAGTTAATGTGGTTACTGTAATTTAAGAAAAGACTTACTATGTAGGAGTAGTCTAACCGCCAGGGGGGGTGAGGGATTCGGAGTCTGAGTGTTCAACACAGAAGTTTCTCTGGAACTGCTTGAGAGATTTGCGAAGGACAGTGAGGAGTTCAGGATGAAAGTACTTGCGTTGGAGGATGAACAGGTTACGCTTATGCCTTGGTCCGGATGACGGTGAAAAAAGGATGCTGCCACGGGTCTTTGTCCAGATTAAAAAAAAACAAATTTGGGATCCTTAACCCCGATAACAGGAGACCTTTCCCAGAAGTCGATAATCCAAAAATCAGCCAAACACTGCTGAGAGTGGGGGTCAGGCATCAGCAAAATTATCCAAAGGTTCAGGTAAACAACCACTGAAGGGGGAAAACACGACAAGTGCTGGCAGTTTTCCCGCTTAAGTACACCTCCAAGTAATCAGCAGATTAGTCGCACCGGTCACCCACCGCACCTAGGAACTCCAGCACCATCTGAGAACTTAACATGGTTAACAAAAGAAAACACACACACAAAACTCCAGACCCTGACAAATAGAGCGATTTAGCCTAAATCAATGATTAAAGGCTTCTGTTGAAACACAATTATAATAGCAATTAAGTTATTCATAGAAAAACGACTTTTGAGTAGGAGAAAAAAGTAATACAAGAAAAAAATATTATCAAAATAACTACAATTGTTTGTGGTAAGCATTATCATTTAGTAATTCCCCCCTTTTATCTCTGAGAAACTGCTTCTCTCTCCCGAAGGATATTACATTCTGTGGTAGCCATGAACATGAGATGAAAAATCCAATAACTAAAAGAAACCATCACAGTTTCAGGAATGCTCAGTAATATATAAATATATACATCACAAAAGAGAAAGCTGAGAAATAAAACATGCAAAGAACATTTCGAAGACAGTGCTGGTCACTCTCTGCCTTGCAGTATTTTGCAGTATTGATCTTTTTGTAATTGACTTCCGAAAATGTTGGGCACTAAAAGGAACAGTCTGCTTCTAAACATTTTGTTGCGAGGTTGCATCAATTTCTACCTGCCTTTGGATCATTTGAGGTTCTGATCCCTGTTTGGGATGAGAGCCACCAATTCCGTGCTTATGCAGTTTTAAAAAAATAACATAGAAATAAAGTAAGTTATACATTAGATTTAGCTTTTTTTTGACAGTTCACCTCCATAATTCATGACGATTAAAGAAGAAAAAAACACTATGCAGTGGTCTAATACATATGGTATGAAATGGTTTGTTTACAGGTACAAAATAGCAGTAGGAAGGGACGAAATGACCAAATGAGCGTATAAAATGAGGTGAAGAGGCAAACTTGCTTGGAACCTTTCACAAAATTTTAGAAGAAGAAAAACTAAAAAAATATCCACAAAAAACATTCAAACCAACAAACTAACAACTAATGTATTCAAGGATTGTATTTATCTTTAATCCCACAAAGGTCTGCCCACTCACAATTAAACTACAAAGAGACAAGCTAACAAACAAAGATAAAAATAAGACACTAGTTCTAATGCAAACTACTTTTACTTTTTCTTAACCAACTTGTATTTCTGCTTCGGGGTGCCGTCACTGTCGTTTCTAGAGGGATAACCGACTTTTCTGTGGTTCTGTGTGCTCTGATTCAATTCAATTCAATTCAGTTTATTTATATAGGGCCAATTCACAACACGTCGTCTCAAGGCACTTCACAAAAGTCAGGTACATTTCTTAAAAAATTAAAACCCCCAAACTTTAACAGTGCAGTCAGATTCTGTTTATTTATTCAAATTGGATTTAAAAGTTTGTCTATCTAAGGAAACCGAGATTGCATCCCGTCAGTGACTTTGCAGCATTCACTCCCCCCGGATGAGATTTTAAAAGACAGTGGACAGTCACTGGCGTTGACTTTTGGCAGCAATCCCTTCATACTGAGCATGCATGTAGCGACAGTGGAGAGGAAAAAACTCCCTTTTTAAAAGGGAAAAAACCTCCACAAACCCCAGGATAGGGGGGGGGGGGGGGGGGGGGCCATCTGCCACGGCCGACTGGGGGTTTTGAGGGGGAACAGAGCAGAGACACAAAGAGAACAAAGAGACATGGATCCAGGGGGAGTACTTTTTATGGGAAGGAAAAGGTAAATGTTAATGGATGTAGCTCCTTTTTTCATTTCACCTAAAAGAAAAAACAGAAAAAACTCTGGGGCCAGTTTTTTTAAAGTTTAGAGTCTTTAAAGGGGCACATAGAGTTAGTTACAGTAAAAAGCTCAGTCAGTAGCTATGTCTAGGAGAGAGAAAAGGGGTTAAACACTAAAAGACAGGGCAATGTGGATCATCGGTAGAGGGTGAGCATTAAGTTGTTGCCAGCAGAAGCTTGGAGGATTCCCCCCTTTCAGAAAGGTTTTACAGGCAGACACAGAGTCGGCCAGGGTAGCTTCTAGGAGAGAAAAGAGAGAGAACAAAGTTAAAAGCTGAAAAAAACGCCAAAAAATTGCAAAATTGGGGAAGAGTAGTTTGGAAAAATGTAGCCGAAGAGGGTGAAATGGGCCCTTATTATGTCCTCCAGCAGCCTAAGCCCATAGGCAGCATAACTACAGAGATAGCTCAGGATAATTTTAAAAGCCACTCAAACTATAAGTTTTATCAAAAGGGAAAATTTTAAGCCTAGCCTTTAAAAGTAGACAGTTTGTCCATCTAGAGCCCACTGAAGGCCCTTGTTTTTACTAAAAACCCCCAAAAAATTGGGATACCTCTCCTGTTCAGATTGACCCTAAAACCATTGGAAAAAAAGGGGGTCATACCAGGTAGCGAAATGGAGGGTTTTTTTTTGCACCTCAAAAACCATAACTGAACCGGTTTTGGCTAAACCTGACTCCCCCCTTACTCCATCCAACAAGGGGAGAAGGACGACGGAGGGGAAAATAAGGAAAATAGCTCAAGATAACCTAAGCCACTCTAACTATAAGCTTTTTTCAAAAAAGGAAAATTTTTTTAAACCTAGCCTTAAAAGTAGACAGGGTTTTCCCCCTCACGGACTAAAACTGGGAGCTGGTTCCACAGGAGAGGAACCTGAAAACCTAAAGGATCTGCCTCCCATTCTACTTTTAGAGACTCTAAAAAACCACCAGAAAAAACCTGCAGTTTTGGAAAAAGTGCTCTGTTAGGAACATATTGAACAATAATCTTTTTGATTTATGATGGAGCAAAAAATTAAAAGGGCTTTAAGTGAGGAGGAGAATTTTTAAAATTTTATTCTGGGTTTTTAACAGGGAGCCAATGAAGGGGAAGCTAAAAGTAGGGGAAAATGAATCTCTTTTTTAATTTTTTCAGAACTCTTGCTGCAGCATTTTTTAATCAGGTGAAGGCTTTTAACTGCATTTTGTGGACATCCTGATAGTAAAGAAATTACAATAGTCCCGGGCCCAAGTGACAATGCATGGACTAGTTTTTTACATCAATCCTGGATAGGAATTTCAATTTTGCAAAGTTCCCCGGAGATGAAAAAAGGGAAATCCTAGAAACCGTTTTAATAGGGGATTTTAAAAAACGTCCTGGCCAAAAATAACACCAAGGTTTTTTACTTTATTATTGGAGGTCAATTTAATGCCATCCAGGTTAAGTGATTGACTAAGCAGTTTCTTTTTTAAAGACTCCGGTCCAAAGATGACAACTTCTGTCTTGTCTGAATTTAGAAGCAGAAAATTTAAAGTCATCCAAGTTTTTATGTCTTCAAGACATGCTTGTAGTCTATCTAACTGGTTGGGCTCATCAGGATTTATGGATAAGTAAAGCTGAGTGTCATCAGCGTAACAGTGAAAATTACGCTGATGAAAGTTGATGTCAATCGGAGACTGGCAGCAGTCGGTTACGGCTCAGTTCATTGGATGTCTTGGTAGTTCTTCACTTTGGATTCAGAACCAGGTTTAATATAAAGTAAAACGCTCATAAAGTAAGTTAATAAATGCTGAGCTGCAAAGGAAAAGCTAAACAAAAATCTTGTGGAAATTTTACCCACAAATGACAGGGAAATAGCAAAAAAAAAATAAATAAAAAATGTTTTTTTGTGTTTTTGTGTGTTTTTCTAAAAATGTCTTTATTTATATGTTTGTTTCAAGCTAAGGACCACAGCTGATCTCCCATCAGTACACATACGCATTCCTCTACTATTATGGTTGTTTTTCAGGTTTGTGGTTAGAGATTACACTCAGTGGAAATTGCATCATATAGCAGGCCACTGCCATCAAAACCTAACATGTAGACTCTCTTCCCCCATGTTAAACAACAGATTTCATGGAACATATGATGAGAATCATAATCTGACAGTCTGTTGTATTTCTCCTCCTCCCTATGTTGTCGTTGGGAATTTAATGCATAATGGTAAATACACTGCCCTCACAGCACACATCAACTATTTTAATCGGTGTGGAATTAAGGCTGGAGCGTTCCACTCCCAGACAAGATGCACTGTAACACGACTCTCTACCAGGAACTCAAGATGGATGGGCTGGACCCCAGTCTGGACGGAACGCCTCCATTGTGCTGTATGGCCTAGTGGAGCCCATCAATCAGGGTGGCACCGCAGGTCTGAGCTGAGGGTGTGTAATGATGCGAACAGCATGTGGCCAGGCCATCCCTTGCCGCTCAGGTGTAAAGGTTCTGCCCTGTCCAGCGGTCCTCTCAGCTCCTTCACTGCCACCATCCATCAAATACTGTCCATTCATTCATAGGGTGCAACAGATTTCAATAGATTTGTTAACTTTGTGTCAAGGCAAGTTGTACATAAAGTTCAAATACCTTGTGAGAGTGGAGATTGCACTACCTTTGACAATAATTATTTTTAGAGGAAAAAACCGAGCATCACTTTCTATTACATCAGTCGTACGGGAAATTGCCACCATCCATTTTCACGTCACCCATACTTAAGGTGGTGTAGATCCTTCAATCTTTCCCTAATGTTCATTAAAGGACATATTTTATTGCACATTATGTGCTTTATGCCCATCACACAAACACATTATGCTCCTGGATGAAAGTGGCCTTAAGAGTCCCATAAAGCAGGCCTCATGAATATGAGTGTAAAAGCCCCGGCTGATTCTGGACTCTTTTTGAGGGGAAGGTCATTTTGTTAGAAAGCATGCGCTGCAAAAATGTATGCTTATAAAAATGTCTTTGGTTTCCCAGCTGCTAAAATACATCCCTGGCTGCCTAATGGACTTCTTTTCAAGCACTGGAAGCAGGCTGGGATTTTCAGTGCATTATGAGTTTGAATTAAGGCAAACCCATTCTGTGGTCAAGGATTTGTTTGGTCCTGTCTAAAGGTGGGCAGGACTTTACCCCCAACAACCCCCAAAGTACTATTATGAGTGTAATATTTTTTTAAGGTTCACTACTATAAACTGGGTGTTATTTTAGGGTTGATGAGGTAAAGAAGCACTGACAAAATGCACTTGATGTTTTTTTTTTTACCATCATTGCACAAATTCATGCAGTTTTTTTTTCCAATAGATATTGAAAAGTTATAGGTGTGATTTCAGCTTTTTTTCCTGCCACATGTCACCACCGATCTTCGTTTCGGTGTCTGAATGTGTCCATGTTTGTGGCTGCGGCTGGGTGACTGAGACTTGTAGTGTAAAGGCTGGTTGTTATGACAACAAAAGCACCTTGTAGGTTCACTCTAGTTACCATTTTGGGAGCAGAAATATTGTCAAACAGCTGATTTTGTCTTTCTTTTAGGGGGACAGTTTAGTAGATGTCTTTCATTCAGCTGACCAGCAATGTGAAGCAACAGGTGTAGTGAGCATTGCGTTGATCTGTGATCCAACATTGGGAGACCAATTCAATCACTTGAACTCTTTCTCCTTCATCTTATTAGCTGGACTGTAAACTGTAGGAATGCTATGAACTTAAGTGATTTTGAAACCGTATCTCTTTACAATCTTGCTATAGCTTGATAGTGGCAAATACTGCTAAATCCTCCGATTGGCAAATCAGAAATAAAAAGTAAGATCTCTTTTTGGATCAGTGAATGCATCATACCTAAAGGCTACTGTTAAACAGGGGTGAGACTTTAGCAAAAAGCAAGATGCTGAATGTATTACAGCAAAGTTGCTCTGTTTCATCCTTTTAAAAAGTCCAGTTATCATGAGATATGCTGGAATAAGAAAATGTTTGTTTCTGCTGGATATCTCACAGTTAAAATAAGTGTATATAGACTAAGATGCTACAGACAGTCCTGCTCTTTCTGACACAGAATGTGTGACGCTGCCTCTGACACTTAAATAAATGATGATCGATCTCAACAGAACAGGGTGCTTTAGGGTCTTCTATAGTTATAATAAATGAAAAAATGATTTAACAATCTAACAAATAGAGCTTTTTCATCTGAAATATTAAGTTGGAAACAGCTCTTGTTTAAAAATTGAAACAGCTTGTGATATTCTACTTAATTCCACATTTTGAGGCGTGCAACAAAATGAAAAGAAAGCTGTAACCTCTTGTAAAGGAGTAAATGAGATATGCTGTACTTACTATAGTTGGATTTTTTTTTATAGATACCTCCCAGGCGGATTTTACTGCATTTGTGGATATTCAGCGATGCAGAGAGTGATGGCTCTGTAAACTTTAGGTTCTTTCAAGAATTTTTATTCGTTAAAGAAAAAGCAGAATCATCAGCAGGCCAGGGCTCTACAAAATTGGTGCACCTTTAATATACAGTATATTACTGAATCTTGATTCAACTAAGCATTTAAAATTTTCTTAAGATGATGTCTCACATGTTCTTTTTTAAATGCATGAATAAATGCCTGATAATTGCTTTTTTGTTCTTAGATTATGATCCAGTCACAGCAGCTCATGATTAAAAGCTAGAATTGCACTTCCAGAACTGGGATTTAAGGGTTTTGTAATATCTCTATATTGATTTTTAATTCTGCATCATTTCGATATTTTCAGCAAATCATTAGGGACCGTTTTAATTTTCTATTATGTTGATTGTTTAATTTACACTGAACGGGATTTCACACTTTCTGGAATTGAATGGGTAATATCCCCTCAAATCCTTGTAAGCCTTTAAATCCCTGAGAATGGAATAAAAAATTTCCAGTGTAGTTGCAGCACTGGCGTTGCCTCTTTTTTCATGTCACATCTTGTTAATCTAATCCTTATTTGGGCATCTAATCAGTGAGACTTTTCTGAATGAACTTCATAATTAAAGAATGTATCATTATCCCGACTTTAATTACATTACCATGTAACTTTGTTTTAATTAAAACACCCTTCCCCAGTGGGAGCAGAGTTTGGCAGACTTTTGTGTGCAAGGGTGTAAAAGCAATTTCCTACCTTGCACAAGCATGATTATCACCAGGTTCACCTAAAGAACTCCACCACCATGAAAATCAGGGAATAACAATGGTAGGGAAATCTTTTTACATTTCACGGCATGCAAATTGCTAAAAAGCTATGTGTCGTTGCTGCTTGTAGCTGCAGGTCTCCTTAAAGTGTTTCAGCTTTTCTATACCATGTCCAGTGTAATCAGGGGGGGTTAATGGAAGCCTATTACAAGAGGTGGTGAGGGTGAACGTCCTTTTTGAAAAGAGAGGGGCAACGTCCAGAGATTATTAAGATGTGCTGCCAAGACATAATAAGGGTTCCAGGACATTACATACACCTCTGTACGTCATTGGGTTTTGTCAGGCATAAAAACAGTAATTTTACTAATGTGAACAAACCACTCTTCATTGCCATGGTAATGATTGGGAAACTGAGTGCAGACCAGTCAGGTCAAAACTGTGTCACGGATGATGGCTCTCTTTTGCTGAAACACCATAGATGGCACTGTTGCACTGCTTGACAGGATGACTGACAGCGTATTAATGTGCCATTCAAGGAGCCCAGATTGTGGTGTCAGGCCATATCTGTGCATTTACAAAAAAAAGCTTCTGCCAACTAAAAATGGGAACTACTCGCCCTCTTTTTTTTAATCCTCCTTTTCACATAAGAGGTCATATTCATCGAATTTTGATGCAGAATTATTTCCTGACAGAATAAGTGAAGCTTTAACATGACAGCTGGATGTTTATTTTGTTGATGTTCAGCCAATTTGTGGGAGAAAATTTAAATTTCCTGTGAGGCTTCAGGTGCTTGTTTGCTGCGAATAACATATACAAGAATATTAGATGTCATTCACCTTGACAAGCCCATTTTCTGCTCTGCCATTCTACCTGCAGGTAAATCATAGTTTTATGGAGGTTTTTATTATAATATGCAGAAGGCAAAGATTGTAATTTTCATAAAATTCCAACAGTTTTTTTTAAAAGAAAAGGCTAAATTTACACGTTTGTTGAAAAAGATTTTTGTCATAAGAGTTAATTATGTTTCCAGAAAAGGCATTACATTAGTATCCGCAACTGCCCTTGGTATTTTATAAAACTAAATTCCCTGAACATTGTAAATCCTTATTGTAAAATTTACTAATTAGGCCAATAATTTCCATCATATAAAAAGCTTCAATTTGGTCCCTCCGTTGTGCAAAAACATTTCTGAAATAGGTTTTCAGCCTCTGCTGGGGATGAAAATTACTGCTGAATATTTTAGCCATATGTGGCTCCACAGTAAGCTATTTACTGAGGCAAACAGCTCTGAATAAGCAAGGCCACACAGGCCTTCGACAGGTCTGTGGACCAGTCTAGTGGCTCTCCAATTAAATGAAGTGATGTTATAATGAGCCTGGATCCAGGAGACTGCAGTGGTTGTCTCTTCTGATATTCCTGTTGCAAAAAAACAAACAAATAAATAAATAAAGTAAAAGAAATCTAGAACACCTGATTCCGGTTAAGTATTTGATAAAATAACATACGACGGCTTGCCTACACAGATAATCATCTCGTTATTTTCATCCTAACAAAACCTTGCAAAAGTATTTCTACTCCTTGAACCTTTTGACTTTTTGTCTTGTTAGTTGTATGTAGTTTATTAAGATTGTTGAGGTAAGCCAACCAAAAGTAGTACATAATTGGAAAAAACTATGGAAAAATTTAATGGTTTTCAGATCTATTTACAAATAAGCATCTGAAAATTTTTATTTGTTTTCAGCACCCCTGTGTCAATACTTTGTAGATCTTTTTCCCACTTTAGATAGCTCAAAATCAGTCAGAATTATTGGAGAGCATCTATGACCAGGAATTTTCATGTCCTGCGTAAGATTCTTAATTAGATTTTGGTCTGCACATCTTAACACAGGAATATGCATCGATCTAAACTATTCCACTGATCCCTGGTTTTATGTTTAGAGTTGTTGTCTTGCTGGAAGGTGAACCTTCACCCCAGTCTCAAATACTTTGAAGCATTTAACATATTTTCTGCCTCAATTGCCCTGTAGAAGTGGGGTGTTCCGGGTGATGTGTAGCGTTAGCATGCTCTGACAAAACGTGTTTTGCATAAAGTTACCCCATAAAGTTACATTTTGGCCTTATGAGACCTGAGACTGGAAGTAATACTAACGTTTTGATTTTCCTAGCCAGAGTTCCAACTTGAATTTGATAAATAATGTGTGGAGGGAGCCAAAGATCAAGGTGATGGCAAGGAGGCCTTCCAATCTCAAAGACATGTGTTTCATCACCCAAGATAAACCATTAAAATACCAGGGGAACCATGCAAAAAGCTGATCAGTAATTAAGGGGTTGGTGCCTGAAATACCAATAAAGATGTTTCCATTTATTATTCAAAAGGGTACAGATTATTTTAAATTAAAATGATAAAAAATAATCTTCAGATAACTCATTTTGGTATATTTTGAAAAATGCCTGTTTGATTTCCTATCAAAAATAAATTTATTGGTTGAATGAAAATAAAGTTTAATCTAAATCTGACAGGGGTCTGAATAATTTTTGCCTTTATTGTATAATAATGTATACTAATTAGGTGACTTCTGAAGGCTAAGTGGTTGCACTGGATTTATTTACAGGTACAGTGCCTTGCGAAAGCATTCGGCCCCCTTGAACTTTTCAACCTCTTGCCACATTTCAGGCTTCAAACATAAAGATATAAAATTCAAATTTTTACTTTCAATGCAGCAAACAGACTGATGATGATAAATAGAATCCACCTGTGTGTAATCAAGTCTCCGTATAAATGCACCTGCTCTGTGATAGTCTCAGGGTTTTGTTCAAAGCGCAGAGAGCATCATGAAGACTGATTTAGTGTTAAATACAGATAAAGTTATTATAGTGGGGATTTTAACATTCATGTTGACACTGAAAGTGATAGCTTAAATATAGCCTTTAATGGTATCTTAGACTCAATTGGCTTTGCTCAAACATTAAAAAAACCTACCCACGTTTGCCCTTCATTCTCTGGACCTTGTGCTGACATATGGCATTGAGTTAAGACATAAAACAATATTTTCTCACAACCCTGTGCTGTCTGAGCATTTTTTAATAACCTTTGAGTTTAATTTAACAGAGTACTTCACACCTGAAAGAAAACTTCATTATAGTAGATTATTATCAGACGATGCTGTAACAACCTTTATAGAATCTGTTCCACTTTTAATCTCCTCATTATCACAAAAAAGCACAGTGGAGGCAATAATTCTGGTTTCTGCCCCCTTCACAAATTGATTCTCTTGTTCAGAGTGTTACTTCATCATTGCGTGGTGCATCAGATAATGCCCCCTTGAAAAAGAAGGTAATTATTCATAGAAGGCAGGCTCCCTGGTTTAATTCAGAGCTGCGTACTTTAAAGCACAATGTTAGAAAATTGGAGCGAAAATGGCGCTCTACACACCTAGAAGATTCCTACTTAATCTGGAAAAATAGCCTACTATTGTATAAAAAGACATTTCACCAAGCTAGAACAGCTTACTTCTCATCCTTAATAGAAGAGAACAAGAATAATCCTAGGTTTCTCTTTAGTACAGTTGCTAAACTTACACAGAGTCATAGCTCTGTTGAGCCATCCATTCCCATAGCTCTCAGCAGTCATGACTTTATGGGATTCTTCTTAAATAAAATTGATTCTATTAAGAAGAAAATCTTTGACACACTCCCAGAGATGATTACTTCATCCTCAACAAGTGAGACAACATTGGAAGTAACTGTAGAACCCTATCTTGGGTTGGACTGTTTTTGTCCTGTGGAGCTTCCTGAGTTATCAAAAATATTAGCTTCATCTAAACCTTCAACTTGTATGTTAGACCCAATCCCAACCAAATTATTTAAGGAAGTGTTCCCTCTGATTACCAGCCCCATTTTAGATATGGTTAATTTATCTTTAGTAAATGGGTATGTACCACAAGCTTTTAAGGTCGAAAAAAACCTTTTGTTTTAAGAAACCTTCGCTTGATCGAGATGACTTAATAATTACAGACCTATATCCAATCTTCCATTCTTATCTAAAATTTTTTTCCCTTGAGAAAATAGTTGCTAATCAAATCTATGAGCATTTACACAGCAATGACCTGTTTGAAGAGTTTCAGTCAGGTTTCAGAGCTCATCATAGCACTGAAAAACTCTGCTGAAGTCACTAATGATATTCTTATTGCCTCAGAAAACAGACTTGTGTCCCGACTGGTTCTGTTAGATCTCAGTGATGCATTTTTTACAGTCATTCCCAAATTCTCTTAGAAAGGCTGGAATATGCTGTAGGGATCAGGGGGAAAAGCTAGGGGTTTTAAAAAACCTATTTGTCGGATAGATTCCAGTTTGTTCATGTAAATGATAAATCATCTTTAACTCCAGGTTAATTGTGGAGTACCACAGGGTTCAGTACTTGGGCCCAAATTCTCTTTTCTATATATATGCTTCCAATAGGTAAAATTATCAGGTAGCATAGAATAAAATTTTTCACTGTTACGCTGATGACACTCAGCTTTTTCTATCCATAAATCCTGATGAGCCCAACCAGTTAGATAGACTTCAAGCATGTCATGAAGACATTTAAAAATTGGATGACTCTAAAAATTTTTTGCTTCTAAATTCAAAAGACAGAATTTTGTCTTTGGACCGGAGTCTTTAAAAAAAAAACTGCTTAGTCAATCACCTAACCTGGATGGCATTAAATCGACCTCCGATAATAAAGTAAAAAACTTTGTGTTTTTTTGGGGAAAGGACATGTCATTTAAATCCCAATTAAACAGGTTTCTAGGGTTTTTCCTTTTTTTTCTCCGGAACATTGCCAAAATTAAAAATATCCTATCCCGGGTTAATGCTGTAAAAATAACTCGTCCATGCATTTGTTACTTCGGGGGGACTATTGTAATTCTTTACTATCAGGATGTCCACAAAATGCAGTTAAAAGCCTTCAGCTGATTCAAAATGCTGCAGCAAGAGTTCTGATGAAAATTTAAAAAGAGAGATCATATTTCCCCTACTTTAGCTTCCCTTCATTGGCTCCCGTTTAAATCCAGATAGAATTTAAAATTCTCCTCCTCACATATAAAACCCTTAAAGTTAGCTCCATCATACATCAGAGATCTGATTGTTCCATACTTTTCCCAAAAAGAGCACTTCGTTCTCAGACTGCAGGGTTTACTGGTGGTTCCTAGAGTCTCTAGAAGTAGAATGGGAGGCAGATCCTTTAGTTATCAGGCACCTCTCCGTGGGAACCAGCTCCCAGTTTTTAGTCCATGAGGCGGACACCCTTCTACTTTTAAGGCTAGGCTTAAAAATTTCCCTTTTTGATAAAGCTTATAGTTAGAGTGGCTTAGTTATCCTGAACTATCTTCCTTATTTTACCTCCGTCTTCTTCTCCCCTTTTTGGATGGAGTAAGGGGGGAGTCAGGTTTAGCCTAAACCGGCTCAGTTATGGTTGAGGTGCAAAAAACCCCCCCCATTTCTGCTACCTGTATGACCCCCCTCTTTTCCAATGGTTATGGTCAATCTGACAGAGGAGATATCCCAATCGTTGTGCTTTTTAGTATAAAAAATGGCCATCATGGGGTTTTAATGGGACAAACTGTCTACTTTTAAGGCTAGGTTTAAAACATTCCTTTTTGATAAAGCTTATAGTTAGAGTGGCTTAGGTTATCCTGAGCTATCTCTGTAGTTATGCTGCTATAGGCTTAGGCTTAGGCTTAGGCTGCTACTACTCTTCAATTTTGCATTATTTGCTGTTATTTCAGCTTTTAACTTTGTTCTCTCTCTTTTCTCTTCCTAGAAGCTACACCTGGCCTGACTCTGTGTCTACCTGGGACACCTTTCTGGAGAGGGGAATCCTCCAAGCTTCTGCTGGCAACAACTTAATGCTCACCCTCTACCGATGATCCACATGGCCCTGTCTTTCAGTGTTTAGCCCTTTCTCTCTCCTAGACATAGCTACTGACTGAGCTTTTACTGTAACTAACTCTATGTGCTCTCTTTCAGACTCTAAACTTGAAAACTGGCTCAGAGTTTATATGTTCCTTCTTTCTAGGTGAAACGACTAAAGGAGCTACATCCATTAACATTTACCTTTTCCTTCCCAAAGAAAGTACTCCTGGATCAGTGCTTCTTTGTTCTCTTTGTGTCTCTGCTCTGTTCTCTCTAACCCCAGTCGGTCGTGGCAGATGGCCGCTCACACTGAGCCTGGTTCTGCTGGAGGTTTTCTTCCTGTTAAAAGGGAGTTTTTTCTCTCCACTGTTGCTACATGCATGGTCAGTATGAGGGATTGCTGCAAAATCAACGCCAGTGACTGTCCACTGTCTCTACATGCTCATCCGGGAGGAGTGAATGCTGCAAGTCACAGACTGGATGCAATCTGCTGGGTTTCCTTAGATAGAAAAACTTTTTATCCAATTTGAATAAATAACTGAATCTGACTGCACTGTTCAATCATTAAGATTAATTGGAATGTATGTACCTGACTTTTGTGAAGTGCCTTGAGATGACGTGTTGTGAATTGGCGCTATATAAATAAACTGAATTGAATTGAATTGAATGAAGACCAAGGAACACACCAGGCAGGTCTGAGATACTCTTGTGGAGAAGTTTAAAGACGGATTTGGATACAAAAAGATTTCCCAAGCTTTAAACATCCCAAGGAGCACTGTGCAAGCAATCATATTGAAATGGAAGGAGTTTCAGACCACTGCAAATCTACCAAGACCCGGCCGTCCCTCTAAACTTTCATCTCGAACAAGGAGAAGACTGATCAGAGATGCAGCCAAGAGGCCCATGATCACTCTGGATGAACTGCAGAGATCTACAGCTGATGTGGGAGAGTCTGTCGATAGGACAACAATCAGTCGTACACTGCACAAATCGGGCTTTTATGGAAGAGTGGCAAGAAGAAAGCCATTTATCAAAGATATCCATAAAAAGTCTTGTTTAAAGTTTGCCACAAGCCACCTGGGAGACACACCAAACACGTGGAAAAAGGTGCTTTGGTCAGATGAAACCAAAATTGGCCACAAAGCAAAACGATATGTTTGGCGTAAAAGCAACATAGCTTATCACCCTGAACATACCATCCCCACTGTCAAACATGGTGGTGGCAGCATCATGGTTTGGGCCTGCTTTTCGTCAGCAGGGACAGGGAAGATAGTCAAAATTGATGGGAAGATGGATAGGGCCAAATACAGGACCATTCTGGAAGACAACCTGTTGGAGTCTGCAAGAGACCTGAGACTGGGATGGAGATTTATCTCCCAACAAGACAATGATCCAAAACATAAAGCCAAATCTACAATGGAATGGTTCACAAATAAACGTATCCAGGTGTTGGAATGGCCAAGTCAAAGTCCAGACCTGAATCCAATCGAGAATCTGTGGAAAGAGCTGAAGACTGCTGTTCACGAACGCTCTCCATCCAACCTCACTGAGCTCGAGCTGTTTTGCAAGGAAGAATGGGCAAGAATTTCAGTCTCTCGATGTGCAAAACTGATAGACATACCCCAAGCGACTTGCAGCTGTAATTGCAGCAAAGGGTGGCGCTACAAAGTATTAACGCCACGGGGCCGAATAATATTGCACGCCCCACTTTTTTATTTGTTAAACAAGTTTGACACATCCAATAAATTTCATTCCACTTCACGATTGTGTCCCACTTGTTGTTGATTCTTCACAAAAAATTGAATTTTATATCTTTATGTTTGAAGCCTGAAATGTGGCAAGAGGTTGACCAGTTCAAGGGGGCCGAGTACTTTCGCAAGGCACT
The DNA here is from genome assembly GCA_036173005.1 of Crenichthys baileyi. Lineage (NCBI taxonomy): Eukaryota > Metazoa > Chordata > Actinopteri > Cyprinodontiformes > Goodeidae > Crenichthys > Crenichthys baileyi. Next base: position 103,704 of record JAHHUM010001284.1, read on the forward strand.
GTATCAGAGTAGGGGGTGAAAATAAATACACACGACACAGTTGTTTTAATTAGGGTAGGGTTAGGGATTAGAGTTAGGGTTACAGTTAGGGTTGGTGTTAAAGTTAATGTATAAAAAATTATTGTATGTAATTGTGTACAAATAAATTAGCACCCTGTATCAATTTTCTTCCACTTCACAGTAATGTACAGTTTTTGTTTTCATGAAATCCCAATAAAATACATTGAAGTTTGTTTGTAACTTCACAAAATGTAAAACAGTTAAAAAGACATCAATATTTTTATAAGGCACTGTACGCAACTGAACCATTAAGCCACCATCACTCTCCGTCTGAGTGAAGAGGTAATCCTCTGCACTGCAGCCACAACAAGCAAGTAACAAGCAGAAGTCTTGGCTCTAGACTTGTGTCTGTATTTAGAATATCTCTCCACTCTGATGTGCACCATCACAAGCATGTGATGTGAGCAGAGATCAAGGACGCTCACACATGAATAGTTTGAAACTGGCCTCATTAGGGCCAAAAAGGTTTTAGGTTTGAGATTCTCTCCACACCACCAAGGGTGTGGGAATCAGTCTCCAAATCACATGTGCTTGAACTTAAAAACAACAGCTGCTGTCTGTTTGAAACGGATAAAAACATTAAAATGTTCAGCATCTTACTTTTGATAACTGCTGTGCAGAACAAAGTTGCACAAATATACAGGAGCCACTGAATGAAAATGCCTGCAAATATGGTTGGTCACTTCTTCAGAACATGATATGCAACATGAAAAAAGAAAAGGTAGGATAGGCTGCTAAGATTTAGCCCAGAATGTCGTCAGAATCTTTCACAAAGGTGAAAACGATAAAAGAAAAGAGAGATATGCTACTATATAGATTAACTTCAACATTCTGCAACTAGAGGCTTTTATTATTCAAATGAAATTGTTTTTGTTCATTTTCCACTTACGTCAATCACTACTGATCTAAAATTAGATAGGAGCAGTAACAACTTGGTAATTGAAACTTAAAGTTAGTATTTTGAAAACAGCCTCAAATTTTGTTCTTGAAATCTCAGTGGGTGGATAGTTTATTCCTGTTATCTTTGATGATTTTTTAGATGTTTTCAGAGCAGCTGTGTCTGCCTGTAAAGGAGTTTTTGATGTTTTTAAAATGATTGTTGTGGTTTTAATTTTTTATAGAAACAGGTGGGCTGCTCTAGCTGAATTCATGGAACTCCACATGTGTTGAAAAAGCAGAGGTGTTGCATTCTTGCTCAGTCCCATGTTGTACAATTTGAATTTTGACATTTTGTCAATTAGTAGTCCAGCTCTTTGAAGTCCTGCTGCTTTAAAAAAAACAAAAACATCCATCTCTGGCTTTATCATCACAGGGATATTTTTGGATCCTGCTGTTTGTAGACTGGGGCCAGTGATGTGCGATGGGGTTCATGGCTGGTGAGGCACAGACTCCTCTGGCGTCGGATGTACAAATATATGAACCTAAAATAGAGGCTTATATTTCAATTTTTATCTTAATTGGAACATTTACTTATTTTAAAAACTTTTAATTGTGCTTTAAATTAATACTGTTCAACAATGTATGGCAAGAAGAAACAAAAGAATGTTTTATATAAGGTCAAATTTTATTATTTTAAATTCTCATTTTGGCTGATCTCTCTTTTTTATTAAAACTGAAAATTGTGCATTAATTAGGTCTTTAAACCTCCCGGTTCTCCCTCACTTTGCATTGAGGACGCTAATGTTCAGTCTGTGCTACCCATTCAATGGCAAATTAAATCCGTGTACTACACACTGTTTTTGGGTGTTACACTCCAGTTGAAAAGAGCAGGTTAACTTACTTCCACTTGTTTGAAGTAGGTCTGTCAGCTCCAGAATTGATCTACCTCTATCTAAAACCTCCTGTTTTGACTAAAAATCCAGTTTAGAAAAATCCTTTTCCAGTTTTGAGAAGTTATCTTCCATTTTGTCGGGCCAAATGCAAATAAGAGTACAGCTACAGGACTTGTCAGTGAAAACACCCCTGCCCTCTGCGCAGCTGTAGAGTATGTAGCGACGTGCTGTTAGCTGTCTGTGCCCATGGGGCTCAGCACTGCCCCCTATCAGTGCGGCACACTGGGCATTTACAGCAGATTAGAAAGATTAAATACGTCACAAACATTTATTAAACATATTAGACAGACAGTGAAACATAAGCATGTTTAGTACATGTGTAATCCAGCATGTAGATTGGTGATATAAAGAGAGACAGCAATCGTTGTGCACAAACTGCCTACATCAGTCATTATGTGTGACACAGCACCATCAGTGGTGAGGCACAGCTATTTACTGTCTCACATTGCTTTTCTCCTATGTGTTTGAATCGGCAATACATAAATTCAGCAATTTTGACCATAAAAATGTTAAAATCATACAGAAACCTAATTTGTAGAACAGCCAAATAGACAAATTTATTCTGATTGTATTTTACTCATGATGACACCTGTCTCCCATGACTGCATGTAACTGGTGGCACATTGTTGAGTTCTTGCACATCAGAACTTGCTGGGGAATATCAGGGGAATATCAGCTTTGGTGGTCAACATCTTGTGGGTGAGTTTCTAATATTTAAATGCATCCCCAACCTTTACTGTAATCAGATTCTTGTGTCCCTGAATACCATCATAGCTTTGTGATTGTGTTTTACATTATGACCATGTGTGAGAGAATGATTAGTATCTGGTATCTTGTGTAATTGTTTTGTTTGAAAGAAATTTAATTGCTGAAAATCAATGGAAAAAAACTGAAGATTAAAGTGCATAGAAGATACTTCAAAATTTAAAGATAATTTGTGTGTGAAAATGGGTCAAAATCCCACTTGAGCAATTTATCTGACTAGTTTCTATATACAGAACACATCTTGAGGCTGTCATACTGCCATCAACAAGGAATTAAAAAGTTAACTGGTAACTTATTTCCTATCACTACACTTTATATAACATCTTTTTTATTTAACTTCATTGTGTTGATTGTTTGTACTTGTGGATTACTTGGGCTGTCACCAACATCTGGTGTTGGTAACAACAATGTCTTTATTAGGAAAATATTGAATGAGAAAAATGTAGGCACATTTCTCCTGCTGCTGTACAATTAAATACGTTTTGGAGGGAGGTACTTGTACTTTTATCTTAGTAACAAAGGCAAATTATTTATGTACTCCGGATTTGAATGCACTACATGCTATAGGTTAATTGTATATTTTTTTGTGCTATTCAAAGGTTCTTGAAATACCGAGTTCTCAATTTAATGACAGTAGAGTAAATTGTTTACAGTTTAGTATTATTTGGAAACAATACGATTTCTGGAAAATGTGTGTTTTGCATAAAGGTATCTAGAAGCTGTTCTCTTTTTACATCTCTTGCTATTCAAACTCACATTCACTCTGAGAAATCATTGATATTATTTAACATTTTAGGTCCAAAATATGTAGGTGTATGGCATTTTGAAACTCTTTTAAATTTGAGGACCTGCCTCTCTAAAGGTCTCTGCACAAGAATAAGGCCAGTTATGAAATGGTTGAAAGAGGTGGCAAAAAATGACACCTACAACATTTTCAGTTTTTACAAAAACTCTGCAAAGTAAAGATGAGTAGATAAGAAATTTTAGATCTTAAATCTATATATTCTAAAGAATTGAAGTCAACCTCTAAACTCTTGAAACTCTGCACCTGCCTCTGTGAGATCTCTGGACCGAACATTGGACAAGCTATTTGGATTGCCTGACTCCCAAGCCCAGTGGTATGACCCTCCTGAATTTCTCTGCTCAAGTGATCAAGTAAGCAAAACTTCTGGAGCTATATGGATGAACTTCCATCCCAGATCTGAACTAACTCTTGCCTCTTTCTTCAGTGGACCCGAAGAACCTTCTAACCCTCGTTCCAGTAGAACTCTCCTTGTTTGTTTAAATAAACCTTTGAAACTTGTCTGGTCTCCTGAGTGAGTTTTGCATGTGGGTCAAAAGAAGTCTTAAAACAATGACACTTTCTAGATGAAACGACTAAAGGAGCTACATCCATTACCATTTACTTTTCCTTCCCATAGAAAGTGCTCCTGGATCAGTGCTTCTGTGTTCTTTTTGTGTCTCTGCTCTGTTCCCTCAATCCCTGAGTCGGTCAAGGCATATGGCCGCTCACACTGAGCCTGGTTCTGCTGAAGGTTTCTTCCTGTTTAAAAGGGTGTTTTTCCTCTCCACTGTCGCTACATGCATGCTCAGTATGAGGGATTGCTTCAAACTCCACGCCAGTGACTGTTCACTGTCTCTACATGCTCATCCAGGAGGAGTGACTGCTACAAGTCTCTGATGCAAGTCTCGATGCAATCTGCTGGGTTTTCTTAGACAGAAAAACGTTTTATCCAATTTGAATAAATAACTGAATCTGACTGCACTGTTCAATGGTCAGGATTAATCGGAATGTATGTACCTGACTTTATGAAGTGCCTTGAGATGACGTATTGTGAATTGGCGCTATGTAAATAAACTGAATTGAACTGAATTGAAAAAAACTCTTGATTTGTTTTTGTTGTTTTTTTGTGTGTGTGTTTTTACATTCTGTAGTTGTGTTCTCCTTGGCATTTGCCAGTGGAATTACATTTTGCACAAGTTGTATAATTATTTACAAACTGAAACAACTTAAATTCCCAGGTTAATACTACAGGATGGTTCTGTTTTTATCAAAATTTGTACAAATCCAGGTAAACCTCTCCAACTGAATTCCTTCTAAGAGCTGCATGAAATAGAAAATTTCTTGGTAGGCCTCCTTCACCTGGATTTGGACCGCACTTTGACACTAAAAATCAGTCAGAACTCAGATGGTCTCTGCTAGTTCTTGGAGAGGTCTACTGGAGGTGTCTAATAAATGGAGTTTGCTTCCATTTACATGTGAAGGGGTGCTCCTTGGTGAATGGTTGTTTTTGTGGTGGCAAAATATTTGGGTCAAGCATGAACTGAAAATTTTAAGCAGTTTATATAATGCTGTTGGGCTCGCAACCGCTTTAGGTACTGCATCCTGTCACTGCTCTGGCAGTGACAGGATGCAGTTCAGGATGCAGTTCAACTAAAAGGATCTCATGAAGTAGCTAAAATGAGAAAAACCATAATCTCCACAGCAGTATTTACATTTTACAAAAAATAGTGAGCATCACGAGTGCAGTAGTGTTGTCAAAGCTTCACACTGAAATTAAGTTTCCCACATTTTTTAAGGCGGTCTTTTACCAGCTGAAAAGGGGGACTTAAATGTATTGAAACAAATAGATTCAGAATTTTCCTTAGATTTGGTGATTTTTTCAAATAGTTGCTGGTGCTTTTTGTGTCTTCGGTAGATTATAACATTCAAAACAAAGACAGCAAAGAAGACCATCACCTTTTTTTCACAGAACATTTATAGAAGCAACAACTCATAATTAACACCCACTGTTCAAGAAAATGAAAGACTTTTATTGACAAGGCTGTTAAAACCTGCACCACTCTGCAAAGAGTCTTCAGGGACTGAGACAGGGAATTATTGAGCAGTATACAGAAGCAATTTAAAGTCAAAATTAGAGACATAAAATAGGTGTACAGAAAGAAGCTAGAGAACAAGCTCCCGCAAAAACAATATCGGGCTGAATAATTTTACAAGCTTCAAGAGAACGGAGGATCAGATAGATGGAAGTGTGTACAGCGCTGAACTGAACCCATTCTTCAGTAGGTGCAATTCAGGACCAAGCTTAGCACCCTCCTCTCCTGTCCCGAGCCAAACAGACATCCCGCCCTCTTTTGACCCAAGGTTTTCCTGTCTCACCTCAAATATTTTATCTTCCACCTCAGCCATGGAAGTTTCTGCTTCTACATGTTTGTTTTCAACCAAGTCAGGAGATGCTAGAGCTCCCTTTGCCTCCCCCTTCCGCCAATCTGTCTCTAGAGGTCAGGTGAAGAGGCAGCTGGAGAGACTGAACAAGAACAGGGTGGCAGGTCCAGATGGTGTCAGCCTCAGAGTCCTGAAGGCCTGTGCAGAGAAGCTTTTAGGGATTCTGCAGCACCTCTTCAACCTTAGCCTGCCCCAGGAGAGGGATCCATTGTGGAAGACGAAGGATTCATTGTGGAGGACGTCCTGCCTTGTTCCTGTACCAAAGAAAACTTAATTATCAGTTCTCAATGACTATAGACCTATTGCCCTAACATCCCACACCATAAAGATCCTGGAGGGACTCCTGCGGGCCTACCAGAATGAGTAAACAAGCAGCACATATCTGAACCCCATGCAGTTTGCTTATTGACATGGGGTTGTGGTTTAGGATGCTATCATACATTTGCTTCAACAAACTCACTGTCATCTGGACAAATCATGCAGCACTGTAAGGATAACGTTCTTTGCTTGTGCATGTAACACAATTCAGCCTGATTTGCTTTGTCAGAAACCCCAGAAGACTCCGGTGGAGACCTCAACAATCATCTGGATCAAAGACTACCTGACAAACAGCCCACAGTTTGTGAGACTGAAGAGTTGTGTGTCTAACCACCTCAGGGAACCTAAGAGTCCTGTCAACTGCAGAAATACTCAGATGTTTCTGCAGATGGATAAGAAGCTGGGTACAGAGAGTTGATGGGCTGCTTTGGTGTGGAAACAATCATCTCATCTTTAACGTGAACAAAACAAAGGAGATAATTATACATTTCAAGAGAAACAGGAATAGTTCAAACCCTATTTCCATCATTGAAGAATTAGGGGTGGTGGAGGAGTATACAGTAAATACGTCAGTGTTCACCTGGACAATGGAATCAAATGGAGACGCAACAGTGAAGACAAGCTACAAGAAGAGACAGAGTAGACTGTACGTCTTGAGGACACTTAGGTCCTTCAGTGCCTGCAGCGAGATGCTGCAGATCTTCTATAAGTCTGTTGTGGAGAATGCGATCTCTTTTGCCATCATCAGTTGGGGTAGCAGCTTAAGAAAAGTGACTTATAAAAGCTCAATAAGCTAATAAAGGAGGCAGGTTCTACTCTGGGGACTCCTCTGGAACCTCTAAAGATGATTGTACAAATAAGGATTCTGCATAAAATGAAGAACATTACGGACAACCCTGAGCATCATCTTCATCAGACTGTCATACAACAATAGAGTGTCAGTCAGAGACAGATCTGATACAGGAGATCCTTCCTGCCCACAGCATCAGCCTCTACAACATATCTTTGAAGAAACTTCTATAATAGTTGTTACAACAACATGTAATTACCCTTTGGGATAAATAAAGTATTTTTGGATTTGAATTAAATGAAGGCTGCACATTTTATTTTAAAAAATCCTAAATGTTGTTATATCAGTGATTATTTACAAGTCATAATAATTATCACTTGGCACAGACCACTAACACTGACAAAATGACTTTCTGAGATGACTGATGTTTTAATAACTGGTGCCTTCACCCTTAAGTAACCCAGTGAAATCCACTTTGGGACAAGCTCTGCATCATGTGGCGTCTTGTATGTGCTCAATTTGTGTATTGACTTGACTGCAACTCTGTGTTCATCAAAAACAGTTTATATTACAAAAATGATTGACCACGACAGATGATACTCTAGCTTTTTATATTATCATGTGAGGAGATAAAACCGACATTTTATCATGCTGTCCAATAAGCTCTCACAGTGATTTTCAGTTTTCAGTTCAACTGTGAATTACTGCTTCTGATAAGTAACCTCAAAGCTCTAATGCGGTCAGTTTTGCCGATTGGATAGAGCTGGCTTTATTTTTAGTGCTTGTTTTCGAGGCAGTGAGTGGTTGCAGGGCATAAACTGGTTGCAGACTTGACTGAGACTCAAATTGTCATTTTGAAAGTGACAAGGTGCTGATTTGCCCGCCTGGCACTGAGCGATTGGACATCACTCTTGACAAATGGGCAGGCGAACAAAACTGGCAGGATGCAAGCGAAGACAAAATGCCTTCAGCCAGAGTTTTTTCTCCCATGTGTTATCACAGCTGGACAACAGCTAGTTAAAATTCCTGAATTTACTCGTACTATAATAAATTTGCTTAAAAATATATTTGGGTCCACCTCCCTTCTGAAATTCAAGCCTGTAATATGTAATTTTAGATTTAATTAAAGATCATGTTTGCCTCTTTTTAATCTATGTTTTGTTACTTGTTGCATTTATTTCATTAAAAGTAACTTGAGTAAAATTAGGAAAGAGGGTTTGGATTTTTATGCAGAATAATGCATCAGTTTGCGATATGTATTTTAGACTAATATACCACATTCTCATTAAACTTATGAGATGCTGACGGTTATTCTTGTCAGTTGTTTTCAACATACTTTGTTCCTATTTTGTATAATTTTTCAACAAACAGCAGATTGATTTAAAGCTGCATCTTGCAAGGTGTTGTTTTTAGACAGTAACTAACTCCCCAGCTGCAACAACATTAAATACAGTTGGAAAACCCTGCAAGTGTCAAACAGACTTTCCTTCCTAACAAGCAACAAGGTGGATATGGGGAGGGAGAGAGTTGCAGACATACAACCATGGGTCTTATGTTTTTTTAATGGGCCTCAGATAATTGCTTTGATTTTACTCACGTCTTTCTTTCACTCATTAGTTCACTTTTACTGTTTTTTTTTTTTGGCCTTTTATTCTCATGTGTTACAAGATTTCATTTCATAATTGTTTTTGCTGTCTAATTTTTACTTTTGTCACTATACCTGTCCACATATGCTGCAACATGTTTAGCAAATGAGGAGTGTTTTAGTCAAAAAAATTACAATCTAGAAATCCTCTTTACATTCTGAAATGACTAGATGCACTCTGTAAATTTTCTCAATGACCTGAAAGTAACTAGTGGAATTTGCAGATAAATAAACCATAAAAGTTAAGTTAAAGGGCTCTCTTTGACATCATCAAATGGAGATGACTAGGGAGGGGCAATATTGAATTAAATCTTTTACATGATATATTGTGGTATTTATTGTGTTAATGATAAAAGTAATGATAAAATCCATTGCACTCTTTTTATGGCCGGAACTGCATGTCACTGCAGTCAACGCCTCACAAACATCAATATTGCTTTAATTAAAAAAAAAAAAACAAAAACCAAACAACAAGAAACAACTTACAGTGTATTGAATAGGCTACTTCAAGAGCTCAGATAGATTATTCAGGGCAGTGTTATCATAAGGCAACACACAATAGACTACATTTTATTATATTTTTTTAAGATGTTGATGTTTATTACTGCACTTCCAACAGTGGAAAATAGTAAAAATAACAATACCAACAAAAATTTTTACTTATTTGGGTTTGCAAATATAATACTGTAGATCAAAATTCTTGTGCGGGTAAAAACATGTACAATAATGATACACGGTATTATAAGGATCATGTTTAGGGTCAATGTATAATGCCATTGTAACCCAGGACAAATTAGTGAAAGGAAATTCTGCAGCTAGACTTTGAGTTCCTTAGGTGAAGATTTGTACAGAGATTTATCTATTGATGAAAATGGAGTCAGGATAAATGTTATTTCAGAGTAGTAGCGTGGAAATATAACAAACCGTCACCTTACACTGGGATTTAAAAGCACTCTGTTGCTAGCCCAGTCTACATGTAATATACAGTACCATTATTTAAAATGGTTGCTTATGACAAAAACTGTAATCATAAAAAACTAAAATTCTGGCTGCATTTAGATAGACGTTGTTTCTGCTCCTGTTCTGACCAGCATTGTTAGTCTGATGTTAGCAGGCATGCGTCAGTAATTTCCTCTCAACAACTGTCACGAGAAGAGCCTATATTAACAAATCATGCAGTGATTGTGTAAGTCTCACTGTTTTTCAAATAATCTCTTAATGTTTTATTGTGGAAAGTTTAATTAAACTATAGTAATGTACCTGTCAAAACAAACTGTATAAGTCTGTCTGCAGTTAGTTTTCCCACAACATGTTTGGCCCTACAAAGTCACTTCAAGCTAATGTACCATATGTCGTGGATGCAGGGGGAGTTCAAATGCTGACATACAATCAGACAGCTGCACTCAAACATTATACTCCATTTGACTGAGAAAGTGAGGAAAAAATGAGTTGCAGCTGAAGCTAATTATCGTGGGTAAATATGCAGGAGGGTTCTTTGAACAGAGCAGTTGTTGATTTCATGCTACCTGTATGCAACTGATATTTTGTACTGAGAAAGTACACATAAAATGTAAAAAAAAAACAGTATAAGGAAAAACATTTTCCTACCTGATAAAATTTAAGCTCACAAGCAACAGCTACAGTCCTCCGACTGCCTGGCTATTGTTTCCTTCTCAAGCAATTGTAGCTGTGGTACGCACTCTGTGTGTGTTCTTCCCTGAAGTTTTTGTTGTTCCTTCTGTTAAATCCAAGATTCTAGATTTTTTTATTATCTTGGAGCAAAAAGTATATCTGAAAGAAAGACTTTTTGGATTGGTTGGAAGGAAACTGTCCTCTTCAAATATCTACTTCCACTGGGCTTCCCTACATTTCCTAAATAGATAGTCTTTGTAGCAAAAGTGCTCACTCTGTGTGATCAGATAGTTATCAGCCAAAATAATGACACAGTAGGTCAGGCAGCCATCAGCTGTAGCCACTTCAACTATTTGACAGTCAAACAACAGTGATTCTTCAGCACTGCACACTGAGCGTCTGCAATGAGATTAAGTAATGTTTTAATTGGCTCATTGTTGCAAAATCTGAGTAGCACTTGCACCCATTAAAAGTGGTCCATTTGTCTGTGATACTTGCCGCCTCTGTATAATATGTAGCTCTCTTGTACTGTATGATACAGTATCAGATACATGAGAATGCGACTCTGGAGCATTATTTACCTTAAACAGCATATATTTTCCATTGAAACGCGAGGAAGATACATGGTAGTGTGACGAGGTATTGCTATTATAAAGAATCATCTTGGGTGTGTGTGTGTGTGTGTGTGCGTGTGTGTGATGTGGGTGCGCGTGTGTGTGTGTCCATCATTCAACACTCCAAGACCCTACTGTTGTGTGGTGTTGCCTGTTTCAGAGGGAGGGATGGTTGCCAAGGCCCTGGCATGTATCCCTCGCAGGGGGGCCAGCTTCACAACTGGCCTAATCTTGGCCCAGCCCCACCCACAATAGTACAGAGGAAACTATGGCTAGGGATCCCCTTTAGAAACAGGAGCCCCTAGGTGGGAGCAGACTGAGAGAACTCAAACCAGCTGAAAGTATTGGTCGGCCCCCGCCCATCAGAGACCAACCAGGACCCCAAGGCCTCGGCAGATGCACCAAGCCTCCCAATACCAACCACCCACCGCTGTCCACCACCACAAGGCAGGACAGAAAAATCCTCAACTGAGAAATACCCAAATCTCCCACCCCTTGTCCGAAACCCAAACCCTATTAACCCCAGCTGTGGCCATAAAATTCCCCCTATAATAAATGAAACTGAAGCATTTATAAATGATGCTTTACGTTTTACTTTTTAAGTTGATCTGAGTGTTAAAGAGTTTTAAAACATGAAATAAATATGAGGAGACAGAGGTCTTTTACCCTTAGCCACACTTCAAAATGAAAAATTCAAGAGAGCATGCCATTTAAGAAAGGCAAGGTGATGATTGTGATGAAGTCAGGAAAAAAAAGATACTTGCCTAAACCTGCAAGAGCAATAATACAGCATGTAAAACATATATTACATATAATATTAATAAACAATAATAAAAACTTTAAAACATTAACTGTGACAACCCAGGCTGGATGAGGCTGGTCCCAGGCCTCCTCACATAGTAAGAAGGAAGGTAAGGGAGGCAAAAGAAATAAAATAAAAGAAAATATACAGATTTTAAACAGTTTTAAAATGTTGCGCTGTGAGATTATTCCACTGCAAAACAGATTTATTTATGTTAAGGCTTTTTACAAATCTTTACCACAGGTGCCAATAAATCTAGAGACTGCTTTGTAAGTGAGTAACTCTGGTTTCTGGCAAAAGGACATGTTTTTTCCCAGTTTTATTGTCAGCAGAAGACAGCAGGCCTGAGTGGAAGAGGGGATGTCAATATAACAGCCTTAAATAAATCAGAGAGGGATTGATGAAATCCAGATTGCTATTTATGCAGTAATTCCCCTAAAACACACAGTGCATTAGTGTGGTGTACTATATTGATAGCCTTGCTTTAGTAAATAAAACAAGATCAAATTTCCACAAATATTTTCTCATGATGATTGGTCAACAATGCACATCCAAAAAGATCCAAAAAATGTGTAACAAGACCTTAAGCAAATGAAAAATCACAATCTGCAACTCACAACATTACAAAATGGGATAACAAAAACATACTGCAGCCAGTGGCATTCACCAAGCCTGAGTCAGGCTGATACTCCAGCAGACAGGATTTTGGCACACCCTGGTTTCTATCACATCCTAGAGAGCTAATGCATTATTCAGTCAGAGTAAGAGTAGCACACCCATTCTCACTCATTTGCCAACGCTGTGGTCGGATTCTGGTGTCAGCCCCAGAATTATTTTTGAACAAATTTACCTGGCAGAATATGTCAAGATAACCTTCATTTACTTGTCATTTTACTCATGGTACCTACATCAGTGTTAACAATATTTCAATGGTTAAATGATACAGCATTATTTACGGTTTAGAATCAGAATCAGCTTTATTGCATAGTTTGTACAGACAAACAAGGAATTTGACTCCGTTACACTTTACTCTGAATAATAAAAAATAGATTTTTCTAAATGTACATAATTACACATTACTGTAAATTCAAGTAGGTTTATAGTGCATTGGGACAGTATTCATTTTCCCCTAAACTTTTTATATTTTGTTGTGTTACAACCTCAAACCTTTAATTAACCCTCAGTATAACACAGCTCTTGTGTAAAAGGCACCAGAGGTTTGTTAGAGAACATTAGTAAACAAATAGCATAATGAACAACTGTGAAATCCGCAAACATCAGCAACAAACTTGTGGACAGGTTTTCACCAGGGTTACACTATGAAACAACATCCCAAGCTTTTGAGATCCCAAGGTACATTGCAAACTTTCACACTTTTCACATAGTTGTCCTAGTAAAGCCTAGATATTCACGTTAATTCTAGTGAAGCCTGCAAAATCAACACCTGAGATGGGAGACATTTTCTGCAAGTCAACTACCAACTGTGCAATCCAAAAACCCATCCTTTATGGAAGAATGGCAGTAAGAAGGCCATAAAATCTCTATCCACGGCATAAAACATGGTGGTGGCAGTATCACGCTATGGGGATCCTTTCTCCATCAGGGACCGGAAAGCTGGTTAGAGGTTATAGGAAAATAGATGAAGCGAAGTACAAGGCAATCCTTGAAAAAAAATCTGTTAGAGGCTGCAAAAAATACTTGAAGCTGTAGAAAAGGTTCAACTTCCACGGACCCTATAGCTGGAGCTACAATGGAAAGGTTCAAAACAAAATGGATTGATGTGTTAGAATGACCCAGCCAAAGTCCAGACCTAAATCCAATTAAGAATCAGTGGCAAAACCTACAAATTGCAGTTCACAGGTGTTCTCCATCCAATCTAATTAAGCTTTAGTTGTTTTGCAAAAAAACAAGACAAAATTTACAAAGTATAATTTGTAAAAATGTGGAAAATCATGTATTATTGTCCTTTTACATGACAACTACCCATTACTCTATGTTTGTCTATCAAACAAAATCTCAATAATATATTCTGAATAATACGCTCAACGGCCACTTTATTAGGTACACCTTGCTAGTACTGGGTTGGACCCCCTTTGCTGTCAGAACTGCCTTAATCCTTCGTGGCATAGATTCAACAAGGTACTGGAAACATTCCTCAGAGAGTTTGGTCCATATTGACATGATAGCATCACACAGATGCTGCAGATTTGTCGGCTGGACATCCATGATGCGAATCTCCCGTACCACCACATCCCAAAGGTGCTCTATTGGATTGAGATCTGGTGACTGTGGAGGCCATTTGAGTACAGTGAACTCACTGTCATGTTCAAGAAACCAATCTGAAATGATTCGTGCTTTATGACCTGACGCGTTATCCTGCTGGAAGTAACCATCAGAAGATGAGTACACAGTGGTCATAAAGGGATGGACATGGTCAGCAACAATACTCAAGTAGGCTGTGGCGTTGACACGATGCTCATTTGGTACTAAGGGGCCCAAAATGTGCCAAGAAAATATCCTCCACACCATTACATCACCACCGCCTGAACCGTTGATACAAGGCAGGATGGATCCATGCTTTCATGTTGTTGACGCCAAATTCTGACCCTACCATCCGAATGTCGCAGCAGAAATCGACTTGGCAATCAGACCAGGCAACGTTTTTCCAATCTTCTACTGTCCAATTTTGGTGAGCCTGTGCGAATTGTAGCCTCAGTTTCCTATTCTTAGCTGACAGGGGTGGCACCCGGTGTGGTCTTCTGTTGCTGTAGCCCATCCGCCTCAAGGTTCGACGTGTTGTGCATTCAGAGATGCTCTTCTGCGTGCATTGGTTGTAACGAGTGGTTATTTGAATTACTGTTGCCTTTGTATAACCTCGAACCAGTCTGGCCATTCTCCTCTGACCTCTGGCATCAACAAGGCATTTGCGCCCACAGAACTGCTGCTTACTGGATATTTTCTCTTTTTCGGACCATTCTCTGTAAACCCTAGAGATGGTAGTGCGTAAAATTCCCAGTAGATCAGCAGTTTTTGAAATACTCAGACCAGCCCGTCTGGCACCAACAACCATGCCACGTTCAAAGTCACTTAAATCACCTTTTTTCCCCATTCTGATGTTTGGTTTGAACTGCAGCAGATCGTCTTGACCATGTCTACATGCCTAAATGCATTGAGTTGCTACCATGTGATTGGCTGATTAGGAATTTGCATTAAAGAGCAGTTGGACAGGTGCGCGTAATAAAGTGGCCGGTGAGTGTATGTTTGTGGTTTTAATTTAACAAAATATTAAAAAATCTAAAGGTTCTCAATACCTTTGCAATGTCGATAGTTAGTAACAAGCTTAACCATTTGTTGTTAGCCATTTGTATGAATGATTCAATAAATGGTGCATGTAAATTATTTAGAATCAGAATGAGTATAAAATATTTCCTCTTTATTCAATTCAGTTTTTCAATTCAGTTTATTTATATAGCGCCAATTCACAACACATGTCGTCTCAAGGTACATGCATTACAATTAATCCAAATCATTGAACAGTGCAGTCAGATTCAGTTATTTATTCAAATTGGATAAAAAGTTTGTCTATCTAAGGAAACCCAGCAGATTGCATCCAGTCAGTGACTTGCAGCATTCACTCCTCCTGGATGAGCATGTAGAGACAGTGGACAGTCACTGGCGTTGACTTTGCAGCAATCCCTCATACTGAGCATGCATGTAGCGACAGTGGAGAGGAAAACTCCTTTTAACAGGAAGAAACCTCCAGCAGAACCAGGCCTTCAGTTGGAGCGTCATCTGCCACGACCGACTGGGGTTAGAGAGAACAGAGCAGAGACACAAAGAGAACAAAGAAGCACTGATCCAGGAGTACTTTCTATGGGAAGGAAAGGTAAATGTTAATGGATGTAGCTCCTTTAGTCGTTTCACCTAGAAAGAAAAGAACAGATCACTTTGAGCCAGTTTTTCAATGTAGAGTCTGAAGAGAGCACATAGAGTTAGTTACAGTAAAAGCTCCGTCAGTAGCTATGTCCTAGGAGAGAGAAAGGGTTAATACTGAAGACAGGGCCATGTGGATCATCGTAGAGGGTGAGCACCAAGTTGTTGCCAGCAGAAGCTCGGACGATGCCCCTCTCCAGACAGTTGTCACAGGTAGACACAGAGTCAGGCCAGGTGTAGCTTCTAGGAAGAGAGAAGAGAGAGAACAAAGTTAAAGCTGAAATAACAGCAAATAATACAAAATTGAGAGTAGTGTGAGAAAGTAGCGAAGAGGGTGAAAGTGGTCATTATGTCCTCCAGCAGCCTAAGCCTATAGCAGCATAACTAGAGAGATAGCTCAGGATAACCTAAGCCACTCTAACTATAAGCTTTATCAAAAAGGAAATGTTTTAAGCCTAGCCTTAAAAGTAGACAGGGTGTCCGCCTCACGGATTAAAACTGGGAGCTGGTTCCCCGGAGAGGAGCCTGATAACTAAAGGATCTGCTCCCATTCTACTTCTAGAGACTCTAGAACCACCAGTAAACCTGCAGTCTGAGAACGAAGTGCTCTGTTAGGACCATATGGATACAATCAGCTCTCTGATGTATGATGGAGCTAAATCATTAAGGGCTTTATATGTGAGGAGGAGAATTTTAAATTCTATTCTGGATTTAACAGGGAGCCAATGAAGGGAAGCTAAAGTAGGGGAAATATGATATCTCTTTTTTAATTTTCATCAGAACTCTTGCTGCCAGCATTTTGAATCAGCTGAAGGCTTTTAACTGCTTTTTGTGGACATCCTGATAGTAAAGAATTACAATAGTCCAGCCTTGAAGTAACAAATGCATGGACTAGTTTTTTCAGCATCAATCCTGACAGGATATTTCTAATTTTGGCAATGTTCCGGAGATGAAAGAAGGAAATCCTGGAAACCTGTTTTAAAATGGGATTTAAATGACATGTCCTGGTCAAAAAAACACCAGGGTTTTTTACTTTATTATCGGAGGTCAATTTAATGCCATCCAGGTTAAGTGATTGACTAAGCAGTTTCTTTTTTAAAGACTCCGGTCCAAAGACAACAACTTCTGTCTTGTCTGAATTTAGAAGCAGAAAATTTAAAGTCAGCTTGTAGTCTATCTAACTGGTTGGGCTCATCAGGATTTATGGATAAGTAAAGCTGAGTGTCATCAGCGTAACAGGAAAATTTATTCTATGCTGCCTGATAATTTTACCTATTGGAAGCATATATATAGTAAAGAGAATTGGCCAAGTACTGGAACCTTGTGGTACCCCCAAAATTTAAACCCCTTTGGAGTTTAAAGATGATTTATCATTTACATAAAACAAACTGGAATCTGTCAGACAAATAAGATTTAAACCAGCCTAGTGCTGTTCCCCTGATCCCTACAGCATATTCCAGCCTTTCTAAGAGAAATATTATGATCGACTGTATCAAATCCCAGCACTGAGATCTAACAGAACCAGTACAGACACAAGTCCATTATCTGAGGCCATAAGAATATCATTATTGACTTTCAGCAGAGCTGTTTCAGTGCTATGATGAGCTCTGAAACCTGACTGAAACTCTTCAAACAGGTCATTGCTGTGTAAATGTTCAACACATTTGATTAGCAACTATTTTCTCAAGAATTTTAGATAAGAACGGAAGATTGGATATCGGTCTGTAATTTATTAAGTCATCTCGATCAAGCGAAGGTTTCTTAAGCAAGGTTTAATTACACCCTACCTTAAAAGCCTGTGGTACATATCCATTTACTAAGGATAGATTAATCATATCTAAAATGGGGCTGGTAATCAGAGGGAACACTTCCTTAAATAATTTGGTTGGGATTGGGTCTAACATACAAGTTGAAGGTTAGATGAAGCTAATATTTCTGATAACTCAGGAAGCTCCACAGGATCCAAAACAGTCCAAACACAGATCAGGTTCTACAGTTATTTTCCCAATGTTGTCTCACTTGTTGAGGATGAAGTAATCATCTCTGGGAGATTGTCAAAGATTTTCTTCTTAATAGAATCAATTTTATTTTGGAAGAATCCCATAAAATCATGACTGCTGAGAGCTAAGGGAATGGATGGCTCAACAGAGCTATGACTCTGTGTAAGTTTAGCAACTGTACTAAAGAGAAACCTATGATTATCCTTGTTCTCTTCTATTAAGGATGAGAAATAAGCTGTTCTAGCTTGGTGAAGTGTCTTTTTATACAACAGTAGGCTATTTTTCCAGATTAAGTAGGAATCCTCTAGGTGTGTAGAGCGCCATTTTCGCTCCAATTTTCTAACATTGTGCTTTAAAGTACGCAGCTCTGAATTAAACCAGGGAGCCTCCTATGAATAATTTCCTTCTTTTTCAAGGGGGCTGCATTGTCTAATGCACCACGCAATGATTTGTGAAGGAGAAGAAACAAAATTATTGCCCTCCACTTATTATTGCCCTGTTTTTCTGTGATAATGAGCAAATTAAAAGTGGAACAGATTCTTTAAAGGTTGTTACAGCATCGTCTGATAATGATCTACTATAATGAAATTTTCTTTCAGCTGTGGAGTACTCGGTTAAATTAAACTCAAAGGTTATTAAAAAATGGTCAGACAGCACAGGGTTGTGAGAAAATATTGTAATGTCTGTACACTCAATGCCATATGTCAGCACAAGGTCCAGAGAATGAAGACAAACGTGGGTAGGTTTGTTAAATGTTTTGGAGTAAAGCCCCAAATTGAGTCTAAGATACCATTAAAGGCATATTTTTAAGCTATCACTTTCAGTGTCAACATGAATGTTTAAATCCCCCCCTATAATAACTTTATCTGTATTTAACACTAAATCAAAAATAAAAAAGGGTTTGAAAACTGATCTAAAAATTGAGAGTAAGGGGCCTGGTGGACGGTACAAAACAACAAACAGAAGTGGTTTTTAGTGCTTTGCAATTTGGATGAGGAAAACTAAGGATTAAATATTCAAAAAAAAAAAAAAAAAGAGTTATAGCTATTGATTGGTCTGGGACTAATCAATAAATCGGACTGAAAGATGGTTGCTACTCCTCCTCCTCGCCCAGTATTTCGAGGAATGTGAAAATTTAAATAATTAGTAGGAGTTGACTCATTTATAGTAACATAATCCTCTTGCTGCAGCCAGGTTTCTGTCAGGCAAAATAAATCAATCTGATTGTCACAAATCAGGTCACTAACTAGCAAAGTCTTTGAAGAGAGAGATCTTATGTTCAGTAAGCCACATTTAATTGTTTTATTTTTATTTTTAGTCTGAGTTGTGTTTATTTTTATGAGATTTTCCTGATTTCCTCTTTTTAGATTATTTTTTAATCTATTCAATTTTGGCCGTGGGCGAGACACTGTTTTAATAGGGTGATGGGTAGGTAGCAGTACAGAAGCTGCAGAGAGGAGTGTTAAACTACGACCCTGCTTCCTGGTCTGAACCCTGGGTTGTCAGAGGTTTGGAGAACTAATAAATTCGGCCAGATTCCTAGAAAGAAGAGCTGCTCCATCCAAAGTGGGATGGATGCCGTCTCTCCGGATCAGACCAGGTTTTCCCCAAAATGTTCGCCAATTATCAATGTAGCCCACATCATTTTCTGGACACCACCTAGACACCCAGCGGTTGAATGACAGCATGCGGCTAAACATGTCGTCACTGGTCAGATCGGGGAGGGGACCAGAGAAAATTACGGAGTCCGACATTGTTTTGGCAAACTTATACACCGAAGCAACACTAACTTTAGTGACCTCCGATTGACGTAACCGGGTGTCATTACCGCCAGCGTGAATAACAATCTTACTGTATTTACGTTTATCCTTAGCCAGCAGTTTCAGGTAGGATTTGATGTCGCCCCGTTCTGGCCCCTGGCAGACATTTGACTATGGTCGCTGGTGTCTCTAGTGCCACGTTTCTGACTATGGAGCTGCCAATTACCAGAGTTGGCTTCTCAGCGGGTGTGTCGCTGAGCGGGGAAAATCTATTAGAAACGCAGACGGGTTGGTGGTGACCTGTGGATTGAGATCTAAGACTATGCTTCCTACGTACCGTCACCCAGCCGGCCTGAGATCCCGGCTGCGCGGGCTCTGCTGGAGGACTGCTACGGGGAGCTACCCTCGGTGGCTCCGCGCTGGCTAAGGGGCCTTGGCTACCTGCTGGTTTTTCAACAGCGCGGAGCCGGGCCTCCAAATCCGACACCCTCGCCTCCAAAGCTACAAAAATGCTACATTTATTACACGTACCATTATCATTAAAGGAGGCAGAGGAGTAACTGAACATCTGACACAGAGAGCAAGAGAGAGGAGGAGACTCAGAAATAGAAACAGCAGAACGGGTTGCCATGGTGGAGCTAAAGCTAACACTAAGCTAGCGACCCCTTACCACTACTAGAAAAAACCGTGTAAAACACGGAGAGTCGCCAAACGTTAAATACAGCAACAGAAAGTATGTGTTTTAACGTGCTTATGTATTATAACAAGTAAGAGATATCAAAGTAGAGAGAAATCAGATCAAACGAGAGAGCCTTCACACACCAAACAATTCACCAAGTGCAAAACAGGAAGTGACGAATACGCCTTACCACGCCTCCAAACTTTTCCTAATTAAATGTATCTTCAAGCAAAATGAGAATTCAGATATAATACAACGTGATTACAAAGTTATTCATTTTCTACTACTTCTTCCATAGTGGGTCTAGGGGAAGCTGGTACCTATCTCCATGCAGAAAGGCCTCTGGCCGGGAGTCAAACCCAGGACCTTCTTGCTGCAAGGCAACAGTGCTACCAACCATTGTTACCCATTTTTAGGTTTTTTACATCCTACAAGTGTTTCTAATGGGATGTACTTCAAAAGATTTCTCTTGTGTGTACTGCCACACACACACACTGTTGTCTTGTCAAAAGATAATAAGCAGCTGGACACCCTGCTTTAAATCTGGGGAGACTGCCTCCCGCTGACCCTTGGCAGCCCACCTTATACTTGTAGCCATGTAGGGGAATACAGGCTCACACCTCCTCTTAGGCAAGAGGTCAGGAACCAATTACCTAGAGATGTGTCTTGGGGCCAAAAAAATCATTGTCAGCTTGTCACAATGTGAAGGATGAGGTGCAAAAAAGAGAACAGTGACAAATCTCTTGGCAACATGACTGATTGTGTTATCTTGTTTGTGCCTCCTATCCAGATCTGAAAAAAAAAAAAACACTGACAGTAAGAACCTCAGTACTGAGACATGGCTCAATCTTTTTGCAAAAACGTATAGAATCTCCAGTTTTGTGTCCATCGATTTAAAAAAAATGTTTTGCTTGTTTGATTTTTTTTCCAATGATTGTCCAGTGCAGAACAAGCAGGGTTGTCACTGCTGCAAATGACTGTAATGGAATAAAGTTGGATTTATTTTTTTCCATCTAAAAACATATCTTTCAGTTTGACCCTTTAGATATTCAGCTCCCTTTGCAACCTGTTGTAGGCAGTTCAAATTTGTTTTTTTGCAGTTTGCATTGCATTGTGTTTCATGGTTTTCATTTTCTTTCTTTCGTGTCATTAAATTTTGGCTACAAATATCTTCTCCAGGAGCCAGAAGGGTTGATTGTTCACAGGCTTGATGCTACTGCTGCAGCAAAACTTTGCACATTTTATGTCAACTTTTCTGTGAGAAGTGGTGAGAACTCATGCAGATCTTCAAGGGAATTTAGAGAATAAGAGCTTTAATAATTAACAATGATTCACATTAAATCCAAAGGCAAAAGGAATTAAATGACTGAACAGCATAGCATTATCAGAGGATCTGACAAATATCAAAGAGCATGTACAGGGGACATGACTGACATTTGGAAACACATGATACAAGAGGGATGGGAGGGTGATGGGGTAAGCACCAGGTGGGAAAAGGAAGCCGGAAATAAATAATAAAAACCTCAAAGTATGCACCTTTAACTTATACCCAGAAGTTACAAAATGGTAATGCCTCTCAGCTCTCAAATTTTAGTTACTTTCATTATTTAATGAGGATGCTTGGTCATTTAAGCATTTTATGCTTGGTTGGCCCTGATAGGCTATCAGCTGGTTATACACTTAATGTAGGATCTTGTTTCTAACCAGTGAATGCACAAAACTTAAGCGCTAACAGGTTACAGTGACAGAACTTTTTCATATAAAAGTTGTTTCTGAATGAGTAAGACTCACAAGCTGCATTTCCATTATGCGTTCCTTAACATTTTCCTCTGGAACTTAGGTTCCCGGAACCTTTTATCTACCTAGTCTGTTTTTTTTTATCTGTGTATTGACTTGGGATTCTGTTTACATAGATTATGCTGATTCTGAGATACTCCTCCTCCTGCAAGAGCGCCGCTGCAATGTGGTGACACAGATCTCACCCACCGCAACAACGGACTCCAGAGTATGAATAAAAAATGTGAGATCACAATAATCAAGCATTAATCTCAGATTTTTTTGTTGCAGTTATGGTTTAAAAGCTATGGACTGCCCCTCCAAACTGATTGGAAATGTATAAGCTCCACCTTTTTTTCATGGTCCAAAAGTACTACCTCCTTACCAGGCCGCTTCAGGCCCTGGTTCCTGTACTGGAAATGTAGCGGGTAGAAAAAGTACCCTAGAAAATTACCTTGGTTCCTGTAAAGGTGCCTGCCCTGGAAATACTTTCAGAATCAGTGCGATGTTTAAAAATGAAGACAGGGGAAACAATGGTGTAAGAAGTTTCTGCAAAGAAAGATGTATTTATGACTGAATCATTGCAGTTCATGCTGCCTCAATATACCACGAGCTAGACTACAGCAGATAAATCACTCTGTTTAACCTTCTGAAAAGTCAGTTTCTATCTGCCACGTGGCATGCTGTAATAGGAAATGTTGGCACTCTTGAAAATCTTACAAATAAGGTAAGTGTCTACTAACTCCACATTGACTACACACAGACTGGGGTTTTTCATCAGTATGGCTAACCATGCTAGTTGTGGTAATCTTACTAATCGCTAATATAGGATTTTAAAGACAATTTAAAATGTCAGTGTAATCATTTTGTCTTTGTTTTAAAATATTTGTGAAATCCTGTCAAACTGCAGAGCTGTGTAACACAGACTGCTCTCTCACACACACAGTGTGATGTCCTCTGGTCCTAAAGAATGAATGACAAATCACAGAAAGGCTTATTATGGCTCCGTTACAGTTATAAGTAAATGAATGATTTAATGATCTGATACTTTCTCTGAAATATCTGGTTTAGCACAGCTGTAAAATTATTTTTAACGGATCTTGCAGAAAAACATTAATCTAGTGATATGATGCACACTAATTTTGAAGGTGTGCAACAGCGGATAGTAATCTATCTTTTGCTAAGGAGTAATAAGGATATCATGTAATTCTTTTGTTTGGATTTTATTTATAGTTACCTTTTATTTATAGTTACCTCTTACTGTTTTGTAGGTTTTGAGTGATGCAGAGAGAGAGCTCTGCAACTTTTGGCTGTTTTGAGGAATACTCGTTTTATTGTTAAAACAGCACATCTTGTTTGTGCAGGAAGTATAATACATGTGATTTCTAATTTACAGGTCTTAAAGAGATATTGGTATCGGCAGATCAGAGCTTTACAAAATCTGTGATGAAAAAATTGGCCAAAAAATCTCATATTGCTGCTACAAATGTTAGGATCTGTGCTAAGGAGGAACCCAGACAAGCAGGCAGCATGACGGAAGTTGACTGCCTGCATGCCTGCTTGCTTGTCTGGCAAGCAGGCAGGCAGCATGACGGTAGTTGACTATAGGCTTTAATTAACGAAAACTCACTCTTAGAAGAGGCAGGAACAAAAAAGAAGCAGGCTGGCTTGACAGGCATGGCATGGTCCACAAAACAAGACATGAGTGGAGACAATGATTCCGCAAAGACTAACTGAACAAGTGTGTATATATGGTGTGAAAACCACGTGGAGCAAGAAGACAGATTGACAAGGTGCAGGTGAACCGGATAAAGATAATTAACAGAACAGAATGTGGCTGGAGCAAGAACAGAGACTCTTGAATACAAACAAAAACTAAAGCATGACCAGAACCAAAAACCAAACTTAACAAAACATGAACAAGACTAAAACATAACCAGAAAAAATAATAAACAAAGCATGATTCAAAAACTGTGAGAAATATAAGAAAAACCCAGAAAAACAAACAGAAACATGATTCAAAACCTTAACTGTGAAAAACATAAAGAAAAACCAGAAACCAAAAAACCAAACAACCCCAAATCATAACAACAAACATTTGTTAGTGAAACTAAATATTTTAAATAAATTTGAACATTTAAGTTTTTGATTTTCATCTGCGCCTCTTTGTTTCTTAATGCTTGTCATGTTTTAACGTCTTTGTAAATGGGTCTATTGTGGGCAGCACCATCTTGGTCAAACAGACTATCCTCTAATTGAACAGCATAGAAACATGTATTAGAATTTCAGACGGCCAAGTCTGGTTAGCTTTTTATCTGTTTGTATTGCTGGAAAAACAATCCTTCAACGGATTCAAGTTGTAGAGGGTGAGATTAATGCAAACAGATACCTGCTTGCAACCCTGTTCCAAGCCTTTTGCATGTCCATCTGCCTTGAAAAGCTCCAGTGTTTAATAGTTATTAATTGCAATTGCTGAAAACCCAAACTGAATAAATTATTTGACTCTGCTTGAGGCATTTAGAGGATCTAAACAAACTTGAATGTTAAATCCCAAAATTATACTTTGAAAATAAATTGTTTTCTTGGTAGTTGAAACACTAGTGAACTACAAAGGGCTTATCTCTAAATGTTCTGTGGTTATTAGCATTGAAAGAAATCTATAGAAGATGTAGGTTGATATAGTAAATGAGTAGTTGTAAGCATTTTCTTAAGCACAAAGTGTAACAAAAGGTACATTACAACAGTATTTACAAACCTTGCATGTTTTCCCTAATTTTGTCACATTACAACAAACTTGAACATTTTTTATTAGGAATCTATGCGACAGGCCAAAACAAAGTATGGCAATTGTGAAGTAAGAGGAAAATTACACATAATTTTCTAAAATTTCTACAAATAAAAATTGGAAAATTGGAATGTGCATTTGTATTTAGCACATTTGGCTCTGACTTTCCTAAATAAAATCCAGCAACAAATTATTGCAAGTTTAGTTTATAAAACAATATTCTAAGCTGGGAATATCTTATTGGGCACATTTCAATCCATCTACTGAAAATGGATAGATTATGGCATAACTGCCAACCTACCAAGACATCCAGCAAAGAGGCTCATTATAACTCTGGAGGAGCTGCAGAGTCACAGCTCTGGTGGGAAAAAAGACAACAGGCCCTTATGAAAAAGTTCCAAGACGAACGTTGAAAAAAGCCAGATGAAAACCATTTGCAGTTTGCCACAAGCCACTTAGAGGACACAGTAAACACATGGAAGAAGATGTTTTGTATAGATGAGATAAAACCTGAACTTTTGGTGTTTCAAAGAAAATTAACACTGCACAACGTTCCACTTTTCAGTTAGGCACTACTTTGTGTTAGTTGCACAACATCACAAGAAAATACATTAAACTTGTGGTTTTAATGTGACAAAATGTGGAAAAATTCAAGGGATATCAAAAGGAACAGTACATAGTTTATAGTCTTTACACGATATATAACTCTCTATACCTGCTGTTCACAGGAAGAATTTGATCTTTTACTCTGCTATCACCATCACTGTCGCTCTGACTGTCAGTCTCCCACCTACATATAACACCCACAGCTGAGAGCCACGAGTTCACAGGTCTGGCAGTTGTTCAAACGTACTAATTCAAGTACATAGAACACTCCAAGGTAAAGTGGGTATGTTGAGAAAAAAAAAGAAAAAGAAAAAAGAGGGGACCTGTTGAGGTTAATCAGAAAATAACACCTGAGATCCACTGAAACACAGCAGATTAGTGATTTATAACCGCACAAGTGTGTTTGAACTTCAAATTATTTTTATTCAGAGATAACAAGGGAAAACAGGTCAGCAAGACATGGTTGTCCTTTTGATAAATCAGTTGCCATGCAGTCTATTAATTCAAATCCTGCTGAGTCTGACTTATATCCAGTGATTTATTTTTGCTATTTAAAAAAATAGACTTAATTTCCTCTCCTCCTAATACATAATTACAGCAGCCACGGCAATCCAAACACAACCAATGGCTGTAAAAGCCACATGCCACATGCCAAGATGATGTCTATGGTGATTATTTCCTGTTGTTATTGTGACTTCTATAGATCGAGTGTTTAAAATGAGCTATGCAGTAAGCCACAGATAAGACTCTGCACCTGTAACAACTGTAAGAAACACTGATCCTCTCCTGTAGCCACTTCGTTTTCACAGCACATACATTTCAAGCAACAGCTGAGACTGGCGGCAGGATTTATAGTACATATATATACTTACCATTCCGTATTAGCTTTCTGTAAAATGGAGCAACTCTATAAGAGGTCTACTTGTGTTCTTGTGGAGAGTATTGTTCTTTAATTGGCTTTTGATATTTTAGCTCACATTTTTAAAGACATAACCTCCAGTAAAAGCACAGGTGTGCCATAGATAGACACGAGATTGATATATAAATATAAAAATGTTGGCCCTATTTGTCATAAGCCATTAATCAGTGATGCTCCTCTGTCTCTAAAGTTTAATGATGAAATTATTTTGTCAGAAACGTTTAATCTACTGTCTTAGTTTGTAATTGGATTATTTAGGCTGAGCTCCGACTGGCTTTCATTTGGTAAAAATGTCCTCATTAAACACAGTGGGGAAAATACCTTGTTAACACATCAAAAACAGCATTTTAAACAGTCTAAACAGTCTTAAACAGTTTAGACAGCCTGTTCTGAGACTGTATGTGTATGATTAACCACTTATTTACAAAAGATTACTGTAATCACAAATAAATATGATGAAGAATATTTATCTTAAACAAGTTTTTCAAAGTGAAGTGATAGGTTAATGATGATGTGTGTCCTTGCACAAAACAATAAATTGCCAATGTTGCACCAGTCCACCCATATCAATAATTCGTTCTAAGTTCAGTTAACATGTTTAAACTGTATTAGTTCCT
Organism: Crenichthys baileyi; assembly: GCA_036173005.1. Taxonomy (NCBI): domain Eukaryota; kingdom Metazoa; phylum Chordata; class Actinopteri; order Cyprinodontiformes; family Goodeidae; genus Crenichthys; species Crenichthys baileyi. The sequence continues at coordinate 130,463 of JAHHUM010001284.1, forward strand.
GTTCATAGTTCACCAGGCAAACTTTTTTAAGTCTGCAGTCCCAATATAAACTATGAATTTATTAATTCTTTAATGGAATAATGTTTTGAACATGATATATAAGTGTGCCTGCATCACACTTCCACTCAGTAACAACAGAAACTACAGTAGGTGCAGTTTAAATGGTTAGGGCACAAGTCTTTACTTATAATGTTATCTTCAGGTCCCCACAGTGACAGATATACAGGGGTTGGACAATGAAACTGAAACACCTGTCATTTTAGTGTGGGAGGTTTCATGGCTAAATTGGACCAGTCTGGTAGCCAGTCTTCATTGATTGCACATTGCACCAGCAAGAGCAGAGTGTGAAGGTTCAATTAGCAGGGTAAGAGCACAGTTTTGCTCAAAATATTGAAATGCACACAACATTATGGGTGACATACCAGAGTTCAAAAGAGGACAAATTGTTGGTGCACGTCTTGCTGGCGCATCTGTGACCAAGAGAGCAAGTCTTTGTGATTTATCAAGAGCCACGGTATCCAGGGTAATGTCAGCATACCACCAAGAAGGACGAAAAACATCCAACAGGATTAACTGTGGACGCATGAAAAAGCTGTCTGAAAGGGATGTTCGGGTGCTAACCCGGATTGTATCCAAAAAACATAAAACCCAAATCTGCCCAAATCACGGCAGAATTTAATGTGCACCTCAACTCTCCTGTTTCCACCAGAACTGTCCGTCGGGAGCTCCACAGGGTCAATATACACGGCCGGGCTGCTATAGCCAAACCTTTGGTCACTCATGCCAATGCCAAACGCCAGTTTCAATGGTGCGAGGAGCGCAAATCTTGGGCTGTGGACAATGTGAAACATGTATTGTTCTCTGATGAATCCACCTTTACTGTTTTCCCCACATCCGGGAGAGTTACGGTGTGGAGAAGCCCCAAAGAAGCGTACCACCCAGACTGTTGCATGCCCAGAGTGAAGCATGGGGGTGGATCAGTGATGGTTTGGGCTGCCATATCATGGCATTCCCTTGGCCCAATACTTGTGCTAGATGGGCGTGTCACTGCCAAGGACTACCGAACCATTCTTGAGGACCATGTGCATCCAATGGTTCAAACATTGTATCCTGAAGGCGGTGCCGTGTATCAGGATGACAGTGCACCAATACACACAGCAAGACTGGTGAAAGATTGGTTTGATGAACATGAAAGTGAAGTTGAACATCTCCCATGGCCTGCAAAGTCACCAGATCTAAATATTATTGAGCTTCTTTGGGGTGTTTTGGAGGAGTGAGTCAGGAAACGTTTTCCTCCACCAGTATCACGTAGTGACCTGGCCACTATCCTGCAAGAAGAATGGCTTAAAATCCCTCTGACCACTGTGCAGGACTTGTATATGTCATTCCCAAGACGAATTGACGCTGTATTGGCCGCAAAAGGAGGCCCTACACCATACTAATAAATTATTGTGGTCTAAAACCAGGTGTTTCAGTTTCATTGTCCAACCCCTGTATTTGTGTAGCAGCTACACTCTGACATACACATTCAAACATGGATGAAATCACAACAGTCACCAAGCTCTTAGTGTTCACATAAAATGCTACAACTGTTTTCTGCATAAAGAAGCTAAAGTTTGTCCTAAAAGTTTCTCATATTCCATCTTTATTTCATTCACAAATAGAGTGCCATTTAATTACACCATAGAGAGTTGCACTCAATTTAAGTCTGTCTTGGTAAAAGTAAGCAATGATGAAAGCAATTATACTGCATTGTTGTCTTTGTGCTAAAATCATTACATTTAAAGCAAAGAAGAAAAGTTTTTAGCTTGATGGAAACATGTTGGTTAAATTCATACATTTATGAATTGATAATGACTTTGATTTAGCTTTTCGAAACCCAGTACAAAAGCTTTGCTCTATGCAATTCCAACTTTTTACAGGGCAGGGAAAATAAAAATGGGGTGAAAATAGAACATGCCCAAGATAAAGTCATGGTAAAAAGAGAGGACCTTCTCTTTGTATTCTAGGGTTTTACAGATCAGGGCATAATAAAATAATGTGGTGACCTTGTTCTAAATTTTTTTTTAATCTAATCATTTCAATGTGCAAAAACACACAGCAGATTTTAAACTGCCATTATTTATTAAACACAGATGAAGGCAAAACATAAATGTTGCATCTTAAAATGATTGCTTCCATGTGGAAAGTCGTAACCATGTGCTGCTAATCAAATACACGTTATAAAACCAGGTGTTTGCTTTAACAGAGGTGTGTCCACAAAATTCCTTGAAGGAAAGAGACAAACAATCACCACAGAGAAGAAACTGCTGCTGTCCATTGATCTAGGAAGGGTTATAAGGCTGTTTCTGAACAATCTGAAGTTAAAAGTAAATGTTGCTGTAATGAGATCCCACTGCATTTTGATATTTTGAAATGGCACAAAATTTCTCATCAAAGTAAAAAATGTCTTAAAAAGTGTTTTCTGGTTGCTGCCTTAATCTAAGTAATTATGAGCCCTGGATGTGGAGGTGATTGCTTTAATATGGACTCCGTGTCTATGTTCAAGTCTGGAAAGTAACAAATTCTTAAAATATCATCATGTTGACAGAGTGGGGTACTTGTCTGGCTGGTTGACAACAGTCTGTTAGGAAAAACATTCAAGAAGGTTCCATTGCTTTTAAATCACTAGTGTGGCAACATTTTGGGTACTTACTAGAAAACGGGAACAGTGACAGAGGTATAGACAAGATAGACATGATTGTAAAAACTGAAAATACAGTGATTTGCTAATCTTTAGCTGCTAACAATACTAAAGTTAGCATATGCATTAGAGCTTCTTTTCAGTCTTGAAATAAAAAGGGCCATTTAAGAGCTTGTTTAATGGGTCTGCTTTTCATTTGGCCATCTCTATTTCAATCATCATACTTTGATCAAACTTGGACTGGATAATGAGGCACCAAACAGTTTAACACAGCTTAAAATTCATGAAACATTTATTTAACTTTTAGTAACACAACAACTAGCACTTCCGAAGCAAAAAGCATTGCAGTGACTTGTCAATCCTGGACTGGGACATTCTACACTCATAATGTATTATTTACAACACAGTTTTCAATTTGTGAAAAAAAAAACATTGAAATTGGTATTCTTCAACATATTGCTAAATATAGCTTGTTTTATCTCAAACACCCAATTCATGTTCTGTCTTGTCTTGTGGACTTCATGTATTGATGCATCTATAAGAGAGCTGCCAATCTCAAAGCAGACATCCAAGCGAACACCATGGTCAGATTATGCAATACCCAAAATAGCAAAAACCAAAAGAGCTCCTGCTCAGACGCTACAGGCCTTGGTTAGCATGTTAAATGTTAAAGCTCATCACACCTTGTTTGATATAGTCACAAGGAGAAAAACGATTTGTATCAAGAATAAAGCAGCATGGGTTTGCTAAGTTACACGTGATAAACCACAAAGCTTCTGGAACAGTGTCCTGTGGACTCTGGAGCACAGAGTGGAAATGTTTAACCATAACACACAGTACAATGTTTAGCATAAACCAAACACACAAAGTCAGCAAAAACGCCCCATAACAACCGTCAAGCATGGTGGTAGAAGAGGTCATGATTTGGACCTGTTTTGCAGCCACATTACCTGGATACCATACAATCACTAAGGTAACCATACACCCGTCTGCAAGTATTCCAGAGACAGATGTGAAACCATCTGTGCAATAAACATTTGGCTGTAATTTAGTCATGCAAACAATAAAGCAACATTGTAAAACAGTGATGACTGAATTTAGTCCACAATAGATACTGATAAACAGCTATTTTTAATTATCACATTCAGTTGGTTCTATAAGCTTTTGAATCATGGGTGTACTTAGGTTTTCAAACACACACTTAAATTTTGGCTTTATTTCTTTAAATAAATAATAACAATTTGGAATTTGTGGTGTGTTTTCATATATTTGAGGTTAGATTTATGTTATTTTTACCATGACTTAAAGTATTATTGCATAATTTTACCCTTACAATGTTTTATTGTTGTAGTATATTTATACTGTATATTTTGCAGATGTGCATGTGTTACATGTTTGGTTGCATTGACAGTTAACAAGCAAATATAGGTTAGCATTGCCTCTCCTCCACTTTAACCACTCAGCTGTTGTTTTCTTTTTAATCCAATCAGTATTAAAAGATTAAAACATTATCCTCTGTGAAATCCTTAAAATAGTACACTGAATTAAAATCCATACATTAAGTTTAAGGCTTTTCTCTGGTTTTCTAAGTATCAGGGATTGTATTACCCACAGAGATGGAGACATTGCACCAACTTGTCAGCTAAAAGCACTGGGCTGCCTTTTCTTATGCTTTTAAAGCAAATTTTAGCTCAATAGGGAACTCTATTCTCTACAGACTGTATCAGTGGAACAAACATCTGTTGGGCGCACAAAGTAATGTCTGTTGTGAGGCAGAGATGTTGTGCACTAGATATTTAACCATTGTCTCGCCATCAGCCTTGGTCACTGTCTTGTCACAGAACCTTTTCAGTTTTAACTAAACTGTCAGTTGGAGGGGGCGTCAGGCTGTGCTGACATGGCCTTTGTTCAGAGAACTGGTATATCAAAACGAGCAGGGGGTAGAGCCTTGCAGCTCCTAAGAGGTGAGCCTTTTAACCTCAGCACAATAATGTATGGCATCACAACACAAAGAGCTGTTCTACAGTCTGCACACAGTAATATGTTCAGTCATGCGTCACTGTCACCCACATTCTCTATACCATCACATTTCTGTCCTGTCGTAAATACTTCAATCACAGCGTGTCCCCTCTTGAGGGATAGATCTTTCTTGAAGCAAAACGGAGCCAGGGGCAGTTTCACATTACAGCCAACAGCTCATCCATCAGACTGAGCAGTAACAGCATCTTCCGTGTCCTTATTAAGAACAATTCTTATATAGTGCTTTAAAAAAGTATTAATAGCGCTTGAATTCTTTCCCATTTTGTCACGTTTAAACTACAAAAATCGTTGTATTTTAAGAGACTGACCAAAGTATATAATTTTGGACTGGAAGGAAAATTGAATGTGGTTTACATTTTTTTTAAAAATGCTGAAAAGTGTGGTGTGCATTTGTATTTAGCCCCCTTTATCTTTGTTCTCCATAACTAAAATCCAATGCAACTAATTAAGACACAAGTCAATAAGTAAGTATAATCAACCTGTATGTAGTATAAATATAGTTGTTCTGTGAACACATCAGAGGTTTGTCATTAGAACATTTGTCATAGAACATTAGTGAACAAACATCATCATTAAGACCAATGAACACAGCAGACAGGTCAGGGATAATGTGTCAGTTTATGTTGTAAAACAGTATCCCAAACTTTGAATATTTCGCATGGCACTGTTCAGTCTATCTGTCAGGTTCTGCCACTTTGGTTTTTGTTTTCGTTTACTCTTGCTGTTAGGTGTTTTTGGTTCTTTATGATTTAGTAGTTTACTTAGGTTTATTTATTCCTGCCGTGTCCCTGCTCCTCCCAGTTAGTTTTGTATTTGTTCCTTGTATATAGTTTCCCTTAGTATTATCACCAGCCTAGTTTATCCTCATGTCTCTGTTTTCCTGCAGTAGTAACCATAGTAACCTCCATTCTCTCAGTTCCCTACACCTGGTCATCACACCTGTCATTTATCATCTGATTACCTGCCTCCCTTCCCATTGGTTCACATTGCACTTCCCTCCGTATATTTACTTACCGGTTCTCCTTGTTCCCCTTAGGTTCCTCCTGTTATCTTCCTGTGTCTCCTGCTCTGTCTCCTGGTGTAAGTCATTTGTTTATTGTTTATTAAAGTAAAGATTACAAAGACTATGTGACTACCAAGCTTCTGTCTGCATCCCGGTCCCAACCAACCACAATCCCTGACACTATCATCTGCAAATGAAAAGAATTTGGCATGATGGCAAACCTGGAAAGACATGTCTGTCCAGTCAGACTGACCCCTAGTCCCGAGTCACTGGTCCCTAGTGACTGCAGGAACTGCAAAGATCCACAGCTCAGGTCGAAGAATCTGTTGATGAATTCCAAAAATCTGGTCTGCATGGAAGACTAACAAGAGGACAGTCTTTGCTGAATGAAACTATAGGAGGTTTGCCTAAAGCCATTTAGGGAATACAGTAAACATATGAAAAAATGTCCTCTGGCCATAGGAGGCATTTGTGGCAGAAACTGAAGGAGAAACACTGCACATCATCCTGAACATACCCTCTCCATGGTGAAACATGATAGTGCCACCATCATGCTGTTAGGTGATTTTCTTCAGTAGGGACAGGGATGTTCTCATTACCGAACACATTAAAAGTTTGTGGCTGTAAAGTGCCAAAATGTGAATAGGACTGTGAATACTTTTTTTAAGACATATTAGAGAAGGCTTGCTTTGTGAACATCACCACTATGTCCAATAAGCCAACATGTCCAGATCTACACATCTTTTAATAAAGACAGGGGACATTTGAAAGCAGCTGTATTCATTTCATGTGCATTTACACACATAATGTAGCAACACATCAAAGAGCAGAATCATTTTTTAATGTAACTTTAAATAACTTCGACCCTTCAATTGTCACTCCTTTCCAGCTCAGCTCTATTATGAAAGGTTCTGCTTGGCAGCATCAATACATTATCGTTTGGCTCTCATGTCAGAGCGGTGCATTGCAGATGAATGGCTTTACATACACAAAAAAGCTTATATCCTCTGCGAAACAATATGGCCAGAGCTGCAATTTTAAAGGACAAATAGAATTATTTCCCTGCTTGCACTTACCAGAAATGATGAAAGAGCCCTTGGCCCAGTTGAGAAATACATGCAATTTCAATGTGTCAAATAATAAAAGTAGTATAATAATATGAACCCAATCAGATGACAAAGGGTATTTATTCAGCAGCTACACATCAAAACCTAAAACGATGATAAAAGAAAAAGAGTCTAGATTGTAGATTTTTTTTGTTTACATTCTATATATTTGTATCTTAGCAACAACACATTTTTTTCAAAGCTTTATCACTGATACAGGATAAATCAAACTCAAAGACAAAAAGGCTCAATCTCTGAACGTGAGACTGGCAGGCATAGAAGCTCCTTAATTAGATCACAGCATGAGGTACAGCTCGCCACAATCTTGTCAGAAATGATTTCACCCAAGGGTGTTGCTGATTTGTACTGTGCTAAGCAGTTAAAACACAGTCATTGCACTACATGTGTAAACAAGAGTTAGCTTTACGTAGCCATTCGTGCGCAATCACATTAAAGGAATAGTTTGGATTTCTGATGTTAAACCACCTCATTTTAAATGAAAATCTAATGAGTTTTACTCTGAGATGAAAGCTAATGATGAGTCAGAATGAGGCTAATTTCTGCCATCATAAAACAAACCATGTTACAAAAAATAATATCTGTTAGTTATTCACTGAAGACCAAGTTGGTAACTCACCATTCGAAGCCTTTGTTCTAAAAAGGAAAGCATTCTAGTATATATAGTAAGGTTGGTATCTCTGTTTGTGGCCAATAGAATGTGTCTTGATACACAAGAAACCTGTGACACAGTTAAACTAAACGGTGCTGGTTGCTAAGAGTAGTGATTTTTTTTAGGGCTTTAGGTTTGTTTTTCAATTTAAAACACTCGTTCTGAGCTTGGAGGTGAAGGAATTAACATGTATTAGTGAAGAAAATGAATCAAGTGAAAGAAAAATAAAGAGAAAAAAATAATACCACTTATAGCAATAATGTTTTAAAATGTTATTAATTATTAGAATATTAATTCCTTATACACTGATTTCACTATGCAATGATACTTTTTTTGATATTTTCAACACATTTTTACATAACCAGGATTAATTTGTACACAAAAATGTTCATATTGTTACACTCCTATTTATGTCACTGTCAATCTGCACATTACCATCATTTCCATAGCCCTCAGCAAGGCACTTTTCTAAAAAGTAAGTCGCTCTCAGGCATAAAGTTAGTCTGGAGGCCTGACAACTGAGATGTTGCTGGGATGATGGTTGTTTTGGGATTGCAGGATTGCTGCTTTGCTTATGGCTCAACTTGAACTACCATTTTTATGCAAAATCAAGACTTTAAGACAGTTTTCTACTCCAAGTAAGATATCAACGACTTCTAACCTCTCAACAGAGCCGAACTTAAAATAATCCCCTCAGCAACAAAATGTTCCTGCTTTACATATTTTTGTTATTTATGAAAGGTTGCCCACTTTGAATCATATTATAGATGTTCATACTCGTACTCGTCGTCTTCCGCTTTATCCGGGACCGGGTCGCGGTGGCAGCAGACTCAGCAGAGACGCACAGATGTCCCTCTCCCCAGATACCTCCTCCAGCTCCTCTGGGGGGAGCCCAAGGCATTCCCAGGCCAGCCGAGAGACATAGTCCCTCCAGCATGTCCTGGGCCGTCCCCTGGGCCTCCTCCCGGTGAGACGTGCCTGGAACACCTCCAGAGGAAGGCGTCCAGGAGGCATCCGATATGGATGCCCGAGCCACCTCAACTGACTCCTCTCAATGTGGAGCCCCTCCCGGATGGCCGAGCTCCTCACCCTATCTCTAAGGGAGTGTCCGGCCACCCTACGGTGGATGCTCAATTCAGCCGCTCGTATCTGGGATCTCATTCTTTCGTTCATGGCCACAGGCGAGTGTAGGAACGTAGACCGACCGGTAAATCGAGAGCTTCGCTTTTCGGCTCAGCTCTCTCTTCACCACAATGGACTGGCACAGTGCCCCCATTACTGCGGCAGCCGCACCGATCCGTCTGTCGATCTCCCGCTCCATTCTTCCCTCACTCGTGAACAAGACCCCGAGATACTTGAACTCCTCCACTTGAGGCAGGAACTCCCCTCCAACCTGAAGAGGACAAGCCACCCTTTTCTGGTCGAGAACCATGGCCTCGGACTTGGAGGACCAGCTCTTCATCCCAGTCGTTTCACACTCGGCTGCGGACCGCCCCAGCTCATGCTGTAGGTCTTGGCTAGAGGGGCCAGCAGGACCACGTCATCCCCAAAAAGAAGAGACGAAATCCACTGGTCCCCAAACCAGACCCCCGGCTGCACCTAGGCACCTAGAAATCCTGTCCATAAAAGTTATGAACAGGACCGGTGATAAAGGGCAGCCTTGCCGGAGTCCAACATGCACCGGGAACAGGTCCGACTTAGTGCCGGCAATGCAGACCAAACTCCTGCTCTGCTTGTACAGAGACCGGATGGCCCCTAATAAAGGGCCCCATGATTCCATACTCTTGGAGCACCCCCCACAGGGCACCACAATGGACACAGTCGAATGCCTTCTCCAGGTCCACAAAACACATGTGGACCGGTTGGACAAACTCCCATGAACCATCAAGGGCCCTGTAGAGGGTATAGAGCTGGTCCAGTGTTCCACGGCCGGGACGAAAACCACACTGCTCCTCCTAAAGCTGAGGTTCGACTATCGCCCAGAATCTCCTCTCCAATACCCTGGCGTAGGCCTTACCAGGGAGGCTGAGGAGTGTGATCCCCCTGTAGTTGGAACACATCCTCCAGTCACCCTTCTTATGAAGGGGTACCACCACCCCAGTCTGCCAGGCCAGAGGCACTGTCCCCGACTGCCACGCAATGTTGAAGAGGCGTGTCAACCATGACAGCCCTACAACATCCAGAGAATTGAGGTACTCAGGGCGGATCTCATCCACCCCCGAAGCCCTGCCACCGCTGAGCTTTTTAACCACCTCGGTGATTTCAGCCTGGGTGATGAAAGAGTCTAACCCTGAGTCTCCAGCCTCTGTTTCCACCAGGGAATGCGTGATGGCAGGATTGAGGAGATCCTCAAAGTACTTCTTCCTCCGCCCGATAATGTCCCCAGTCGAGGTCAGCAGCCTCCCACCCCCGCTGTAAACAGTGTTTGGCGAAGAACTGCTTCCCCCTCCTGAGGCGCCGGACGGTTTGCCAGAATCGCTTCGAGGCCAACCGGTAGTCCTTTTCCATGGCCTCACCGAACTCCTCCCAGGCCCAGGTTTTTGCCTCTGCCACAGCCTGGGCCGTGGCACTCTTGGCCTCATGATACCAGTCAGCCACCTCAGGAGTCCCACAAGCCAACCACAGCCGATAGGACTCCTTCTTCAAGCTTGACAGTGTCCCTTACTGCCGGTGTCCACCACCGGGTTCGGGGATTGCCGCCGCGACAGGCACCGCAGACCTTACGGCCGCAGCTACGGGCAGCAGCATCGACAATAGATGCGGAGAACATGGTCCACTCAGACTCTATGTCTCCAACATCCCCTGGAATCTGGTCAAAGCTCTCCCAGAGGTGGGAGTTGAATACATCGCTGGCCGAGGGCTCTGATAGACATTCCCAGCAGACCCTCACTATGCGCTTGGGCCTGCCAAGTCTGTCCGGCTTTCTCCTCTTCCAGCGGATCCAACTCACCACCAGGTGGTAATCAGTGGACAGCTCAGCCCCTCTCTTCACCCGTGTGTCCAAAACATGCGGCTGAAGGTCTGACGATACGACAACAAAGTCGAAGTTGAATAAATAACTGAATCTGACTGCACTGTTCAATGATTAAGATTAATTGGAATGTATGTACCTGACTTTTGTAAAGTGCCTTGAGACGACATGTGTTGTGAATTGGCGCTATATAAACTGAATTGAATTAAATTGAATTGAATTGAAACTGAATTGAATTGAACATCGACCTCCTGCCTAGGGTGTCCTGTTGCCAAGTGCACTGATGGACACCCTTATGCTTGAACACGGTCCGTGACTAGCACAGAAGTCCAATCACGAAACACCACTCGGATTTATATTGGGGAGGCCATTCCTCCTGATCACACCTCTCCAGGTGTCACTGTCGATATCTCTCAACCTCCCGCACAAGCTCAGGCTCCTTCCCCCCTCACCAAATTGTTTGATGATGCAATTCTAACAGCCAGTTTTATTGTGTTAGCCATGTTAGCCATGGGATAAAACTTTGTTGTGACTTAACTGTACACAATAAAGAGACTGGTAAAAAAAAAAAAAAAAACTCTGAATCCCTAAATACATGCATTAACCTACTTTTAGCCTAGCCCAGGAAGGAGGAGTCACAGCCATGTGATGCCATGGAGCTACAAACAAAACACTTGTCCCAGCCACACCGCGTTCTCATTACCCGTGGTAGCCCAGAGGATTGCATCAGGGAGAAATTGTTGGGAATTTATTCCATATGTGTGCCAAATAAGCTGTTTTAAGGCCAATGCCAGTGAACGAATCAGTCTTTCATCTATTGTTCTAATACCACCCCCATAATGTATTTACAGGACAATACTTGACAGGGCACAAGTTATTTAAAAAGATTTTATATATTCTGCCTGTTGTATACAGGCAGAACATAGTTCCTCTGCATACTAAACAAACATATAGAGTTGTTTAAAGATAGTATGAATGATTGCAAGAGCAGCAGCTGATTTTAGTGGTGTTTCCCATGACAAGATTTGATTAAAGAGGTTTCCTCTGCTCTAATAACATCCTCTCTGACTGATAGCTTACATAGCAGACAGTAGCTTAGCAAAACAAAGCCTCGTATTTTCTTCTGAACTGCTTGCTAAATAATTAATAACCTGGATTAAATTTCATTATACTGTATGGAGAAAACTTAACTTTTACAATAATTAGCAGTTCCATTTTCCATTTTTTATAAACAGCAATGCTTGAATTGAAAACATAAAATGAATGCAGTTGCATTCAGCACAATGTGTGCTGTGGCCTAAGTTAAAGCATTATAAGCTTTAGAAGAGCTCGTATTTACATTTATGTATCATTTGAATGTTTATGCATTTCGTGCATTGCTCTCTGTATTTACAGTAGATAAATATCTTTCTATTCTTGAGTACAGCAAATGAAGCAAACAAGTCGTTCAAAGAAAATCAACGTGGAAAACAATGAAAATCTTTCCCACCTGCATGCATTGTGTCTGTTTGTGTGGGTGTGTGGGTGTGAATGGCTCTGATGGACACTGTCGTTCCACAGCTGGATGCACATCACAAATGGGGGAGCTACTCAAAAGAGCTCAAGAGGAGTGACAAAGCTGTGGATGACAGGTTGTGCAACAGTTCGGAAAGAACAAAGAACTAACTTTTTTCTGTGTTTTTTCAAGTTGTTGAATCTCACAAGCCTTTTATGCTGATATTTTTCTTTTTTACTATTTCCATGTACGAAAGAATGAATTGTGCCTGAGGACTGTGACTTTAACACAAAAAAACTGAAAGGTACACTTTTTAAATGCTTTTCGTTCCTGGTATTATTAGGATATAAAACAGATTTGTTTTTTTGTTTTTTTTGGGGGGGAGGGTTATGTCACATTCAGATGTTTAATTCACATTCAGATGTTTAATATCGGATGACAATAGCCTGAAGTTAGTTCAGAGTTTCAAGTGAGGTTTTGTAAAGTTATCGGTAATAGTTCCCTTACCTGTAGTAAAAAAATGTCATGTTACTTTGAGCTTGTTGGAAAAGTAAATGCATCCTCAGAGTGGCTGTATCAATTCATCAGCTGATTCAAGTCGCCAAGATTATTTTCAAACAATGCCACCTGAGAAGCACAAGAACATACCATCTTTGAAGCTGCTGCTCAGCTGAGGCAAAATCCAAAGGTTTACTCCAACCTTAGTACTTGTACTCATACTTGTCGTCTTCTGCTTATTCAGGACCAGGTCACTCGGGTGGCAGACTAAGCAGAGATGCACAGACTTCCCTCTCCCCAGACACGTCCTTAAGCTCCTCTGATGGAAGACCGAGGCATTCCCAGGCCAGCAGAGAGACATAGTCCCTCCAGCGTGTCCTGGGCTGTCCCCTGGATTTTCTCTCGGTGGGATGTGTCTGGAACACCACCTGAGGGAGGCGTCCGGGGGGCATCTGAAGCAAATGCCTGAGCCCACTTCAGCTGTCTCTTCTCAATGTGGAAGAACAGCAGCTCCTCTCCGAACTCCTCCCTGGGCTCTGAGGGAGTGCACCAACACCTTGATGAGGAACCTCATTTCAGCCGCTTGTATCCGGGATCTCATTCCTTCAGTCTTGACCCAAAGTTCATGCCCATGGCTGAGTGTAGGAACATAGACTGAGCATTAAATCGACTGGCTCAGCTCTCTCTTCACCACAATGGACCTGCGCAGCCACTATTTTCCAGTCGAGAACCACGGCCTCAGACTTGGAGGAGCTCATCCGCTGCTTCCCACTCGACTGCAAACCACCCCAGTGCATGCGGTCAGTCTTGGCTACATGGGGTCAGCAGTAACACGTCATCTGCAAAAAGGAGAGACAAAATCCACTGGTCCAAAAATCAGACCCCCGCTGGCCCTTGTCTGCACCTAGCAAATCATGGGCATAATTAAAACCAGCTGTCCTAACCTTTCTTTCTGAGTTCCTATATCGTCTCCTCACAGGCAGGGTGGCGGGAAGTCCATTCGCTTGATTAGAGACACCATCTCTTTTGCAAGAATCTCTGGCTCAGATTCCTTTTCTGCAGAAGCTCAAAAAGAAATGTTAATTCATGAAAGTTGTAAACAGGATCATAATCAAAGGGCAGCCCTGCCAGAGTACAACATGCATCGGCAACAGGTCCAACTTAATGCCGGCAATGCAAACCAAACTCCTACTCAGCTTGTACAAAGAAGGGATAGCCCCTAATAAAGGGCCCACACTTCATACTCCTGGAGCGTCACCCACAGGGCACCATAAGGGGTCAAAGGCCTTCTCCAGGTCCATAAACACATTTGGACCAGTTTTGCAAACTCACAGGAACACTCCAGCACCCTGAAGAGGGTGAAGAGTTTCTGGACCAGTGTTCCACAACCAGGATATAAATCACACTGCTACTCCTGAAGCCAAGGTTTGACTCTTGCCCAGGCTCTCATCTCTAACACCCTGACATAGGCCTTTCCATGGAGGTTGAGGAGTGTGATCCCCCTATAGTTGGAACACACCCTCCAGTCCCCCTTCTCCGACCACCGTACGATGTTAAAAAAGCGTGTCAGCGACCACAGTCCCACAGCATCCAGAGACCTGAGGTACTCAAGGTGGATTTCATCCACCCCTGAAACCTTGCAACTGGTGACTCCGAGTCCCTAGTCTCTGCTTCCACCAGGGAAGGCGTAACTGCAGGGTTGAGGAGATCATCGAAGTACTCCTTCCGATAATGTCTCCTGTTGGGGTAAGCAGCTCCCCACCCCCACTGTAAACAGTGTTGGTGAAGCACTGTTTCCTTCTCCTGAGGAGTCAGGCGGTTTGCCAGAATCGCTCCAAGGATGACTTATAGTCCTTCTCCATGGCCTCACCGAAGTCCTTCAAGGTCCCAGTTTTTGCACACGCTTAGCCTTATGGTGCCCGTCAGCTGCTTTAGGAGTCCCACAAGCTCCATCTTCAGCTTGATGGCATCTCTTTCTGCCGGTGTCCACGACCTGGATCCAGGGATTGATGCTGGGACAGGCACCACAGACCTTAAGGCCACAGCTACCGGCAGCAGCATTCACAATAGAGGTGGAGAACATGGTTCACTCTGTCTCCAACCCCGGGATCTAGGAAAACCTCAGAGGGCTCCGCCAGACATTCCCAGCAGACCCTCACTATATGTTTGGGCCATCCAAGTCTGTCTGGCTTCCTCCTTTTCCAGCAGATCCAACTCACCACCAGGTGGTAATCGGTGGACTCGGGTTCAGATCAGAGAGGCTATTCTTCCCAATAACATCCTCCAGGTGTCTCTGTCGTTTCCCACATGGGCGCTGAAGTCCCCCAGAAAGATGGAGAGGGGCACGATCCAGCTACCCGAACATTGATGTCAAGAAGACCAAGTACTCTACACCGGTAGGCTGAAACAACAGTCAGTTTTTTTTTTTTTTTTTTTTTTTTTTTTTTATTACATGCAGTAGGTTGGTTAGGTAACATTTTTCCCTCAAGAAAAGAAATCAGAATTTAAAAACTGCAATTTGTATTTTTTCCGATTATCTGATATTAAAATGAAATTACTACATTAATAAAGTTCATCACTGTTAATCAAATGTTAACAATAATTCCTTAGATTCCATCGTGTCTTTATAGAATGTAAAAATTCTCCCTTTGCAAATTAGTTTGATAGTATTTGGTTTGTACTCGTTGCCAAGAATGATAGAAAATAGGTTTGAAAATATTAGGGTCAAATGCAATGAAGGTCTCAGGCTTAATCCCTTTGTACAACAGGACATGCCAGCTGAAAGACGTTTCTAAGATTTTTTCCCTTGCTAAAAATCAAATAATATTATGTGACAGGACAATAAATAAAAAATATATTTCAGAAGCAATGAAATGATGTCCTTTGCTTAATACCACTGACAGATTATTGACACAAAGAGCGTAGCAGAGAAAAGCTGGTGCAAAAATAGCATATGGCATTCTAGGGATACAATATGTGTGCAAAATTTACTCATTTTCTCACCTTTTAATACAATATTCCTCAATACTGAAATACTTCAATTCACAGTCATTCTTCATGATTTTCTTAAAAATACCATGCTGCCTAACTGTATACGGCTCTGGGGTTATCAAGCATTCTCAGCTTGTTTTCTTCAGAACATCAAATGATTGACACAGTTTAATCCATGAGAGTTTAGCCATCTTAAACATGCCCACTTCTGATGGCGACAGCTTCTGAACATGACTTATAGAAATCCAAATTAAAATTTGCTGTAAACAATAACCAGAAAAAAACGTTTCATCTGCTGCTACTATTTTCATTCTCTTATTATTAATTCCCACAAATTTCATTTCAATATGTAATTATAAATGTTATGTTTTCAGTCTTTCTGGAGGTTGTGCAGGCCACATCTGATGACAGTGTTTTTTCCATTCATTTTATTAGAGGTAATGCATCACTAATTGGAAAAAGCAGCAATGCTTTTCACTTTCCATTTCTACTTTAATGCTAATTTAGCAAAGCCAGCACAGAAAGTATTTGTGATGAGCTTTGATTACTCTAAAAGCTGAACAAGCTTGTACCAAAGCTTATGCAAATATGAAGCTGAACTATTTTTTCAGTAATTTTTATTTTTTATGTTTGACAGGTTTTTTATGAGGCATTCAGTAAATTAGATTTGTTTTTTTATGAATTAGCCTGGCTCTTGCAAATATTTATTTTCATTTAAATTTTACATTTTACTAACTATATCGCTTTGCAAAGTATCCAAACCCTTTATATTCTTTTCATATTTTATAACATTACAGCCACAAACCTCAATTTATTTTATTGGGGTTTTCTGTAACAGACAATATGCATTTGAATACAGCCTATTTTATTCCAAAAGCGTTAACTATCCCAAAATAAATCCTGCTGTTCTGTCAAGACTTCAGATGTTTGTTTGAGAACATTACTGAACAAACAACATCATTAAGAACAAGGAACATATCAGCCAGGTAAGGGAGAAAATTATGGAGAAGGCAAGGCCTAGGCTACAAAACCGTTTTACAAACTTTTAACATCTCACAGAGCAAAATTTCTATTCATTATTATAACATATAAAAAGTATGGGACACCTGCAAACATTCCAACACATGGCTGTTCATTTAAACTAACAGGCTGCTCAAGAACAGGATTATTTATAGAAACAGCTAATAGAACCATGGTAGCTCAGGAGGAGCTCCAGGGATTCACAGCTTGGGTGAAAAAATCTGTTGACAAGACAACGTTCATCCAGCACTCCCCAGATTAGGCTTTTATAAAGAAGTTGCGAGGAGAAAGCCAAAAGAAATCTGCTTTGCAGTTTGCCACAAGTCATGTAGGAAATGCAGCAAAAATGAAAGATATTGCTTTGGTTTCCTGATATTGAACTTAAACTTCCAATTAAGGTGGAACAGGAACACTGACCTTACCATGAACAACCCATTCCCATGGTAAAATATGTTGATGCAGTGTCATGCTGTGGAGAGGTTTTTCTTTAACAGGGACAGGGAAGCTAGCCAGAGTTGATGGGAAAACAGATAAAGCAAAATGCAAGAAAAGCTGTTAGAGGCTTCATAAGACTTGAGACCATAGATTAGCCTTCCAGCAAGACAACAACCCTCAACATCCAGGGAGAGCTACAACTGAATGGTTAAAATCAAAGCACGTACTCTGAAAATTAATTTCTTATATGCTCGACATCCAATCTGACTAAACTTCAGCTATTTTGCAAAGATGAATGGGCAAAAATGGCATCCTCCAGATATGCAAAGCTGTTGGGGATGTAACCCAAATGAAGGTGGGTCTCCAAATCATGCCACACTTCTCAGTTTTTTGTTTGTAAAAACTGTGAAAACCTTGGATCCCTTTTCTTTCACTTCAACAGTGTGCACCTTTTTCTCTTGGTCTGTCACATACAATCCCAAAAAAATACACTGAAGTTTGTTGTTGTAATGCGGCAAAATGTAAAACGTAAAATCTAAATGCGATGTAATCATATAACTGCTTTTGTTGTACAGCTACATGGTTTAAAAAACAGGTCATCCTTCAGCAGCAATAACAACTTACTGTTCCTTCTTTGCATCTAGGCAGTATTTGCATTTCCTCCTTGTAAAGATTTTAGATTTAGTAATTTTGAAAAAAGAGACTCTCGCAGCTAATTCCTGCCATGAGTCATGTAGTCTTACTTTCCCCAAAGGTTTCTATGGACAACAGTAAGACACACTGTGCCATATAAATTCATTGCAACAACATCTTGAGATCATTTGAGCAGCTGCTCATGTAAAGTGCGAAGGACCCTGCTGATGCAATAAGTATTTACTGAAGCACACAACCACTAACCAAATTTCCTCCTTGCTGGAAATGCAATATGTAACAGTTGTCATTTCCAATTACTCAGACTGAGTAGGAGGCAGGTGATTGACCCTGTGAGCATATTGTGTGCCTGAAGATGTGTGAAACCAGCCACAAACAATGATAATGGACAGCTTCCAGTGGTTCGCCTCTGTCTCTAAAGCTTCGGATGCATTGTAATGATCTGCGCCTCAGTGGTTGATAGTTGCTGCATGGTCTCAACTGATCTGAAAATAGGAGATTTTTTTCCCTGTGAAGTGGTTTACTGAAGAAACTTACAGCCAGTTTTATTTCTGAGATAACACAAGCCCCAAACCAGCAGCAATGTGAGCAATAAGAGTAATAACATTAAGTGAGAAGATGCCTGTGCAAGCAGACCACTTAACATATGGCAGGGATGAATCATGGTACCAGAAACTATTTGTGTTTGGCACTGAGATAATAAGAAACAGGCCTAGTTTGGATGTGAATCATTAGAAACTTGGTTTTATTTTGTGCTTTTATTATTCCGCTGCCAGCAGGGTATATTTACTGTATATATGTGCATGAGATGAAATTAGATTTAATTCTGTTAAATGTATGGTAACTCTGACTCTATCATGACACGTCAGTCATATAGCATGTTATGTGTTGTGCAAAGAACTCCAACAGCCTTTAAACAACAACCAAAAGCCTTCAAGCTCATAAGAGAGACTAATAGGATTAAAAGGCTTAAGTAGCAAGTGTCAGATTATTTTTGTTAGATATTACTGCTCATGTAACACATTGGTCACTATAAGGCAAGTTTTGAACTATGCAACCTGGAATATTTCTTGACCACTTACCTTCTTACGATCTTAAATGTTACCTAGGTTGTTTCATTTCAACAAGGGGTTACAAAACCTTCTCACTTACTACTACCAGTCCTGGTTAGTGCCAAACTTATAGAATCAAGAAATCAAATCCAATTTGCCAAAAAACCTTTTCAATACTTTTAGGAAACTATTTCATCAAGTGACAAAACAAAGGTAGAACTTTGTGGAAGGTGTGCGTCACGTCTGAAAAAGGAACCTCATGCCAACAGTCCAACATGGTGGTGGTTGTGTGATGGCCTGGAGCTGCTTTGTTGCTTCAGGACTGGGACATCTTGCCATAATTAGTGATTTTTAAAAATGTTTGTTTTTTTAAATATGTTTGTAATGTATACAAATATCTTCACCAGCTTGCACCACCTCCATTAAGTAAATGATTAAAACTAAAACCAACAAGTAAAACATTCACCATAGCCACTTCCAGAGGTGGGCTGTGAGTTGAGCCCTTCAGACACATTACATTAAGACAAACTGTGCTGTCAGCTAAGGGTAGGACTGTATGGAATAATATCCCACCTGTTCAACATATGTAACTTTCAAAATCATCTTAGCAAACCAGATCTGCTATCAATTCTAGACTGATATGCTTTGGTTGATCCTTACGTGTGAGTTTACATGTGGGGTATACCTTTCTGTCTGCACTTCATTATATAAGATAATATGCTGTGTAGTGTTTCTGTACATTTACATGTTTCATGCGCTGCATGTACTTTTTAGGAGTTTTACAGAAGTGTGGTAATCTGATTAGGGTCTGGTTCAGAAAAACAGCCCATGAAAACCTTTGTGTTTGCCGGATCTTTATACAGCATAACTTTAAAAGAGTGATAGAAGGGCAGTTCTGACTATTGGGGCCCAGTATCCTGCATGTTTTAGATTTGTCCCCTCTTCAACACTCCAGATAAAAAATATGTTTAATTATCTCATAAGGTTTTTATCAAGTTTGGAAAGTGGCTGCAAATGATCCAGTCATGAAAATTAGGTGAGTTTGAACTAAAATCACCAAAACCACGCTTCCCTTCGAGGAACATTAATCCACAGATAACTTTGTCTCATAAATTTCATCAAGGTCTGGTCCTGTTTAAAATAAAAAAACTAAAACTAAAAAAACATGTGTTAATCAAATATATTTTACATATGAAAAACAGAACTCATACTACTGGATAAATATATTTGTTTATCCATCTAATTTCATTTAACAACTGAGTGCTTCAAATGATCACAGCAAATGCTTTCTCGTCTCTCGTGCACATAATGACTAATAGATGGTTCGGTTTGATGTTAGCCTGCAGTGTGCCCAGAGGTGAACTGCATTTTCTAATGCAATGTCTTTCACATTGTGAAGTTTCCTGATACTTATCAGTAAATTTGGCACTCTAATTGATTTGGATCACTTACAGCTGACTGCTGGTGGTCATCAAGAACCAAAGATCAATATTCTAACGCATGCCAAGAAAGGTCAAAAGCATTTTGCATAGAAACTGCCCTGTAGATATGCATTCTCACACAGATGTAAGTTACATGCTTGTCAGATCAATGCTTAACAATGCTTAACAATGCTTTTTTCCACCCAGCATGGGTTTTTATTAGAAACATCTTCAAAGATATAGCAGCTATACCCAGAAGACAGACACACATTTTCTGTTTCCTGCTCTCTTTTTCTTTTTTAGGCTACAATTCTAAAGACATAACAGCAGTACAGTATGTGTCACTAAAAATTGTTTTTAACCTCACTTCTGTTATAAATAGCTCATTTGTTACCAATATTTTTTAAGACAGTCATTTATCTTAAGTTAAGAGGACCCTAAAACAATAATAATGGCAGATATTTGTAACTTAATTAACAACACTCGTTAGGGTGGCAGATTAAAAGGATGCAGATCTCACAAAACTACAAGTCAATCAAGGACAAACTAAAAAAAAAAAATCAGACTAGAACCTTGAAAGCTGGGGGACAGTGAAAATACAGCACTAAACATCAGAAAGCATCCTTTGCAGGCCCTCAAGGCAGAAATAAACTGTGCTCAAATCAAACTTAAATTGAAGATTTTTAAATGGATCGCTCTCACTTTGACTTGGTAGATGCTAAAGAACAGCTTTTCCAGCTAATTATAAAGTCTTTCATGCAGTGCCAAAGGAAAAAAGACTTTTTGACAACACTTCACTGATTATTATTACTTTAAACATTCTATAGCTTAACCCAGTTTTAGACCATAATAAATTAAGGCAATTAGCTAAGCAAAATCCAAGATTTTTCTTGATTTTATTGTAAGAAGAAACTTACAACATATCTAGAATAACAAATATACATATAAATTGCTGCATTTCTTTTAACAACTTGTACATTTTCCAAACCAGTAAATGTCCTCTATTTTGTAATTATTTACAGTTAATGATTGCTTTACTTAAAAGATGTTGCAACCATGGCATTCTTATATCACTGGTGTCATTGCTTGAAATAAAGTTGTACCGGGCACAAAATCTAAAAACAAATTAAACTCTTCATTATCTGCTTTCCTCCTGTATTTATGGTGAAAGGCTTCAAGTCTTTTTTTAGTTCAGCTGGATGTTTCCAAGTTTGGAGATAAAAATCAACTTTTCATAAATGTTCTGAGCTTTAGTGTTCAATTTTAAAGTAAACCTGAATTCACAATGCAATCTCATCTGCACAAACAGTCATGTGCACGGAGGTGGTTTTTGAACAGGCTCTGTACCCAGGGAGGCTTGACCTAAGGAGCGCCACTATGACAAAAACAAAGTTCTCACTCAGTTCTAGAATACGTTTTCTATCACTTATATGCTTGTCCATTCGACATGTATGGATGCGGTGGTGTACACAGTGTAAGCACTGTAAAATAATAATATTGTACAATATAGGGGAAGAAGAACACTGAAGTTAGTATGACAGTCTGACTGACAGTCTGTTTTTGTGTTTTTAAGTGGATCTTTAGGCCTTTTGTTATTCACTATAGGTGAGAAATTTTTGTGGAAAAGTTACTGAGTCAGAGAGGCTATATCATGGGGCACTTCCCCCAGTATAATCGATCTGACAAAGCTAATGAATATCAGATCTGACCCTGACCAACCTTAACTCTTGACACCTGTTGCTGTTGTGCTCTTTGTGATTTTATGTCCACAGCTCCCTCAATAAGTTGTGCGGTTACAATCTGGGCAAGTTCTAAATATTAAGGCCTGTTTGATATTATAGGCTATGCTTTTGTTAATCTATTGAATGTAGATTTGCCTTAACAATGTGTTTTTCACTATTTACAGTGACGATCTCAGTAAAAGAGAGACTGTATTGGCTACTGCAGTTTCTTGTACATCATATGACCTACTCTGCACACAGTGATTATAGTGAAACACAATCACACCTGTGGTTTTTCTGCCCTTAAGGCTACTTACATATTAAGCATATACATGGGATTGATTTTAATTCTCTTTAAAGGCTCTTCACTGATTATTCAAAGTGAAATGAACATATTTATCTCTTCCACCATTTAAGACTTCAATCCTGTCATTTACTTTATATTTGAAGATTTATATCCAGAGTAATATTTAAAATGTACGTATACTCTAACTGTTCAATCAGTGGTACTGCTGATGATCTTATTCAGTAGAGGGTATTTTGAGATATCCTGGATGTCCAAGTTCCTCAGAAACTGTAATTTGAGCTGTCTCTGATGAAATACCAATGAACACATCTGCTTTAATGAAACCTTAACTTGTCCTTTTCAAGTATAAATGTTGTTATTGCTCTACGACATGCCTTGCAGAAAAATTTTATAAAGATGATGTTTTAGATAAAAAAAAGAATGTTATACCAGAAGATGCACTGACCTTTAACTGACTAAAACTTTTTCATTTACCTTCAAAAACCCAGCTAATCATGAGATCTGCCTGGGTGATATCAGAATATACATACACTTCTAGATCTGAAGAAAGATTAACAATATCTTAACTTATTCATGGATTTGCTTTTTCCAGGACAAATCTGGAAATAGGACTAACACTGAAATAATCAACTGAGTAGCCTGGTGTGACCTCTTGAATAGAGAACTGTAAACCTGCTTTTCTTTTTAACCTTTTCTTGTTGACATATTATGGATCACGACAGTCACCATCATGGTTCACATAGTAGGAGTTATTACTTTGCCGTTTTTGCAAGATATCAAAAAATTATTTTTGTGTCTGGGTCAAAGCGTAGCTGTACCCAGTCACCTGCAGGTGTAACCTTTGCAGCTGGCAACTCATGAATAAATCTGACTTTAATTTAACAGTTCAGTGAATGTTTCCAGGAAATGTTCGATTACGAAGTGACTGAAGATGGTTATGAACTAAAATGTCCAGAAGTTATTAGTTCATTGCAAAGTTATTATTTCATTGTAAATCTTTGCAGATGTTTATAAATTTAAATTTGAAAATAATTTTGAACATGCAAAACTTACTTTGCATAAAAACTTTATTGTAGTCCAGCATTGGATAATAATGTCTTGCAAATGGGTTTTTGTTGCATTTACGGAAATATTAACCTGGGTAATCATTACTCACAGAGCACAGGCCAGATACATCAATTTATTTCCTCTGGTTTTATATTGCACTCTCTAAGGTAAAATTCTGTGGTAGGTCATATAAATGGTTTGCTAATATTACCACATACACAAAGCAATCATAAAGTAATTCATCTTGAAGTTATCAGCAATATGAGATTTGTAAGTAATATGGTCATCTATGAATAAACATTTCCAGACAGCCTCATTGACTTGGAGTTCTATTGATCAATGGTTCAATATTACCTGTTAGGAAAGCAGCCTTGTTACACTGCTATTGTGATATTTAATGTAGCAGCAACATATCATTGTTGGGACTGCTGTTCATCATGGAAACCTTTAAAAGGTTACAAGCTACATAAAGTCCTAAATAATTGTGATACTGTGCTGGAGCTGGTCCTGCTGGGAAATTTCATTTATGTGGCGACACAACATGTTATTTACATCAAACTGAGAAATTCAGCTTCAAAACACCAGGTTTTATCAAGGTGAAATACTCCGTCTTATTTATTAACAGTTCAGAAGCCTAAACATAAGCAAATGCTTCAAGGTAATGAGGATTGCAAGATTTTTTTTTTTTTATCTCTGCTCAATGTGAATGTATAAGAGAACTGTATTATTACACAAATGTGAGTATTTGTTCACAAGGTATTATTGTGGTGTATGCAGGTTATTGTTTTGTATCTCATGTCTGTTTTCAGCTGTACAGAAACAGTAAAAGTGGAGTAGAAATATAATGTCGATGATAGGGTTTATTCTCATTTTCCCCAAAGAACAGGAAAGAAAAAAAAACTAATCTTCTAACAAGATAAGATAAATCAGCTTGGAAGACATCTTGAGTTTCAATATTATTTATCAATCATGCATGAGGTGGTGGAGATAAGACCAAGGTCAACTAGGCTTCCTGACAGAGGAACTCCCATTAATACAGCCACACAGATCTGTCTTTCACAGTTGCATCAGCCGTGCTTTTGTGTGAGTGTTAGGTTGAAACTGTTGACTCTGTCAACAGAGTAAGCAGACAGTGTCCTTACATGCTATTACATTACCAGCCATTACTAGCAGACAGCTCTGTCATATCTCCTAAAGCAGTGTTTAAATAAAAAGTAATGATGTCTAATCCTGCTAAGGAGTTGGTATTTTTTTTTTGTGGCATTACTTCTTCTGATGTAACTTGGCTTTCATTGTCACTCTAATCTTATTTCATTGTTAATGTTGTAAATTCCCCCGGTGGATGAGAGGGTCGCATCCCTGCGCCTTCGGGTCGGGTATAGGTCTCTGACTGTCGTTTCGGCCTACGGGCCGAGCGGTAGTGCGGAGTACCCGGCCTTCTTGGTGTCCCTGTCGGGGGTGCTGGATAGTGCCCCTCCCGGGGACTCCATTATTCTGCTGGGGGACTTCAACCCCCTGGGAAACGACAGTGACACTGGGGAAAGGCGTGATCGGGAGAATGGGCCCCCCCGATCTGAATCCGGTGGGGTTTTGTTATTGGACTTCTGTGCTAGTCACGGATTGTCCAATGAACACCATGTTCAAAACATAAGGGTGTCCCTCAGTGCACTTGGCACCCACACCCTAGGCAGGAGGTCAATGATCGACTTTGTTGTCGTATCATCAGACCTTCAGCCGCATGTTTTGGGGCCTCGGTGAAGAGAGGGGCTGAGCTTCCCCTGATCACCATGGTGGTGAGTTGGGGGTCCGCTGGAGGAGGAGAAAGCCGGACAGATTGGCAGGCCCAAGCGCATAGTGAGGGTCTGCTGGGAAACCCCGGTGGAGCCCTCGGCCAGGGATGTATTCAACTCCCACCTCCGGGAGAGCTTTGACCAATTCCGAGGGATGTTGGAGACATAGAGTCCGGTGGACCATGTTCCCGCATCTATTGTCGATGCTGCTGCCCGTAGCTGCGGCCTTTAAGGTCTGCGGTGGCCTGTTGCGGCGGCAATTCCGAAACCCGGTGGTGGACACCGGCAGTAAGGGATGCTGTCAAGCTGAAGAAGGAGTCCTATCGGCTGTGGTTGGCTTGTGGGCTCCTGAGGCGGCTGACGGGTACCGTGAGGCCAAGCGTGCTGCGGCCCCGGGGCTTGGCAGAGGTAAAAACCCGGCCGGGGAGGAGTTCGGTGGGGCCCCCATGGAGAAGGACTACCGGGGGGCCTCGAAGCGATTCGGAAAACCGTCCGGCGCCTCAGGGGGGGGAAGCAGTGCTTCGCCAACACGTTTTATGTGAGGGTGGGAGGCTTGACCTCGACTGGGGACATTATCGGGCGGTGGAAGGAGTACTTCGAGGATCTCCCCCCCAATCCTGCCATCACGCATTCCCTGGTGAAAACAGGGGGCTGGGGACTTGGGGTTGGACTCTTTCATCACCCGGCTGAAGTCACCGGAGGTGGTTAAAAAGCTCAGCGGTGGCAAGGCTTCGGGGGTGGATGAGATCCGCCCTGAGTACTTCAAATCTCTGGATGTTGTGGGGCTGTCATGGTTGACACGCCTCTTCAACATTGCATGGCGGTCGGGGACAGTGCCTCTGGACTGACAGACCGGGGTGGTGGTCCCCCTTCATAAGAAGGGTGACCGGAGGGTGTGTTCCAACTACAGAAGGATCACACTCCTCAGCCTCCCTGGTAAGGCCTACGCCAGGGTATTGGAGAGGAGAGTCCAGCCGATAGTCGAACCTCGGCTTCAGGAGGAGCAGTGTGGTTTTCGTCCCGGCCGTGGAACACTGGAACAGCTCTATACCCTCTACAGGGTACTCGAGGGCTCATGGGAGTTTGCCCAACCGGTTCACATGTGTTTTGTGGACCTGGAGAAGGCATTCGGCTGTGTCCCTCATGATGCCTTGTGGGGGGTGCTCCAGGAGTATGGAATCGGGGGCCCTTTATTAGGGGCCATTCGGTCCCTGTACGAGCAGAGCAGGAGTCTGGTCCGCATTGCCGGCACTAAGTTGGACCTGTTCCCGGTGCATGTTGGACTACGGCAGGGCTGCCCTTTGTCACCGGTCCTGTTCATAACTTTTATGGACAGGATTTCTAGGTGCCTAGGTGCAGCCGGGGTTCTGCTTTGGGGACCAGTGGATTTCGTCTCTTCTTTTTGCGGATGACGTGGTCCTGCTGGCCCCTCTAGCCAAGACCTACAGCATGCGCTGGGGCAGTTCGCAGCCGAGTGTGAAGCGGCTGGGATGAAGATCAGCTCCTCCAAGTCAGAGGCCATGGTACTCAACCAGAAAAGAGTGGCTTGTCCTCTTCAGGTTGGAGGGGAGTTCCTGCCTCAACTGGAGGAGTTCAAGTATCTCGGGGTCTTGTTCACGAGTGAGGGAAGAATGGAGCGGGAGATCGACAGACGGATCGGTGCGGCTGCCGCAGTAATGGGGGCGCTGTGCCGGTCCATTGTGGTGAAGAGAGAGCTGAGCCGAAAAGCGAAGCTCTCAATTTACCGGTCGGTCTACGTTCCTACCCTCACCTATGGCCATGAACTTTGGGTCATGACCGAAAAGAACGAGATCCCGGATACAAGCGGCTGAATGAGCTTCCTCCGTAGGGTGGCCGGGCACTCCCTTAGAGATATGGTGAGGAGGCTCGGCCCATTCGGGAGGGGCTCGGAGTAGAGCCGCTGCTCCTCCAACATCGAGAGGAGCCAGTTTGAGGTGGCTCGGGGCATCTATACCGGATGCCTCCTGGACGCCTTCCTTGGGAGGTGTTCCAGGCACGTCCCACCGGGAGGAGGCCCAGGGGACGGCCCAGGATACGCTGGAGGGACTATGTCTCTCGGCTGGCCTGGGAACGCCTTGGGGCGTGTCTCTGCTGAGTCTGCTGCCCCCGCGACCCGGTTCCGGATAAGCGGAAGACGACGACGACGACGATGTTGTAAATTCTCCAAGATTAAAATATATATATATAACAAACACATGGTCCCAGAAGGCATTCTGCTCTTTATATGCTGTGTAATAAATAAAGATTGTGATAGATCCTAAATTTTTATCCCTGATACTGAACATTTTAGATTAGTTCCATTCGAAAAGATTTTAAAGTGCATTAAATACCTTTATACATTTCATCAGCATTATGTGATTTACATTAGAAATGTGATTGTTCCCAACTTGATCAACTTATAAATAACATTCAGGACACTGTAGTATCCATTTTTCTATGACAATTTGTCACTGAAACAGGCATACCTTTTTGACTACAGTGTTCAAGAAGCTCACCTATTGCATCTGTTATTTTATTCAGGTTGAACTGTTGGCTGATGCATTTGGCTAACAATAGCATTTTTCTTTAATATGACTGTATGATACTTTGGCTTCAACATATTTCAACACATTTTACAGTCATTAGTTGCTGTCAGCAAGTCTCTGACTTGTAGAGCTGGTCACATGGCATATACAAACAGGGATCTCCAGCAGCCAATACATTCTTACTTCCACTATGCACATAATTGTGTAGAAAATGTGACTGAGATAAAATAACAAAGAAAATTCCCTTGATTAGGAACCTGAAATTATATTTGGGATTGGATCAAATATCACTACACCACTGTGTATTTAAACAGAACATCTTTTATTGATGTCAGCATTGTACTCAAATTAGTGAACAGGAGTCAACTTTGTGCCCAAACTAGTAAAATAAAATTCTATATTTTGTTAGTGAATCTTGATCAATGCAGACAGAATGGTGGCATAATGTTGGATGAGATCAAATAATGGGATTAATGGGTAATCACTGTAAAATTAGTGTAGCAGTGTGCTTTACAGTCTAAACCAGACATTTACATACATTGTTTAAAAAAACAAAATTTTTTTTTATCAGTCTATTTTTTAATCAGACTTAAGTTTCCCTGTTTTAGGTTAAGATTAACAAATCATCTTAATCTGCTAAATGACATATCAAAAAGAAAAAAACTACTTTAAAGTATCCTTTAGTGTCCAATTATTTAGTCTTAATCTGATATCTTTATCGTTTGACTTGGACACTCTCATATAGCAAGAAAATATAATTCCTGGCTGGTCAGCTGATACTTTATAATAAAAAAAATTATAGTGACATCACGGGAAAGTAACATACAGCGTCGGAAGTGGCAGAACGCTGTGAATCCCATCCCATAGTCCTCATTATACACAGACTATGCTGAATGGAGAACATCAAACCAGTCTGGCATACTCCAGACATGACAAGGCTTGATTACCCACAAAGACACCCTGATTTCCCCATGTTTTGATCCTTGTAAAACATGTTTTTCAATTGGCCAGTGACAAGATAGAAAACACTGTGACATCAGCTTAAAAATCGGGTTTCAGCCGTATTATAAGGTAAAGGTCACTTTTAAGGATAGCACAGTTGATATTACAACAGGCCATGTTCCGCAATTTCTTTGAATATCTTTGTAAAAAGGTAACAGAAAACTTACAAAGAGTTGCATATTTTTGAAGGCTGTCCCATATATTATTTCACCTACCAAATGAAAGGACCATGCAGAGATCACTGAAACCCACTGCCTTTCTAATATATATAGTTTTTAATCATATACACTGCTCAAAAAAATAAAGGGAACACGCACATCCTAGATCTGAATAAATGAAATATTCTCATTGAATACTTGTTCTGTACAAAGTTGAATGTACTGACAACAAAATCACACAAAAATCATCAATGGAAATCAAATTTACTAACCAATGGAGGCCTGGATTTGGAGTCACACACAAAATAAATTAAAGTGGAAAAACACACTACAGGCTGATCCAACTTTGATGTAATGTCCTTAAAACAAGTCAAAATGAGGCTCAGTATTGTGTGTGGCCTCCACGTGCCTGTATGACCTCCCTACAATGCCTGGGCATGCTCCTGATGAGACGGCGGATGGTCTCCTGAGGGATCTCCTCCCAGACCTGGACTAAAGCATCCGCCAACTCCTGGACAGTCTGTGGTGCAACGTAACGTTGGTGGATGGAGAGAGACATGATGTCCCAGATGTGCTCAATTGGATTCAGGTCTGGGGAACGGGCGGGCCAGTCCATGCCAGTTCAATGTCTTCATCTTGCAGGAACTGCTGACACACTTCAGCCACATGAGGTCTAGCATTGTCCTGCATTAGGAGGAACCCAGGGCTAACCGCACCAGCATATGGTCTCACAAGGGGACTGAGGATTTCATCTCGGTACCTAATGGCAGTCAGGCCACCTCTGGCAAGCACATGGAGGGCCGTGCGGCCCACACCATTACTGACCCACTGCCAAACTGCTCATGCTGAAGGATGTTGCAGGCAGCAGATCGCTCTCCACGGTGTCTCCAGACTCTGTCAAGTCTGTCACATGTGCTCAGTGTGAACCTGCTTTCATCTGTGAAGAGCACAGGGCGCCAGTGGCGAATTTGCCAATCCTGGCGTTCTCTGGCAAATGCCAAGCGTCCTGCATGGTGTTGGGCTGTGAGCACAACCCCCATTTGTGGACGTAATCATACCATCCTCATGGAGTCGGTTTCTAACCGTTTGTGCAGACACATGCACATTTGTGGCCTGCTGGAGGTCATTTTGCAGTCCTCTGGCAGTGCTCCTCCTGCTCCTCCTTGCACAAAGGCGGAGGTAGCGGTCCTGCTGCTGGGTTGTTGCCCTCCTACGGCCTCCTCCATGTCTCCTGGTGTACTGGCTTGTCTCCTGGTAGCGCCTCCAGGCTCTGGACACTACACTGACAGACACAGCAAACCTTGCCACAGCTCGTATTGATGTGCCTTCCTGGATGAGCTGCACTACCTGAGCCACTTGTGTGGGTTGTAGAGTCCGTCTCATGCTACCATGAGTGTGAAAACACCACCAACATTCAAAAGTGACCAAAACATCAGCCAGAAAGCATATGTACTGAGAAGTGGTCTGTGGTCCCCACCTGCAGAACCACTCCTTTATTGAGTGTGTCTTGCTAATCGCCAAAGATTTCCCCCTGTTGTCTATTCCATTTGCACAACAGCATGTGAAATTGATTGTCAATCAGTGTTGCTTCCTAAGTGGACAGTTTGATTTACTTGGAGTTATATTGTGTTGTTTAAGTGTTCCCTTTATTTTTCTGAGCAGTGTATATACCTTATTGTGTCAAAGTTCCTGTAGATAGCTGTTAACCTCCTGAAAAATACTCACAGCTATAGACACAGGGGAATCACATCCCTTTGAATGCAGAAAGATTATTTTAATTCCTTTGCAGGAGTGTCCTTGAGATGGCCCCTCTACAAATAGTATGCAGTATCATCGACTTGCAGAGATGTGTTTACTTTTTTCCTGGACTTTCAGTCTCCCATAAAGTGGCAGTGACTGTCAGAACCGACTAAAGTCTCAGAGTGGGGGGGGTATAACTGTGAGCTGAGCTCATCTCTAACTTTACTGAAGCTATTTCCCCATCCACCTAAAACTCTCAGTGCTGTGTTCCTGCAGGCTGCTGGATTTTACCATTTCCACTTCTCCCACTCTGTCAATATCCCCACATTTCATCTCCCCCTTCATCTCTCTCCACACCACTGCAGCTTGTATTCATGCTGTGGAAACCGTTGTCATGTCCACGGCCATCCAAAGACACTGCTGGGGATTATTGTAAGTTTACCAGTGGAAGCAGAAAATCGTAAAATGGGATTTTTGTGTCGCCTCTAAGGTGGTCCAGCAACAGCAAGGTCCTTCTCTGTAGGAAATTGTTTTCCGATTTCAAAATTAGCTTGAAATAAACAGAATTGTAAGCAGATAATAATCAAATGTGGAGTGAACAAAATAGATTTAATCCATTTAAATACAGGGACTAATCAAGAAGCCCTTTATTTAATCAAATTCTCCTTTGGTGTCATGCAAAATCTTGACTAGATAAAAATAATTAACTAAGGGAAAACAAAATACAAATTCATCCGTTTTTTTTCTAAATCTCTTATAATTTGTTTCCCCAATACAGTTTAACCGATATATATTAATTTCTTAAAACCAGTGACTGGATTTCATGCCACCAACCTACACAAACTTAAAACTGTAAATATGTTATACACTTTAATTCAAAAAGATCACAAAAAACAATTACTTTTAATTTGCTTAAATTGCCTAACTGATAGTGGCATGGAAGTCTCGTTCTATTTTCTGATACAATGAAGATTTTATTCTTGGGTTGTTCTGGCCTCTACAATTCCTATCCAACTTATCTCCAGGCACTTTACCTTCTACCTTTTGTCAATAATAACTTATATGGTGAATCGGTGATTCTAAATTCACACTAACACTGACTGTGCATGTTTGTGTGTCTCTGCTTTGGCTCTGTAATGAAGCAGTAATCTGCCCTCAGCGTACCCTAACTCTCTGTGACAGCTGGGATAGGCTCCAGCCCCACTGTGACCCTTAACAGGACAAAGAGGCTGCAGGTAATTAATGAATTTGCCTTTTAACCCTAAAGTGGTATTGTAATGTACTTTCCAAAATGAACGTATTGTTATTAGTTTAATAAACAGTTTGTGTTGGGTTTTTTTTTTTTTGCATTTAACAATAGGGAGAGTTAAAATGGCACTTGCTAGGAAGATAAAAATTAAAATAAATTCAGTTTGCTTCAAACTTTGGAGGTGATGATTTTTTTCTGTTCATTCTTTTCAAATGCCTCTTTGTCTTTGTCTCACTATCTTTTAATGTACTTGCTGAAGCTGTCATTTTTTTGAAGTAAGTTCCAAAAAGTTAGACCATATTTTAAGAATGCATTTTTTTTGGTTTTTGCATAAACCCTGTTTTAATTTGTTTGCTTGAAAAGTTTGTTTCAGATCAATATAAATGCTTTTCAGAAAGAGGAACATGGCAAAACATAAAAATTTCCAGATCCAGATAGGAAATTATTTATTTATAACCTTTTTTTGGCTCCTTTTCCAGATTCATACAATGTCAGAAGATACAATCTAAACATTGAGACATCTTAGTATTTTAAAAGTGTTATTGCCTAGAGAGAATTTGACCCGTTATCTGTTGAGATGGTTCTTATCTTCATCTCAGGCTACAGGGTAAAAAGATAGTCATCATAATTAGCCAGTTTAGGGTAATTTCACATTGGTCAAACCTTATAGTTTTAGTGCAGAAAAAATTAGAACAATTATTTGGGATTAATGTCAGCTTTAAGTTTACACTGCAAATGAAACGATAAATGGTCAACATCTTTTCTTAAATCTAAGATATAAATACATTTGGGTGCTTTGTCAAAATTAGCTTGACAGGCTTTGACATTAAAGTAAATATATTTTCTATGGTGATCTCCTGTGGAAGAATTAGATTTTTTCTTATCAACAAGTTTCTTCTCACTGGAAGTAATTTTAACATTTTGTATTGACCCAGCCACAATCCTGACTTGAATTTTAAGACTCTATGACTCTGTGCAGGGAGCTAAAGATTATGGTCATGGTATGAATGCCTTCAGACCTCAAAACTCGAAAGCCTATCACCACATATAAATTCTCAGAATACTAATTGAAAGATACAAAAAAAACATTTTACAGTTACAAATAGACTTGCAATGAGAATCAAGCACTGAACAATGTAAACCAGGAAGCTTATATACTGAGGCAGATGGGGAATGACATAGGAACTAACTGAGCTAATCAGTGGAGATGTGGAGCAGCTGTGGCAGAGCGAGAGCAGGGAAACTGAGGGAGGCAGACCATGACACAAAGGGAGCTGAACTAGGACACACAAAAGATATCCAAAACAACAGGGGGAAATCCTGAAACTTACATAAGAAAATAAACCGATATACATAGTGGAAAGAGGCTGCACGGTGGAGCAGTTGGTAGCACTGTTGCCTTGCAGCAAGCAGGTCCTGGGTTCGATTCCTGGCCGGGGGTCTTTCTGCATGGAGTTTGCATGTTCTCCCCGTGCATGCGTGGGTTCTCACCAGGTACTCCGGCTTCCTCCCACCGTCCAAAGACATGCCTGTCAGATTAATTGGTCACTCTAAATTGCCCTTAGGTCTATGAATGAGTGTGTGCATGGCTGTTTGTGTGTTGCCCTGCGATGGACTGGCGACCTGTCCAGGGTGGACAGGTAGAAAATGACTGGCTGACTGACATAGCGGAAAGAATCCCTAAATGAGTAAAAAACTAAACACAAAGGAATAACATGAAAACACACTAAAAAGAATAAGCAACACAAAAAAAGAAATGAACTGAATAAAGAAAGCTCTAAACAATAACAAACAACTCAAAGGAAAACCAAAACACAAAAATGGCACTGTTTGATAGTTAGGATTAATTAGAATGTATGTACCTGACTTGAAATCTGTATAATTCATTGAATTGACTTTGTAAAGTGCCTTGAGACAACATGTGTTGTGAATTGGTGCTATATAAATT
This sequence comes from Crenichthys baileyi, assembly GCA_036173005.1. NCBI lineage: Eukaryota > Metazoa > Chordata > Actinopteri > Cyprinodontiformes > Goodeidae > Crenichthys > Crenichthys baileyi. The sequence goes on from JAHHUM010001284.1 coordinate 164,007, forward strand.
GAAATGAATTGAAAAACCAGTGGATTGTGACAATAAATAATTGTCATCATGCAAGTTTTTGTAAATAAAAGAGGTCAATATTTTTTAATTGATACTCATTTTAGACTGGTTTATTATTTTTTGAGAGATGCCCGTCTCATTTATGATCAAGAACAAACTTATTGGGTTGAATGAAAAGTATTTAACATCTAATTGTAGTAGGTGTCTGACAGATTCTCAATTGCATTTTGGCTTGGACTTTGACTGGGCTGTACTCTATCCCATTAATATGCTTTGATCTAAATTATTCTGCTGTAGCTCTGTCTCTATGTGTACAGTCATCGTCCTGCTGGAAGGTGAACCTTCCCCCAAGTCTTAAGTCTTTTGAAGCTTCTAACAGGTTTTCTTCCATGATTTTCCTTTATTTATCTCCACCCATCTTCTCATCATGTCAGCTTCCTTGTCCAGGCTGAAAAAAAATCATCCATACAGCATTATGTTGCCACAAATATGTTTCACCATCTGCACGTATGTTCAGGTTGATGAGCAATGTTAATTTTCCACCACTCAGTGTTTTGCATGTAGGCTAAAAAGTCCAGTTTTGGTGCCACCAGCCAAATCATCTTCTTCTACATTTGCCATGTCGACTACATTTCAAAAGAAGAAGTTAATAACTGCCCAGAATAATTTTGAAATAAAAGACATGAGGTCCACATATATACCATAAAAGTAATAATTTTATGTACCCACTTTAATTTCCTATTTCTTACACAAGACTGTCACTCATGTTGAATGATCTAATTAGCTAAATATAAAACAGACTTCAAGCCAGTGACATTTTCCCTGTATCTAAGATTGTTTGTATTCTACTGAGGTAGATTTTAACCTTCTTAAAACAGAACGTTTATTATTCCAGCTGCTGGAGAAAGGCAGGTTGGGACAGTCTGTCTCCAGTGAAGTGTTTTGTCAGCTGCTCCTTTGCATTACACGCGTCTCCATGGCCAGTAGACATAAAGCAGTACCCACCCCCTCCTAACACGATGACCCCTGGCTTAAACCTGCGGGAACAACTTGGTTTCTGGAGGGGGGGTAGTTTGAATGGATATTTTATTCGGTGTTGAAGGCTAAAATACTCCTGCACTCATATTATAAAGCTGTTAACCTCATGTCTGTCACAGTGTTATGGAAAGAGTCAGCCTCCTCGTGAGAGCTTGATCAGTAACAATTCTTTGAAAATTTACTCCAAAGAGGAACCTGTTCTCATGTATGAGACATAGTTGGTTTATGTTATTTTTTCCATATTCTTTAACCTTTAGTTAATGTTTTTGTTGCATTTTTGTCTCAGCACCAAAATGACATTAAATGTGACCGACAAGTACCCGAGAGGTTTTGTAAAATGGAAGCATCATCTAAGAAGGGCAATTTCCTCCTTTTAGAGAGTACCTTGGGTTTTGTGGCCTTTCTGGGGTCATCACAATTCACTTCTAAGCTTTTTAAAAAGTGAGCAGAAGCCCTTTATACATAATGACTACTTTACTAGAGTAAGTGGTTAGAAAAAATTAACCAATTTTTCGAAGTAATATTTGGAGCTCACTCATGCAAATGTAATTTACACCACAAAGAAAAACGTGACCTTCTTTCCAGATTACGCTTCAAATGCTTTCAACAATATCATGTGACATTTTTGTTTGCAAAGACCAAAAGAAAAGGCTGTAAAAGAGTTTCCTGGGGAGAACTAAATGCTCTTAACAAAAGCACAACATGGAAATGGTTGAAATCAATCCTGCAATGACAACCAGAGTTTTGTGAGCCCAGGATCCATTCAGCTACTATCTGTTCTTTATTTGGAAATATAACTTTTACCCTTTTAGGTTTTTTACTGAAAATGCTTCAAGTCGTATTATTTATCAAGCCAGGCTACCTTTTTCCATTTGTCAGTGTTCCGGATCTGATACTCATGTGCCCGTTATTGGCAAAGAGATCAGCATGGGCACCCTGACTGCGCCAAACTGTTATTCACTGTGCAATCTGACACCTTTCTGTCAGAACCAGCCTTAACATCTTGAGCAATTTGAACTGCAGCAGCTCATATGTTGGATCGGATCACACAGGCCAGTCGTCTCTTCCCACATGCATCAGTGAGTCCTGGCCATCCATGACTCTGTCGCTGGTTCACCATTGTTCCACCGTTGTTCCACCATTGTTCCACCATTCTTTGGACCTTCTGATGGATATTGGCAACTGCAGATTATGAACACCTTATAAGAGCTGCGGTTTTGGAGCTACTCCCATACTTGATGTTCCATTAGTCTAACCATCTCAGTTAATCAAACTCACTCAAATCCTCACGTTGCCCATTTCTCCTGTTTCTAACACATCAATGAAGACAAAATGTACCATTGCTGCATAATTTATCCCATGATAATTTCTCTGTGCCATTCCCCCTGTCAGTGGTCAAAATTCAGTATTAAAATAGCCTGTTTATGCTTCACACAATGAACATTTGTGAAAATACAGATTTTTCCAAGAGCAAGATTGTTTTCAACTTGAGCTATTTGTTAAAGTGTTCAATAAAACTTGTTAAAATCATGCATGTTAATAATTTTATGAATGCAGCGCAATCATAACTCAATGTGTACAGAAAACGAAGATCAGATGCAATGCACAAACAGCAGCCAACCTCTCTGCCAAAAACAAACACAAACATGAAACAACACTGTTGCTCGGTCAAACAAGCTAAAGAGCCCTTCAGTTTCCTGCAATCAATCACAAAGTTGATCAACAAGTAACTCTGAACACGCTTAGTTGAAACATGTCTCTTTCCACATGTTGGGACTGCAAAAAAAAAAAAAAAAAAAAAGAAAGCAGAGCCCTTTGGGGGAGCAAAGGTATTTTTGCTATCTTCAGTCACTGACACCTTGATGAGGTGTTAGAAGATACACAAGTAGTGTTAAGATTTTTTTTTTCAAACTGGAACAGTGTCTCTACGCTACACAAAGAGTACAATTTCTAATAGAGTAGCAGTGTCTTCTGACTGTTGAAGGGTTTCTTTAATCTCTGGTTATTGTCAATCTATTCTGGAATATACAGTTGCTTGATTGACTTGATTTAAAGATCTCCATTTCATATGCTTGTGTAGCCTTCAGTAGTGTGGGGTTTGCACAGGTGCTGTATCATTAATTATGATTTTTTTATTAGTATTATTTTATTGTAAGAATTTTATTGTAAGTATTGATCTTTTGGCTCATCTGGAGCCAAAAGATCAATTTGGATATCAATGTTATGAATACAGCCAGTGACAAGGAATGTGATATTGCAGAGAGTAGGCTAACCTACAGTAAAAAAACATAATGTCCATATTGTAGTCAATATACAGTAAATGGCAACAGAGATTTAGCTTCAACTAAGATTCAGATTTTTGTTGCATTGCTATATTAGGAATATGATTATTGAGCGATTTAAATCTTTGGTAAAAGCATGAAGAATATCCTGAATGGTGAGAAAGGAGGATATAATTCTGATGTTGCAGCACCATTAATCACTGACGCTATACTAAGCTTTATTACTACAGAGGTCACAGAACACCACACAGAGTTCATAACCTAAATGGGAAATTACTTAAATTTTATCACACATGCTTGATTCACTAAAAATAAAGGATTTTATGGAGATTCCCGCTTCTGTATTTGAGTTCTTAAAACCATGTTGCAACTGAAACCATGTTTGTTATATCGTCAGAACATCTTGTTAGAGGTGAGTAAAATACCCCCCACCCCACCAATAACTGTTTGATGTTTGCCTAGGTTTAATACTGGGATGCCTTCTTCATCATATTTTCCAGCTTTTATGGCCTGGATTTCACTTTGCCACGAAACATTAGGCCTATTTCATAGCTTCCCATTTTCTCTAAGATCTCGGAGAAACTTGTTTACAAACAATTTCAAGCCTTTCTGGAGGAAAATGAGGTGCTTGAAGTTTTTCAGTCCAGCTTTAAACATCTTCATAGCATAGAATTTGCATTGTTGAGGGTTTTAAATGACATCCTCCTAGCTTCAGATTAAGAGAACCATGTGATCCTAGTTCTCCTGGATTTAATAGCTGCCTTTGAAACAGTGGACCATAACCTTTTCATATCCTGCTTAGAGCATTGTGTAGACATCTAAGTGGCTATGAGAACTTTTTGAGTTGGGCTAAATGATTGCAGATCTTCCTCTGCTCCATTGTTGTGTGTGGACCCACAGGGCTCGATTCTTGGACCTCTGCTATTTTCCCTGGATCTCCTGCCCCTTGGCTCCATTTTTCTAAAACATAGGATTGCTTTTTATAGTTTTGCAAATGATACTCAAGTTTATGTGCTCCTAAAACAGAAAGATGACTGTGCAAGGTTTAGACAAAAGTCTTGAGGAATTAAAAGCTTGGATGGATTTTAATGGATTTTTAATGATGATAACAGGTGATCATTTTTAGGCTGGATGTCACTGGTGGTTCTTCTTGTGCAGACGTTGGCTGTGTGGCAGATTACAGAAGACCTGTTGTCACAAACCTTGGTTTTAAAATGAACAGCGACATTAGACTGGATCGGCAGATCAGTGCAATAGTAAAATCCAGCTTTTTTCACCTTTCAACTGGCCAAAATTAAAAGCATCTTGTCAAAAGATGACTTCAAAACTGTAATCCATGCCTTTGTTTCAACTCAGCGGCTTTACTTTGTTGTAGCTCAGAGTTAGTACAGCAAGTCTGTTACGCCCTCTCTGCACTGTTTGCCTGTGCATTTAACTCTTTTTAAGCGGTCTTGCCTCTCCCTACTGTACCTGCACTCACCTTCTCGGTCACTCAGATCAGCTGATCAGCTGTTGCTGGAATGACACAGCGGAAACTCAGGGCAGATTAGGCTTTTGCTGTTGCAGCTCCCGAATTATGCAATGCTTTTCACTAGCCATTATTAAATCTGCTCTTAAGACCAACCTCATCTCTTTGACTTAAAACCAGGTAGAAGTTTTTAGATTGTATTCATTTATTTATTTTTCTGTCTATGTAGTATTTTCTTATTGCTACTTTTACTTGGATTTTATTTATATTTTATTTATTTATAAATATTTGATCATTTGATTTGTTTTAAATACGAATGTTTAGTTTATTTATTTTAATCATTCTTTTTGTTCAGCACTTTGGTCAGTGCTTGCTGTTTTGAGAGTGCTTTATACATAAAGTTAACGTGGCTTTACGCGGGTTTACGCGGGTTATGTCCAAACAGGTCTTTTAATCACCCAACATATTGATTTATTAAATGGACCAAGCTAAGTGAGCAAAAAAAAAATGTTTTTAAATGTTGGAACAATACTTCTTTAAAACACTACCCCAACTCAACACCGTTATCAAGGTATAACAAAGTGCCTAAGAGTTATGGTTATAGTCTGCAAAATGTTTGAGATACTAGAGAAAGTGTAGGAGTGACAACAGTTTTCTTCGACTGTTCAAAGCCCTAAAACTGCAGTAAACCCCTTTCTTCCACCGAGTGACAGGAAAATGGTTTGCAAGCTTTCCCCATGTATGTGTGAGTTCTCACAGGGTACTCCAGCTTACTTCCATAGTCAAAACAGATCCATGTTAGGTAATTGGCCTTTCTGAATCAGTCTGTGCTTGTTGTTTGTCATGTGTGCCTGTGTCTAGGGATTACCCTGCCTCTCAACAAATAACTGTGACACTACATTGACTAAACAGGTGTAGAAAATTCATTATGTAAAAAAAATAAAAATAAAATACAGCTGGCAAGCTAGCATCTCTGTTACAGGATGGCGTCAGGAATTTATAAGTAGGACTCTGTTAAAATGCTATAAGCAGCCAATTTGGGGGCTATAGCTAATCGGTACTCCAAGTGGGTCCATGGTAACCAATCCCAACATGACTCTAATCTCAAAAACAACATAGCATTTCATTCATATGCTGTTCAATGAAGCTTTAAACAATGGGTGTCCAACTCAGTCCTCTTGAGCCGGCGTCCAGCCTGTTTTAGAGATGTTCCTGATCCAATCCAGCTGATTCAAATAGCTGAATTAGCTCCAGACCCTTCTGCAGGACCCTGCATTTAATGAATCTCATTCGTTATATTCAGGTGGGTCGAACCAGGGAAACATCTAAGAATGCCTGCCCTTGAGGACTGACTCTTGAAACAACAATATAGCAAACGGAGGTTGGAGAAGGTGCACTACCAACATTCATCCTGTGTTAAACATGTACTAAGAAGAGAACATGTAAAGCAAAGTGAAAAGTGGTGTAAATAGCAAAAAAAAGTACAACGGAATATATAAACACTGATTTCATTAATTGCCTTATTTTTCTGTCAATGATAGGAGTTGTTTAAAGACAGTAAAGGTCTTGAACTGATCATTACCTTCAGTCTCTGAGGCCAACTAATCTGGATTCATGCTAAAAAAAGATGACAAAAGCTCTACCTACTGCAGGTGAGATATTAACTACCCATTACTATTAACAAAAATGCTGAACTATCCCTTTAAGCAGCTGACTCCAGGCTGGCTACAAGAGAGGAAAAAACCACTAAATGTAATTATATATTTATTATTTAATTCTGTAATCATCAATATGTTATTTTAGCTGCTGTAGGAATAATTGTGCTTTTTATGTTTTAATGAAAGCAATTGCTGTGGATTATGCATGTTTTTGTTTTACATTTTACTGTGAAACTGTGATACATTCAAGGTTACTGTGAGAATGTCCCACTGGCAGTTGCTTAATACCATTCTTTGCAGACCTTTCTTAATCTTCCCATAGACTGGCTGAAAGCACTCTGCTATCATTTTATTTCATTGTATTTTACACTGAGTACTTTAAGTGCCAGACTGCTGTGAAAAGGAGATGGTTAATTTCTGAGTGGAAGAACAAATTTAGAGTCAAAGTATTTTTTTCTTCTGAAGATGACCCCAAGCCAGCCATACATCTGAAAGGCTGATTAAGATCTGAAACTGAAGTATTTACAGAAGCAATCTCCCTTTATCACCACAAGAAAATATGTCCTTGCTCCACTGTTCTTCTTCAGCAAGTCATACTGACTGAAAACAGAGAGATCTCATTTCTGTAGAAGAATGTTCTTCTTTATGTAATATTTTCAGTTCCTTTTTGAGGACTAACATTAGCTTCTTACTACAGGCCACACAAAAATATTTTACTTTTAGTTATCTGAAACAACCTTATTTCAGAGGTACAACAGCAGTGTGACAACCTGAAGGTCTTCAGGAATCAAAATAAGCGGAAATATGCAGCAGTGTTGCCCTAAATAAACAAATAATTTGTCAGAATTAAGATGCACTAGCAGTAAAGTCCAAAAGTAATATTTTAGTTGATCTTGAAGATTTCAGTAGAAGTAATGGAATCATTCTTCCTGGCAGAAACAGCAGTTATGATACAATCTGTACTGCTGATAAGGCTTTAAATACTAAACCCCTATTTGGTAAGTGACAGGCCTGGTGTCAGTAGACTCAACAATGAAATGGTGAACTAAATTAGCAGAATTTTGTTTTCAATTTCCTAAAATATTCCATGGTAATTGAAGTAATTTCCTAAAAGACTTACTAAAACAGTAATCATAAACATCAACATTTACTAATGTACATTTTCAGCCACATTTACTGGTACCCCCCCAAAATATGTGTGTATATATATAATATATATAATAATATATTTTATATTTATATAAATATATAATATATATACAGGGGTTGGACAATGAAACTGAAAACCCGGTTTAGACCACAATAATTTTTTGTATGGTGTAGGGCCCCCTTTTGCGGCCAATACAGCGTCAATTCGTCTTGGGAATGACATATACAAGTCCTGCCACAGTGGTCAGAGGGATTTTAGCCATTCTTCTTGCAGGATAGTGGGCCAGGTCACTACGTGATACTGGTGGAGGAAAACGTTTCCTGACTCGTTCCTCCAAAACACCCCAAAGTGGCTCAATAATATTTTGATCTGGTGACTGTGCAGGCCATGGGAGATGTTCAACTTCACTTTCATGTTCATCAAACCAATCTTTCAACAGTCTTAGTGTGTGTTTTGGTGCATTGTCATCCTGATACACGGTACCGCCTTCAGGATACAATGTTTGAACCATTGGATGCACATGGTCCTCAAGAATGGTTCGGTAGTCCTTGGCAGTGACGCGCCCATCTAGCACAAGTATTGCGCCAAGGGAATGCCATGATATGGCAGCCCAAACCATCACTGATTCACCCCCATGCTTCACTCCGGGCATGCAACAGTCTGGGTGGTACGCTTCTTTGGGGCTTCTCCACACCGTAACTCTCCCGGATGTGGGGAAAACAGTAAAGGTGGACTCATCAGAGAACAATACATGTTTCACATTGTCCACAGCCCAAGATTTGCGCTCCTTGCACCATTGAAACCGATGTTTGGCATTGGCATGAGTGACCAAAGGTTTGGCTATAGCAGCCCGGCCATGTATATTGACCCTGTGGAGCTCCCGATGGACAGTTCTGGTGGAAACAGGAGAGTTGAGGTGCACATTTAATTCTGCCGTGATTTGGGCAGCCGTGGTTTTATGTTTTTTGGATACAATCCGGGTTAGCACCCAAACATCCCTTTTAGACAGCTTCCTCTTGCGTCCACAGTTAATCCTGTTGGATGTGGTCCGTCCTTCTTGGTGGTATGCTGACATTACCCTGGATACCGTGGCTCTTGATAAATCACAAAGACTTGATGTCTTGGTCACAGATGCGCCAGCAAGACGTGCACCAACAATTTGTCCTCTTTTGAACTCTGGTATGTCACCCATAATGTTGTATGCATTTCAATATTTTGAACAAAACTGTGCTCTTACCCTGCTAATTGAACCTTCACACTCTGCTCTTACTGGTGCAATGTGCAATCAATGAATACTGGCTACCAGGCTGGTCCAATTTAGCCATGAAACCTCCCACATTAAAATGACAGGTGTTTCAGTTTCATTGTTTCCCTGGGTTGTAAAAATGGAGCGACACACAGACCCCATCATTTTAAACACTGGCCTCTGAACAATGTTCAATATTTGTCTGTGCGACCTAACCCACTGAGCAGGATGGTAAGCGAGGTAAAAAATTTACAAAGATCACTAGATAACTGCAGCAGAGTGGCATCACCCAGTCTCCATAACAACCATGAGATGCTATCTACAGTACTATAAAGCAGTGTTTGTTTTTATAATAATCTGGAAACAGAATGTGACTTCATGTATGAAAGATAAACTCTCTCCAAATCAACCTGGCACTATGTGAAAAAGTTATCCTTAAATCAAAAATTCACCGTGAATGACCACATGTTTTGGAAAGCTAAGTTCAACTTCACTAGCTATACCCAGGCCTCTTAACCAGTAGATTAAATGATCATTTAAAAAAGTCCCGTCTGACAGTATGAAGTAGGCTAAAAAGCAGCACATCATCCCTTAAAAAAATTCAGGTTGATAAACAAAATCAGTGGCATTTGATAGTCTGAAAAGGTTTACAGAGCCATTTCTAAGGCTTTGGGAATTCAGCACCTTTCACAGATTTGGGACTCAAGCAAATTAAATTATAGAAATAATTACGATTTTTACAGGGCACCAACAATTGTGATTTTGTTAAAAAAAAAAAAATTTACATGCGATAGTTTCCTCCCTGAACAAATCTATTAAAACAAAAGGTTTGTTTTTTCTACATAACTGCTACTACCATAAATAATTAATTGAATTCAGGCCTTCATATACATCTTTGCCAATAAATGTGGCTGGCGCTGTATGCTGATTTACTTTAGCTCTCATTTTCAAGGTACACTGTGCAACCAGTCAACACTCATGGGAGTGCTTGTGTTTCCTGCAGAGACGACTCCTGCTGTGATTGATCAGATGTGTGGCTCCACTGCCGGGACAGCCTCTGTAACAAGGTGATGTGCACGGAGTGTCGTGTAGACTCCCAGTCATTATCTCCCAGCCAGTACTGAGCACCTCACAGTAACCCAAGCAGCTCTTTCGACCTCAGGCACTCAGCTTGCCAGTACCAAGCTCCCACTTTGAAATTAGTCACTCCATGACAGGTGGGGGGATGGCTGCTTGTGATCCTGCCAGATTCATACACTCTTTCACCCCCATCTATCATCACCCACAGGCCCTTTTGTCTTAGACTGTTTCTCTGCACCAATTTATTTCTTTTGCACATTATGGGCACCATTTTATCCATACCATGCTTGGAGTAATAAATAGAAGGTCCTCTGTACATTTGGTGCAAAAATTTTTTGTTTCTCTAATTTAAAATGCAGACCCCAGGGCCCATCTGTCCGTCTTTCCTTCCTCCTTCCTTCCTTCCTAACAAACAAAAAACATGCCACTAATTCATTAGGAACTTTTATATTTATACTTTAAAATGCCCAAGAAAAAACCTGGAAGTCCTGAATAAATCTACCTGTTAAACCTACCTGTTAAGCAGTTAGGGCAGAAAATTAAGCATCTAGCTGTATTCTCCTTACAATCTTGTAGCACTTTTTATTTCACCCAATGGCTTCCCTAATTTCAAGCTGTTTGACAGAATGACAGAACTGCCACAGACTACAAGCCAAGTGTACGGCGAGCTCCAAAGTATGTTGTAGAAAGTCTGTTTTGCTTCATGGTCAACACTATAGGCACACTTATGGCTTGAATGTGTGGGAGGATGTGTGCGCATCCAACTGTGAATGCCAGTGGGTGTAAAATGAATCAAAAGCAATCTGAGTAATCAGTCCCTTTTTGCTTTTATTAATGAGATGAGTTTTTAAGTAGCTGAGATGGATCCATCATGTTTTGGCTTGGCACACCACAAAAGTGTTCGTGGTGCATTTTCTCTCCCACCTATGGCATCATTGCTCTTTTGAGAATCACAGTGAGTGGGCTTGTTTTGAAGGACTGAGAGCTTCAAACGATGCGAACAGAGGTTTTCCTCTTAACAAATTCGTTTTAGATTTATGTCAAATTTTAATATATAAAAACTCATAAAAGTGTGACAAATGCTTCTGTAACTTCAACAAATTTACACTTTATGGTTAAGTGTTGTCCTTCATTTCATCCTAAAGTTTTGTGGAGCTCATGCAACTAAAGCTCATGTGTTTTCTTTACTGACTACACTGAGCACTTGACATTTATTAGACATGTAAAATAATCTGTCATTATTAAACTGATATACAGTTCCAGTCAGATGTTTACATAGATTCATCATTGGCAGCAATTTATTTTGACCTTTTCATAAAAGCCCATCTTTAGTCATTTTTTTCAAACAATTAGGTTAAAAAGTTTTAAATTGGTACGGGTTTTCTCAACTCACATTGTCAAAATTAATACATACAGGCTTAAATAGATAACCAACCACTCAAATGTGATTGAATATCCCAGCTACAGAGAAACCACATGCTTTTTGATGCCATCAACAGGTTCTTAGTATGATTCTGGCTGAATATTTGACAACTCATTAAATCAGAAACCCAGCTCCATAAATTGCAGAAGCCTAATGCCTGCTTCATTTAAAGGCCATTTATGACATGTGTTTGGCATCATTGTCTCATTAAAATACCAGATGTATCCAGCTTCAACCATCTAGCTGTTGATTTGAGGCGAATTTAAAGAATTTGGTAGGAGTCTTCCTTTTTAATTGTTCCATCTATTCAGCTCTCTGTTTTTTTCTCCTCATTGAAGCTACATCTGACCTAGCGTTCTGTTTAGCTGTGACACTTTTCTGGAGGGGCCATCGGCTGAGTTAAAGCTGCCAACAACAATGTTTTTCTTTTATAGAAGATACCCTATGTTTCAGTGTTTAACCCTGTCTCTCTCCTGGACATAGCCAATGGCTGAGATTTTACTGCGATTTTCTGTATGTGTTTTCTTTCATCCTACAGACTTTAAAACTGGCTCAGAGCTTATCTGTTTAGCGGTGTTTCTCTGTTAGATGAAGCCACTGAAGGAGATACTGCTGCTTTTAACTTTTTGCTTTTCTTCGACATAGTAAGAACTCCTAGATCAGTGTTTCTGAGTTTTTTGTGTGTATAGTCTGTCTGCTCAAACCCCCAGTCAGTAATGGCAAATTACCATTCACACTGAGCCTGATTCTGGTTCTGCTGGAGGTTTTTATCTGTTAAAGGGGAGTTTTCCTTTCCGCTGTCGCTTCATGCATTCTCATTATGAAGGACAGGTGCAAACTCAACAACACAATGCAAGCAACTGTCCACTGTCTCTACATGCTCACCCAAGAGGAGTGAATGCTGCAAGTTACTGACTCAGGGCAATCTGCTGGGTTTCCTTAGATAGAAAACGTTTTAATCAATTCGAATAATAATCTGAACTTGACTGCATTGATTAATGACTGAGATCAATTTGGAATAAATGTATTTCACTTGTCATATGTCTGGATAACTGGTGAGACCCCCATTCATTGGACATTGAAAGATGGAAGAAACATTTCCTCTCTGATGAGGAAAAAGTTTAATCTGGATGGCACTGGTGGCTAACATTACTAGCATGACAAGGAGATCCCACTAGGGATTTTTGTGACACAGGGGAGAAGGCTCCATCATGATGTGGGAGCTTTTTCCTTTAATGGAACAAGGAAGCTGCAGATTGTGCAGGGACATCAAACCACAGCTGGGTATGTGGAGATCTAAGTAGCTGGCATCCCTCTTGACTGAGACACATCACATGTGTGCTGATGACTGGTTCAGACAAAGATGTGATGTAAAGAGAATGGGCAACAATGGCATCCATGAGAGAGTTCTAAGATAAAAAACGTCACTTGCCAAATATAAAACAAAGGCCCATCTCATATTTGTCAAAAACATCTTGATGATCCCCAAAACATTCTGTGAAGTGATCAGATAAAAGTGGAGCTTTTTTAGAAGGTATGCAACCTTTTATATATGTCAGTCATTTTTTAGAAGCTGGTGCCTATCTCCAGCAGTCTATGGGCGTGGATAGGTCACCAGTCCATTGCATGGCAACACACAAACCAAGCACACACACACTCATTCACACACCTAATGGCAATTTAAGGGTAACCTAACAGGCATGTCTTTGGACTATGGGAGGAAGCCAGAGTACCAGCATGTACGGGGAGAACATGCAAACTCCATGCAGAAGGACCCCCGGCCGGGAGTCGGACCTTCTTGCTGCAAGGCAACAGTGCTACCAACTGTATTTAAGAAAACCAATACAGAATTTCAGGAAAGAAACAAACATGGTGGTGGTAGATCGACATGCCGCAGGTGATGGAACTATGAATTCTGCTCTCTAGCAGAAAACCCTGAAGGAAAATATCTGGCCATCAATTTGTAACCTTAAGGTCAAGTAAATGATGCAGAATAACAATGAACCAATGATGCAGAATAACAATGAACCAAAACACACCAGAATGTCCAGCTCTGAATCACTCAAACAAATAGAGTTTTTGGTGTGGTTTATTCAAACTGATTGGATGCTATGAAGCAAACTTACACAGACTAAAGAAACATGTTCAGGGGTCTGACTGTGTATTTCAGAAAGTTCAAGTTTCACTTTAACACATTTAATTGATTATTTTTCTTGATTTGGATATTTGAAAATATTCTAGTGTAGAATTTACGCCACAGGCAATGCAGGCAGTGAACTTTCTTTAATTTTTTAGAATAATACATTCAGCCTCCCGTCCAGATCACCAAATTGATCCAAACAACCACAGGTCAGGCTGCCTACAGCATTTTCGTCCCTCAGTTCTCAGGCGTAGTCCTTTTGAATGTGAGACGAGCACATGTGCACATGTTACAGGAACATGGTGCCTGTTCTGTGGACAACAGTTCAGCTGATAAATATTTTATTCTCAAAGGATCTTGTTTGAGTATCACTTTAAGGCATAACCTGCAAATATGGAACATCGGAAGCAGTGCTCTTGTGCATTGGCATGTGACTTCCAAAGCTTAGCTCAAAATCACATGCAAATTAACTGTGGCACTGTTAAATCGAAAACACTGCCTTTCACCACAGGGCATAGAAAAAAAGCACTTTATTTTTCACTCCTTTGCAGGTAAAATTACTCAATTCAGTTTCAATTCAATTCCGTTTATTTATATAGCGCCAATTCACAACACATGTCATCTCAAGGCACTTCACAAAACTCTGGTACATACATTCCAATTAGTCCTAACCATTGAAAAGTGCAGTCAGATTCAGTTATTCAAAATGTTACTCAAAATGTTGCTTTAGAGTACAAAGAAATCCACCTCAGCCACCTGGCTTTTAATCACCTAGCCTAGTTAGTTAGCTGCAGCAAAAAAGAGACTGTAGGAAGTTCCCCCTTTGAGTCAAAAAAGCCACATATTCTGAATTTTAATCTTCCCTCTGTCCTTTTGGTGCGTGGTTCCCTGTATCTTTGACCAATATTAACTTGATCAAAAGACAGTAGCTGGCCCCGGAGCAAACTAATATCCTCATTAGCATTGACGAGAGTTCCAAGGAGCAGCTCATGTGCATTAATGAAGTAAAGAACTGAGCCAAAACAATTGTACCCAGCTAGCTTTGGTATGCAAAGCCAGCCACATGCAGGGCTCCCTAATGACCCGAGACTCTCAACTTGGGCAGAATTCAATAGGGTGTTGTAAAAGGGATTTGTTAAATAGCCCTGTGCTGTTACCATGTATGGCTTATGGTCTGTTTGTAAATCCTGTGAACAATGCTCAACTGCTCCGAGTCAGATTTTAAGCAAATAAAAATAAAGCGGCATCCCTTGACTGCATGTTCCTCCACTTGCATTGCTGGAAGACACCAAAAGAAACGGGTGTAAACATATCTCCCCACATATCTTGTAATAATGTCATCAGAGAGATGTTCTTTATTTCCATAAAGGGATCTACTGTCATGCATCGCTTTGCCAAAGAATTCAAAGTATTCATTCCCGCTGAAGGTTTTAACATTTTGTCACGTCACAACCACGAACCGCAGAGTGTTGTGTTTATGTGCTAGATCAACACATTATGCATTCTTGTGAATTGGAGGGGAAAATCATACATGGTTTTAATATGTTTTACTAAATAAAAATCTGAAAAGCATACATTTCTAATCATCTCTGCTCCCATAACCCTAATAAAATCCTGCGCAAATAATCACCAAATTAGCAAAGAGATTCAACCTCTGTGTAATTTAATCTCAGTATAAATCCAGCTGTTCTGTGAAGGCTTAAGGTTTATTAGAGAACGTTAGTGAACCAACATCATGAAGACAGAGGAACACAGTAGATGGGTCAGGGACAACGTTGTTTACACATTTACAGCAGGTTGGGTTATAAAACAATATTGCATGTGTTTTCAATATATTATTATTAATGGAAAGAGCATGGTACAACTGCAAACCTAGCGAGATGTGCCAGGTCACCAGGTTGGGCAAGGAGAGCATTAATTAGAGAAGCGACCAAGACGCCCATGGTTGCTGGATGACCTTGATCTGTTTTTTTAAACAACTAAAAGAGCAAACGAACTGCTAAAAGTAAGCCTTAAGACGGCCTGTTTTCAGCTCACTCCAAGCCATGTAAGGGAAACAGCAAACTTGAAGGGGAGTGTTCTGGACAGATGACAACAAAAGTAATTTCAATCTGAAAAGACTCACAAAGAGAGGGTTGGCAATTAGAAAAGTTTTAATGACGTGAAATTACATTATATCTTTGGCGCTCGGACCTGGGAGGAAGACATGAATGCTGTGAATGATATGAGCTAAGATGAACATTTGTAAGGCTTAGATTTAGAGATGTCTTCCCCCTGATCCGACACTGGTGGTGGATTGGCGGCCAGGGAGCGAGGAAGCCAGGAGTAGATGTGAAGGAAGATGGTGGAGGTGGGGTGGAGGAGGGATGAGCTCAGCTGACAAGTGAGGAGGAACACAGCCAAAGGTCCTTTAAAAACAAGGCGTCAGAAGGTGATTGGATGATGAATCAGGTGGACAGGATGCTGATTGGAAGGCCGGGAGATGCACGGGGAAGACATTGGACGGTGGAGACGGCGAGGGTGAGTCTTTCATTCTGAATTTTTGTTTGAACTCCATTTTTTGTCCTAAATGCAAAATGCTCCATGTGGTAGAAAATGAACCTTTCACATCACCCTGAACACATCAAGAAATATGCATGGAAGTGGCAGCATCATGTTTTGGGGATGCTTTTCTTCACCACGAACAGTGATGTTAACCAGAGCTGATGGGATACTGATAAATACAGAATACCCCTGTAAGAAAACCTGTTAGAGGCATCAAACTACTTAAAACCTGGGCTACAGGTTATCTTTCACCTGGATGATGAGTCCAAACATTCAACTAAAATGGAATTAGATTTTTGTGGATCTAACTGAAAAAAGTATTTACCCTCTGGATGTCTTTAGGTTTAGATTAAGCATATTCATGTCAGAATAGCCAGGTCAAAGTCCAACCAACACCCAAAAGTGTTTTTGGGCTAGATTTGAACATTGATATTAATAGATGCTCTCCATCCAATCTGACTGAGTTTAGGCTGATTTTCAAAGGAGAAAGGGCAAAAACAGGTACAAAATTTCTGTCTCTCAGGTTTAGAGGTGATTTTACTGCATTCTATTAACACAATAGATTTGCTGCACTTGTTTCCAGGAAAATTCGAATTGATTGACCACTGACATTTTGAAGTGTTTCCTCTGTGATGCAAATTTTAACTCAAAGAGTTGTCAAAAGGCTATTATTTTCAGAGTCTTCACATCTGCCTCCTCCACTCCGGAGTGTTGACTGCAGAGCCATAGCTCACCACGTGACTGTTTCAAAGATGACATTTTATCGAGACCATCTTCAACTGCGAGTGTGGGTGAGTGCAGATGGTGCTCGGGTCAATTGTCCCCACTGTCCACAGCTGCCACAAGGTGTGTGCAGGGTCATACAAATTGCATACTGCCTCTATTTTATCACTTCCTGCATCCTCCTACTAGTGTTCATCCAGGCGCAGGAAAATAAACACACCATCTGCAAAATACAGTCAAACAAAACATGGTAGTTTATAAGAAATGTTAGAAAATCCCAGCACAAAAAAATTTCTGCATTTAATTGAAAAAAAATGTTTATCCTTAAAAATTACAAATCACATTTTCTGTACTGAACAGCTATCTCCTCCTTTGTATCAGAAAAGGGAATTTAAATACATGCTAAACACTCAGAGTGGTGATAAAACTCAGTAGATGCATGAGAATGGAGAAGGAATAACCAAAATGGAACATAAGCTCTGCATGTCTGCAGCATCCGTTGCCAATAACCACCACATGTGGTTTGTGTTTGTCAGTAGTTACACCTGAATACAAGCAGCATGCAACCTAATTTAGCCGACACACAGTACACCAAATTAGATGTTTTTTTTTAAACCAGAGTTGCTTCAATCAGTCAATAATATCTGAACCAAATAATGAATTTTGGTTCCACAAGGCTGACCTTTAGCTCAGGTTTTCCAGCATTATCACAAGGTGCTGTTGGTCCAAAAATTGAAATATGCGAACAGAATGGAGCTTCCCAGAGCACGGTGACCTTTGGTAGCAACTCCATCAGCTGCTCATCACCCTAGACTCATTTATCAGCCACAGTGGTCTCTGTGGAGGCTCGCAGGTGAAGCCCCTGATGGGGTCACATGAGATGTCGGGTCATCTCATATTATCTTGGCTTGGAGGCAATGAGCAAATCGGTGGAAACATAGTGCTTGTTGGTCAGTTCTAAATAAAACGGATCTTCTGCAGCTGTGCTGCTGCTCTGTCACAGACGTTTTATCTTGTCTCTGACTAGTTTTCACAGATGAGGGAGTTTAAATTGGTCAGAGATTTGAACGCGATGCAGGAAAAAAAAAGTATAAAGTCACAGATCTCTTTAACAATCACAGTCACACTGTGGAAGTATATAATATTAAGACATATTTTCAGTTTTTTGAAACTAGAGAAAAACCCAGATTTTATTCACTGTAGGCATTGCAGCCAAATAAGCCTTATAATAAAAGTCATAGATTCATCAGTGATTTTTTTTCTTTTTCAATTGCATCTCTTGACAGTTCATTCTCATGTCCAAAATTGAGAAAGATATGAAAAGGCATGAAAAGAAAGTTACCACAGGGCAGCCAATAACTCAGCTGAAAACTCATGGCTGTCAGGCCACTCAAACTCTATAAGTCCATCTCCCCAACATCATGTTGTTTGGCCTTAAAAAGTTACTTCCTGCTAATGCTACACATATAGTGGATAGTAGGGAAGTTAAAATACTGATAAACCATCAGACATCAGCTGCAGTCCAACACTCTCCTTTGGCTCAGACTCAGAGAAGAAAATTGTCTCAGTTGAAGTTAATTACTAACGGTAAAAGTGCAGAAAATATTTTTCCGGAGATAATTTTTTATTTGATGGGGTCTGCTGGCATCAGTAGATGTTTTGGACTGTCAAATGCCATAAAAACTAAAAGAAAAAATTGTCTTACCTGATAAACCTTATGACCACAACACCTGTGGTCACCTCAGTGGTCTGGCTGTTTACTCCCTCATCAAGCTATGTATCCTGGCTCTCGCATGAATATTGTTGCTTTACAAAGATCATTTTTCTTAAGAAAACAATCTGTTCTCTGTTTACTGCCCTAAACGATAACAGGCTTATTAGCCTGGTTAAAGTTAGAGACGGTGCGTTATCAGCAATGATTAGAAGTGCATATTTGTTTTTGAGGGTGTGACTTAAAAGTCTTAAAAATTACTAATTAGCTTTAAAAGACAATAAAAATGTTGATTTTTATTTATTTATGTTATATACTTTAAGGATTAGATTTTTTCTGGTTTTTACAATGATTGTTATGATATTAAAACTTTAATTTCTTGACATGGACCTTAAAATCTATAAAGACATAATATACTTTGTATGATGCAATAGTGAAGAACTATTTGATAATGAATAATAAAAAGCAAAAGCATTGCACTCAAACACAAACAGCAACAACAATTCAAAATACATTATATATATTTATTTGGAATTAAAATAATTATTGTTAGTGATTCATCCAATAGTCCTGCATAACCTGAAATGTAAATATATGTATTTTTCATTCCACAGATGACAGTATCTCTGAATTTAAAAACAAATTTCATTCAAAACGTGTCTAATTGTTCCTGACTGTGATTATAACCTTAAAAAGAAATGAAAAACAGCTATAAAAATAAGTGCAACCACAGCCCATAATTTGGTCCTGCTTAACTGAGACATCGGTTGGATTTTGGTACCTCTGAATTATCTACAGAAGCCAAGCTCAATCGTGAGCAACACAGAGAACAACAGAGTAGAGTGAGCCCTTCCAACTGTTCTATTTGAGTATCATGGATTACAGTTAGCATCTGATATTGACACTCTGAAAAGAAAAAGAAAAACAAGATGTAACACCGACACTGTTCTGATTCAGTCATTTAGATGTACTGGTAGCTGCTACTTTCATTTTGAGAGCTCTCACATGCAGGCCTGTGCAGGTTTGTTGTGATCACGCTGTAGATTTGCGAGCTCACACACAGGGAGAACTACTGTCAGATGAGACACTTTCTGTTAAGTTAACCAAAGAATATCTTAGCTGAAGGATTTGTAACATATTCCATTTAGCCTTTAGGCATTTAGCCAGTTAATGTACTTGCAAATCAGTGTTCTCGTTCAGCTTTTCATCACATAGCCCAAACATCATACTGTGATGTTAGTATTTTTGCTAAACTAAAAGACATACTGTTATTTTAAACCTTTAAATATGCTCTTTAATTAATTTGATATGGCAAGGACATCATAATATGCTTAAGCTGCTTTTGAGGCTTAACATATGATAAAAACAATGGAACCTGCATGATATAGGCTGCTATTTTTTAGGTTTTTTGTCTGCTCAGTGTTGTGGTTTCTTTATTGCTTAATTTCTTTCCTGTACCGTTTTATTTAATAAATTTAAATATTATTGAAAAGTTCATTTATTTCATCAACTCAGTTGGTAAAGTGAAACACAATATATAGTTTATTTTTGTGCAGATATTTCCTTTAAAACTTTATTTATGTTAAATATGACATTTTTCTGCTTGCAGCTAATGAATACATAATATGATATAATAATATAGAATATTATATTAGACGAATAAAAACCTTTTTATTACAGAAATGTGGGCTAAATAAAAAGTAAGTTTAATGTCTGTTTAAAGGTTGTTATTTTTAAAGAGTATTTTAAATCTGACAAACAAGCCTCATCAGAATGCATATTCTAATTTAATGAATATGACTGTATTTTCCTGTGTTTATTTGGCTCTATTACATAGCCAATGTTTCTTTATAATGTTTACATGGTTTCGATATTATTTCCAGCAATTCTCCTTCTGTACCTCAGTTTATCACCTCAGCTGCAGCGCCCTCAATTAATTAGACTCACCTGTTCATTGTATCAATGATAACTCCTCCCAGTATATGTACTTGCTCTTTATTCAACTCCTCTCTCCTCCATTCCTTGTGCTTTTGATGCTTTTGTTTGAACTGTGTTCTTTCCCTTTAACTATACTTTTCACAGGAGTAGCTGATATCCTTCCATTCAGACAAGGTGTTGGATCTTTAACGAAACCTAGACTGAAACTGTTGTGAATATCTGAGTTAAACCCAAAGTAATGGGGATTACCAACCAAGAAAGATACAATTTAATCTCATCGTGTCATTAGTTTTCTAATGTTATTTCCTCTTGGCACCATCTACTTGTGTAGAGCACCAGTCCCTCCTCCAGCAAAATGCACATGATATTTATACTTGTATTTTATTGTTTGAACAGATCAATTTGGTACCTTCAGGCATCTGGAAATTGTACCCAAGCATTGACCACACTTGTGGAGGTTCACAATTCTCTTCCTGATACCACAGCGTTTTCCTTTAAATTTTTATATATGATAGAAGGAAGCAGTATGTTTAAGGAGCTGCTTTGAAATAAACCCACAGATTTGCCTCTACTTAACTTAAATGTTGTCAATATTAATACCGTATCAGATAGGTAATCTATGGATTATGAAGAAAGTAATTAAAACATATCTCTCAATATAAGTAATAGAGGTAACTTTGTTAATATTTACTCACCTAAAACAAAAAATACATTTATTCTCATTCAATTTCACACAGTGAGAAAACAGAGGTTGTGTCTTTTCATACAATGCATGTAAAAATATAGTTTTACCTGTGTTTGACAAACATGAAAAGAAATTGATATATTAATTGTTAATAATTATGTCATATAGGTTGGTACAGGGTAGATGCATTTTATGCAAGTTGTTTTTTAAACATTGCTAAGTGTTTTGAAATCAAATTTTTCTGTTAACATCTGAAGAAAAGGGATGTTATTAAAATTATATGGAAAAAACGTAAAGGTCTTACTAAAATTTTAAACAAACTATAACTTCTTTATCTCATAAAAACATTTCAAAGTATTTGAACAATCTATTTTCAGGTATATACGTTATAGTGAATTCACCATGTGAGATCAAAAAAAAAACAACAACAAAGAAATCCCAGATTAGTCTGGGAACCTCCAGTTTATCCCCACTATCGAAGATGTACCATATAATCAACTCCAAATCCAATATGGATCAACATGATGCTGGAAAGACCTGCAGGAAGACAGAGCAACAAAATATCTGACTGGTAGCCATCCTGAATGTTTATGAGAGAGTCTCAGCAGGACTCATCTCTGCAGTACTATCAAACACTAGATGATATGAATACTGTATGAGCTTGTGGCTGGGCGGCTGATTAGACAAAAATTGCAGGGTGCAAGGCAGCAACTAATTCTTTGTCTGAGGCAAGTGAAAAAGTGTTAAATGATAATGCAGATAGGAAGAAAAAGCCCGGTCAGATAACGACTGATTTCAGAAACAGAGTGAGTATAGTGGTAGTGGGCTTTAGAGGTATGCAAACAGCTCTGCAGCGCACTGAGATAAAAACACAAACAGGATTACTTGGTCTTGAGAAAAAATAAACTCTAAGTCTTTTAAAAATAAAGCAGTGCAACAAGTGTTCAAAAGCTCAAACAATAAATGCATACACTGCAACTGTAGTTATTTGTATGTGTATGTAGTATTTATATTTATATATACAGTACAGACCAAAGGTTTGGGCACACCTGCTCATTCAAAGAGTTTTCTTTATTTTCATGACTATGAATATTGTAGCTTCAAACTGAAGACATCAAAACTATGAATTAACACATGTGGAACTACAGGGGTTAGACAATGAAACTGAAACACCTGTCATTTTAGTGTGGGAGGTTTCATGGCTAAATTGGACCAGCCTGGTAGCCAGTCTTCATTGATTGCACAAAATTTCCCCCAGTAAGAAGCAGAGTGTGAAGGTTCAATTAGCAGGGTAAGAGCACAGTTTTGCTCAAAATATTGAAAGCACACAACAAATAGGGTGATTACCAGAGTTCAAAAAGGACAAAAATTTTTTGGTGCAAAAACTTTCTGGGGCATCTGTGACCAAGAACAGCAAGTCTTTGTTTGGTATCAAGAGCCACGGTATCCAGGGTAAGGCAGCATACCACTTTGGGGGGGTGTTTTGGGGGAGGCGAGTCAGGAAAACGTTTTTCCCCACCAGTATCACATAGGGACCTGGGGCCACTATCCTTCAAAAAGAATGGTTAAAAATCCCTCTGACCACTGTGCAGGACTTTAATTCTGTCATTTCCCCAAAAAGAATTGATGCTGTTTTTGGCCACAAAAGGAGGCCCTAACACCATACTAATAAATTAATTGTGGTCTAAAAACCAGGTGTTTCAGTTTCATTGTCCAACCCCTGTATATACTGAACAAAACGTGTGAAACAACTGAAAATATGTCTTATATTCTAGGTTCTTCAAAGTAGACACCTTTTGCTTTGATTACTGCTCCGCACACTCTTGGCATTCTGTTGATGAGCTTCAAGAGGTAGTCACCTGAAATGGTTTTCACTTCACAGGTGTGTCCTGTCAGGTTTAATAAGTGGGATTTCAAGCCTTATAAATGGGGTTGGGACCATCAGTTGTGTTGTGCAGGAGGTGGATACAGTACACAGCAGATAGTCCTACTGAATAGACTGTTAGAATTTGTATTATGGCAAGAAAAAAGCAGTAAAGTAAAGAAAAACGAGTGGCCATCATTACTTTAAGAAATGAAGGACAGTCAGTCCGAACAATTGGGAAAACTTTGAAAGTGTCCCCAAGTGCAGTCGCAAAAACCATCAAGCGCTACAAAGAAACTGGCTCACATGAGGACCGCCCCAGGAAAGGAAGACCAAGAGTCACCTCTGCTGCAGACGATAAGTTCATCCGAGTCACCAGCCTCAGAATCCTCAGGTTAACAGCAGCTCAGATTAGAGAACAGGTCAATGCCACACAGAGTTCTAGCAGCAGACACATCTCTAGAACAACTGTTAAGAGGAGACTGTGTGAATCAGGCCTTCATTGTAAAATAGCTGCTAGGAAACCACTGCTGAGGACAGGCAACAAGCAGAAGAGATTTGTTTGGGCTAAAGAACACAAGGAATGGACATAAGACCAGTGGAAATCTGTGCTTTGGTCTGATGAGTCCAAGTTTGAGATCTTTGGTTCCAACCACCGTGTCTTTGTGCGGCGCAGAAGAGGTGAACGGATGGACTCTACATGCCTGGTTCCCACCGTGAAGCATGGAGGAGGAGGTGTGATGGTGTGGGGGTGCTTTGCTGGTGACACTGTTGGGGATTTATTCAAAATTGAAGGCATACTGAACCAGCATGGCTACCACAGCATCTTGCAGCGGCATGCTATTCCATCCAGTTTGCGTGTAGTTGGACCATCATTTATTTTTCAACAGGACAATGACCCCAATCACACCTCCAGGCTGTGTAAGGGCTATTTGACCAAGAAGGAGAGTGATGGGGTGCTGCGCCAGATGACCTGGCCTCCACACTCACCAGACATGAACCCAATCGATGGTTTGGGTTGTGCTGGACCGCAGAGTGAAGGCAAAAGGGCCAACAAGTGCTAAGCATATCTGGGAACTACTTCAAGACTGTTGGAAAACCATTTCAGGTGACTACCTCTTGAAGCTCATCAACAGAATGCCAAGAGTGTGCGGAGGAGTAATCAAAGCAAAAGGTGGCTACTTTGAAGAACCTAGAATATAAGACATATTTTCTGTTGTTTCACACTTTTTTGTTCAGTATATAATTCCACATGTGTTAATTCATAGTTTTGATGCCTTCAGTGTGAAGCTACAATATTCATAGTCATGAAAATAAAGAAAACTCTTTAAATGAGAAGGTGTGTCCAAACTTTTGGTCTGTACTGTATATGTACACAGCTGCTTTCATTCGACACTTTTAGAATACATCTGTTTTTATAATGCATAGTGTGTCTACCCTCTAAGACATCATAACCCATATGTTAGGCTGTGACTCAAGTCAACCTCTGTAAAAGTAATGATGGGCTGTTCGTGACATGCATGGAGACTCTGTTTCACACCAAGCTCATTTACAAGCTTAGGCAGCTCGGCTCCTCTGTGTCGGTCATAACTCAGCCTTTTAGTAAGGGACAGCGCAGCGGATGAGGTCAGAGCACGGACGCTGCTCGCTTACTGATAATAGCTGATGCCTTTGAGTGGTCTTCAGAGTGGGATCCTTGTGAAAAATGTTCTGATTACATTCATATTCAAACCTCATACAATGAAGTGATCAAGGGCCTTTTTCTCAGGGTCGGAGAAGAGGCAACACTCTGTTTGGAGACGGTCTCTTTCAATTGTTTTGATCAATTGTAAAGGCTCAAAAAGCCTCTAGTTCTCCTATATAATTGAAGAAAATTGGATGGAAAAACATATATATCATTGTGGAGCTACTTAGCTTTTATTATGATGGACTACCCCAGTTTGGAATTTTGTGTAATGCATTGCAAACTAAGCCTTCTTTATAATCCAAGGGCTGTGTTGCATCCAATATATTTGCATGCCTCAGTGTATAAGCTCCAATAGTTTGCTTCTAAAGGTGTCTGAGTACGTTGCAGCTATTTTATGCTTGAGCCACATACTAATAATTGTCAGCTGAAGGGAGCTGAGGCAAAGCCTTGCTGCACTGCTGAATTGGTAAATTGACCCTAGACCCTGACATCACACTTCAGCTCATATTAAGACAACACGGTCAGGGCACTGCAACTTGATTTTGACAGACGTGCAGTCCTTATCGCTGCTGGTCACCGCTAATCATATGCCTCCATGGAGCACTGGCTCAGGAGGCTGTGAGGACATAATTTCAAGGGCAGAACTGGCCCAACATTTCTGTTTCAGATGAATAAGCCAGCTGGTGCGTTTGTCATCGCATATAACCCGGTGTGACCGCAATGACACAATGTGCAGACTTTCAAAAGATGATAAAAACCTCAATAAATTGTTTTGATCCAAGTAATCTGCCTTCTGACAATCACCAGTTGATATTTTAAAGTCCCTGAGTTTCATAATATGGTGCCTTGCAAAATTACATTTTTTCATGTTACAACAAAAAAAATTAAATGTACAGTCAAATTCAATAAATTTGAATTTGCGTTCATACGAGGTTTGTTTATCAGATTAAACAAAGTAAGACCCTTTAAGCAGGTGTTGAATAATTTTTTATTAAGTCCACATTTTTGTGTTAAAAATGTTTTTTTATATTTGTCTCCTTGTCATGATTTGAAGGTGTTTGAGTTTTGTTTTGGGTCTTGCCTCTAATAGTGATTGTTTATGTTTTCCAGGTGGTGCTTTAGTTCATTCCTTTAGGTTCTTACTTGTTTTGGTTATGGTGCATTTTAGTTCTGTTACTTTTAGATTTATCTTTCGGTTTTGTTGTCTTTGTTTCTCTGTTCAGTTCCTATTAGTTTTGTTTCCACTCAGCCACTTCCTCCATAATCAGCTTCATTCAGTCCACTTCTTTCATGCTAATCAGCCTCACTGCTTTCACCCATGCCATGCTCTACATATACCCTTCTGTTCTGTTTACCCCTTGCTGGAGTACACTGTTAGCCCTACCACGCCTATTGATGACGGATTATTCATGCCATGCCAAGCCTGCCTATGTTTATGCTGTTACCACCTGGCTGTTGTAGAGTTTTTTCCTTTTTGGTTTACTCACCACGCCTCTGCCAGCCTGTCGGCACTTGGGTCCACCCCTGAGGCCGCTATCTTTGACAATGCTGTAACATTCTGATCTTAAATGTTGTGTATTCACTGGCTGTAAAAACCAAAAATCATCATAATTAACAGAAATAAAGGCTTGGAAAAATTCATTTGATCTATATAATGTGTTTCAGTTTGTGAACTGAGTTATTTTAATAAATGAACTTTTCAATTAGGATGTGCTTAAGGTGACTTTATTTTAGTTAGACTTTATGCAACAGACCAACTCAAAATAATGTAATTGTGAAAATTATACAGTTTTTTAAGATTTTTCCTAAAATATCTCAAAATCGTGGCATGTATCTTCTGACCAATTCTGAATAGCTTGTATCTGCTAAAAACAAGCATTCCCACAGCATGATACTGCCACCAAAATTAAGATTGGCGTGTTCAGGTTATTGGAAACATTTTGTAGCTTACTTCCTAAAATAAATTTGTTCTTGCCACTTTTCCACAGAGGCAGGATTTGTGGGGACCTTGACTAAAAGTTTTCTTTTAGCAGATTCTACCATTTACTTTAATTACAGCTACAAGTAATTTGGGGTATGTAGCTACCAGATGTGTTTATCCAGACAGCATCTTGGACCAGCTGCAGGCTATGCAGAAAACATTTGTCTATACCAGTATAGAGGGAGTTGCTGTAGTCCAGTCTAGACATAACAAGAGAATGAATCATCCTATAGGGTTTGCTCATAGCTCATAGGGTTCAATTTTTGTGATCAACCTCAGATGGTAGAAGCTAGACTGGACTACTAAATGCACTTGTTTATCAAATTTAAAACCAAAATAAAAAATAAGTTCTTGTAAGTTCTTGTTTATTATGAAACATTCTTCACCTTTCCTCTTCTGGTTGGTTTGTGTTTGTGCCCAACTACAAATAACATGACACTTCAGTTAGATTGGAGAAGGAGCCTCAGTGAACATCAGTTTTCGATTAGTTGTAGGTCTGAACTTTGACTGGGCCATTCTAACACATGAATATCCTTTGGTCTTAACCCGTCATGGGAGCCCTGCGTGTCTGGGAGCACATGTTCCACAAAAAAAACCTTTTATTAACAATAACTTTCTTTATGCCACTCTTCCATAACTGCCAGATTTGAGGTGGTCACCATTTAAAGTTATACTGTCAACAAATTTTACTACAATAGCTGTGGATCTTTGCGGCTTACCCAGAGCTACAATAAATGCTGTTCTCTTTTATTTTATATAGACGGCAATGTCTTGGTAGGTTTAAGTCATGTCATTCCCTTTCTATTTTCAGATAATGCATTGAACAGGTCTCTGTGCTATTATCAAAATTTGGGATATTGTTTTACAACCAAACCCTGCTTTACACTTTTGCACAACTTCATCCCTTACCAGTCTGCTGTGTTCCTTGAATGTTCTTTGTTCACAGATGTTCTCTAACAAACCTCTCAGACCTTCAAAGAACAGCGGAATTAATATGAAGATTAAAAAACTCTATTTTACTATTAGATGATGACTACAGACAGTTGGTTGCACAATATTTTAATTAGGGGCCTCAGAGAAATGAATACAAATGCATGCCACAGTTTTTAGATTTTTAGTTGCAAATTTTTCTTACAACCATGATATTTTTCCTTTTACCTCACAGTTATGTGCTACAAAGTGTTATTCACATAAAGTCCCAGTAAAACCCAATTTACACCTTTGGATGTTTGTGGTTGTTCAAAATATGAAAATGTTCAAGGGTTATGAATATTTTTGCAAGGCTCTCTAATTGTTTGAGCCATCTGGGAGCTTCATGTTTATTTAAAATTAAACATTACAGCCTCATAATGCTCAGTTGTCAGTTCTTCATTTAGAAATATCATCTCTAATTACAGGGTTCCTATACATTAAACCAGACAACCTACGGCAGAGCAGAACTGACAGCTGACATGACTGTAATTGCAAATAAGTATTCTCTTCGGATGTAAAAATTAGAGCTGTCTTCTGGAAGAAGAAATAGTAGAAATAATGTAAAACTATCAAATGAGATCTTTCCTACCGAAGGTCGGTTCTTCAAGGTCCTTTTGTTAACAATGCAGAAAAAAATTAGGAGTACAGTGCAAGTTAACCCCAAATGTATTTATGCATGAAGGACAAAGCTAAGGCAATGAGAAAAATGTTTTTTATTGTAAGAGTTCCTGACCAGAAAATAATTGCTAATTGGGTCTTTGCAGGGAAATTTGTCTTTAGTCAAAAAGCTGTCAAATGTTTCAGTAGAGGTTAAAGTGCATGATTGAAGTGCATAACACCTAACAGCATCAGAGTTATGACTATATGAATTTATAGCATTTTTCCTCCCCTTATTTCCGCTTTATGTCTTGTTCCCTTGTAAATATCTTATTTAACACTTTATAATTTCACTGTAGTTCTTTTGTGGAAAGAGAACAGTCAGAATGAAAATGATTGCCTCCTTGTCCCTGTCACTGTGTCTCCAAGAATTCACATTAATGGCGTTCACAGCAGCAATCCTCTCATCTGCATGGTGGCAGTCTTACTCCCCGCACAAGGACAAGAAATTGGACCTCAGTGGGGAGTTAAATGTGCCTTCAATCTCAACAATCCTTTTAATCTTTCATCAATCATGTGCTAGCAGCTCGGAGCCCTGATCCCATTACAGTTTGAGGGAAATGGCTTCATTCTGACAAGCATGAGAACTGCAGGGAAAGTTTGCCTTGTAAGAAAGTTGTGATGGAAACCTGGCTCTGTGAATTGACGAGATAATCCTCAAACTGGTTTGCAAAAAATTGAAAGCAAACAAACTGGAAGCAGCAATTCACTTGCTGTCAACTTGAAGATCTTGGAGAACCTCAAAACAAGCAAAAGGTTCAGAAGATTGTTTTTCTGAGCAGGCACTAAATGCGGCAATCACCAGGCGGCCAGCTGGGCCAAATGAAATGCAAAGCGTGAAGAGGCTTGGATATCTTAAGGTCAAGTTGTGCTTGAGCAGCTCATTTAGGAATCCAGCTACAGAACTGGAGTTTAATCACTGCTGAAAGTTACACCGATTGTAAAGCACCAAACACGTGTTCAAATATGTACAAATACCCTAACTAAACAGCTAAAAATCTAGTTTAAAGGAAATCATAGGGTTGCATTGATCAGAAATTTTGTGGTTGATTTCAAATTAATGATTTTGTAAAGCTCTGACCTGCTCATTTCTCTTTAAGATCTATAAACAACAACAAAACCATTTTCCCAACCTTCCGGGAAAAACTGAAAATTGCTGTGTTAATGATAAACTGTTTATAATAAAATAGAACAAATATTTCTTAAAAAGGGGTCTGTTTCTCTCAGCAGCCTTTCTGTTGAGTTTGATTAAAAATTATATATATCAGAACCATTTATTAAAGGGTGCTAGATGGTGCTACACAAATAAACAGGATTTTACTAATATATCAAAACAGAGACGAAGAGATTATACATTTTAAATGGTCTTTATTATCTTATATTAACAATTAGCATGCTTATGTGCTATGAAAGCTCAGTTTGAAACAACCGATACTAAAAATAACTAATTTTTACTCAGTAGAAGCTTCCACACCAGAGTGTTGTGCTTGTAACCCTGGAAGAGCTTGATATGCTGTGTTTACTGATCCGTAAAAGATCAGTTTTAGTTTTCATTCTGCTGATACCCAATCAGGGCTCATCAAGTGTTCAATAGGCTGATTTCGCTCACCAGACAATTTCTTAGTGCATTTGTAGTAAAAAATACGAAATCATTAATAAGATGGTACTGCTGACCTTATAATATTATATTACAGATGTGTCATGTTTGTGAGGTAGTAAGGGCCCAAGTACAGAAGCTGACTGTGGAAATTAAATACTTTTAATAAAATAAAAGAGAACTTACAAGGGAATCACAGGAGGAACAGGTCTTCAAACTAAGGCAGAACACGGAGAATTAACGGGCAGTTCACCAGACTAACGGAGTAACAGGCAGTTGGACTGTTTTGATCCTGTGGAACTTCCTGAGTTATCAGAAATATTAGCTTCATCTAAATAAACTTGTATGTTAGACCCAATCCCAACCAAATTATTTAAGGAAGTGTTCCCTCTGATTACCAGCCCCATTTTAGATATGATTAATCTCGTACTCGTACTCGTCGTCTTCCGCTTATCCGGAACCGGGTCGCGGGGGCAGCAGACTCAGCAGAGACACCCAGACGTCCCTCTCCCCAGACACCTCCTCCAGCTCCTCCGGAGGGAGCCCAAGGCGTTCCCAGGCCAGCCGAGAGACATGGTGCCTCCAGCGTGTCCTGGGCCGTCCCCTGGGCCTCCTCCCGGTGGGACGTGCCTGGAACACCTCCCGAGGAAGGCGTCCAGGAGGCATCTGGTATAGATGCCCGAGCCACCTCAACTGGCTCCTCTCGATGTGGAGGAGCAGCGGCTCTACTCCGAGCCCCTCCCGAATGGCCGAGCTCCTCACCCTATCTCTAAGGGAGTGCCCGGCCACCCTACGGAGGAAGCTCATTTCAGCCGCTTGTATCCGGGATCTCGTTCTTTCGGTCATGACCCAAAGTTCATGGCCATAGTTGAGGGTAGGAACGTAGACCGACCGGTAAATCGAGAGCTTCGCTTTTCAGCTCAGCTCTCTCTTCACCACAACGGATCGGCACAGCGCCCCCATTACTGCGGCAGCTGCATCGATCCATCCGTCGATCTCCCGCTCCATTCTTCCCTCACTCGTAAATATGACCCCAAGATACTTGAACTCCTCCACTTGAGGCAGGAACTCCCCTCCAACCTGAAGAGGACAAGCCTCCCTTTTCTGGTTGAGTACCATGGCCTCTGACTTGGAGGAGCTGATCTTCATTCCAGCCGCTTCACACTCGGCTGCAAACCGCCCCAGGGCATGCTGTAGGTCTTGGCTAGAGGGGGCCAGCAGGACCACGTCATCTGCAAAAAGAAGAGACGAAATCCACTGGTCCCCAAACCAGACCCCCTCCGGCCCTTGGCTGCATCTAGAAATCCTGTCCATGAAAGTTATGAACAGGACCGGTGACAAAGGGCAGCCCTGCCAGAGTCCAACATGCACCGGGAACAGGTCTGACTTAGTGCCGGCAATGCGGACCAAACTCCTGCTCCGCTCGTACAGGGACCGGATGGCCCCTAATAAAGGGCCCCCGATTCCATACTCCTGGAGCACCCCAGTCGAATGCCTTCTCCATGTGATTAATCTATCCTTAGTAAATGGATATGTACCATAAGCTTTTAAGGTAACTGTAATTAAACCTTTACTTAAGAAACCTTTGCTTGATCAAGATGATTTAATAAATAACAGACCTATATCCAATCTTCCGTTCTTATCTAAAATTCTTGAGAAAATAGTTGCTAATCAAATGTGTGAGCATTTACACAGCAATGACCTGATTAAAGAGTTTCAGTCAGGCTTCAGAGCTCATCATAGCACTGAAACAGCTTTGCTGAAAGTCACTAATGATATTCTTATGGCCTCAGATAATGGACTTGTGTCTGTACTTGTCCTGTTAGATCTCAGTGCTGCATTTGATACAGTCGATCACAATATTCTCTTAGAAAGGCTGGAATATGCTGTAAGGATCAGGGGAACAGCACTAGGCTGGTTTAAATCTTATCTGTCTGACAGATTCCAGTTTGTTCATGTAAATGATACTTTATCTTCAAACTCCAGGGTTAATTGTGGAGTACCACAGGGTTCAGTGCTTGGGCCAATTCTTTTCACTATACATATGCTTCCAATAGGTCAAGTTATCAGGCAGCATAGGATAAATTTTCACTGTTATGCTGATGATACTCAACTTTACTTATCCATGAATCCTGATGAGCCCAACCAGTTAGATAGACTACAAGCATGTCTTGAAGACATAAAAACTTGGATGACCTTAAATTTTCTGCTTCTAAATTCAGACAGGACAGAATTGTCGTCTTTGGACCAGAGTCTTTGAAACAGAAACTGCTTAGTCAATCACTTAACCTGGATGGCATTAAATTGAACCCGGTAATAAAGTAAAAAACCTTGGTGTTATTTTGACCAGGATATGTAATTTAAATCCCATATTAAACAGGTTTCTAGGATTTCCTTCTTTCACCTCTGAAACATTGCCAAAATTAAAAATATTCTATCCAGGAGTGACGCTGAAAAACTAGTCCATGCATTTGTTACTTCAAGGCTGGACTATTGTTATTGCTTATTGCTTTTCTCCTATTTTAGCATCCCTTCATCGGCTCCCTGTTAAATCCAGAATAGAATTTAAAATTCTCCTCCTCACATATAAAGCCCTTAATGATCTAGCTCCACCATACATCAGAGATCTGATTGTTCCATATGTTCCTAACAGAACACTTCGTTTCTTTGCTACATTCTCATTCTACTCTCCAATTTTTTATTATTTGCTGTTATTTCAACATTTAAATTTATGTTTTCTCTCTTTTCTCTTTCTAGACGCTACACCTGGCCTGACTCTGTATCTACCTGTGACACCTTCCTGGAGGGGAGCATCATCCAAGCTTCTGCAGCCAACAACAACTCTACTCAGTCAGTAGACATAGCTACTGACAGAGCTTTTACTGTGACTAACCGTATGAACTCTCTCATACTCTAACCTTGAAAACTGGCTCAGAGTTTATCTGTTTTTTTCTTCCTAGATGAAACCACTAAAGGAGCTACATCCATTAACATTTACTTTTCCTTCCCATAGAAATTACTCCTGGATCAGTGCTTCTGTGTTTTGCTTCTGTGTTCTTTTTCCTTCTCTGCTCTGTTCTCTCAAACCCCCAGTCGGTCGTGGTAGATGGCCGCTTACACTGAGCCTGGTTTTGCTCAAGGTTTCTTCCTGTTAAAAGGGAGTTTTTCCTCTCCACTGCCCTACATGCATGCTTAGTGTGAGGGATTGCTGCAAAGTCAACATTAGTGACTGTCCACTGTCGCTACATGCTCATCCAGGAGGAGTGAATGCTACAAGTCACTGACTCGGTGCAATCTGCTGGGTTTCCT
This sequence comes from Crenichthys baileyi, assembly GCA_036173005.1. Taxonomy (NCBI): domain Eukaryota; kingdom Metazoa; phylum Chordata; class Actinopteri; order Cyprinodontiformes; family Goodeidae; genus Crenichthys; species Crenichthys baileyi. The sequence continues at coordinate 197,160 of JAHHUM010001284.1, forward strand.
TAGATAGAAAACCTTTTTATCCAATTTGAATAAATAACTGAATCTGACTGCACTGTTCGATGGTTAGGATTAATTGGAATGACGACATGTCTTGTGAATTGGCGTTATATAAGGAAATAAACTGAAACTGAAACTAACTGGCAGTTCAACAGACTAATGGAGTAACAGGCAGTCAAACGAAAGAATCCAGCAATGAACGAATGAAAACCAGAAGCTTTCATACTGAGGGAAGTGTGGAGAATCACACTAAAAGCAGATGAGTTATAAGGTATAATGTTAAACAGCTGTGGCAGAAGGAAATCAGGGAGACTGAGGGAAGGAGGCTAATTAACACAAAAGGAGCTGAACTAAGACACTTGAAACCTAGGGGAAAAGACTAACACTGAACTGAGAGAAATAAATCCAAAAGCATCCAGAAGAGAACACAAGGATAATCTCAGAAACTAAACGCTAAAGGAATTAATTGATATGGAACACCTACTAACAATAATGAACACAGGGAAATGAGCTGAATATGGCAAAATATAAATAAACACAAACACAAATGAAAACCAAAACCCAAACCCCTGTGGATCATGGCAAGATGTGTATCAGAATATGACCCTTTGAGATATTTGTAGCTTTTAGAAATTTACCACAGAGTTTTGATCTTCAATAAATAAAATTATTTCCAAACTTCATTTATTAGTGTTTTAATGATTCTCCTGTGAGTAGGTGTTTGAGTTTTCAGTTTCTTTATGGATCCCCCCTGTTGTTTATGTTCTTCGGTTGCTGTCATTTCAGTTTATTCATTGCCCATTCTTGTGTTTACATATTTGTTACTTTTGTGGACTGTGTTAACCAGCCTCCCTCCCTCAGCTGCTCCACATTTCACTTGATTAGATCTTCCAGTTCCTCGGTCATTTCTCCACCCTGCCTCTGTATTTATATTCTCTAGTTTTCATTTTTCGCTACTGGATCCTACTGTTGACTACCTTGCTCCATGTCTGTATACCTGCCTGTGTTCCATGTCCTGCCTCTGGCTGTAAGTGTACCAGTTTAGTTATTAAATGTTTCCACCTACCATAGAGCTCCCATGCTCCTCTTCCACGTTGGTCCTGCTAAATACTACCGTCCAATGACAAGTGTCTCCTTTTATTGTTTATACTTATTCTGTCATTTGACATCATTTACATGTATAAATGTGTTAAAATGAGTTGATCTTTTATGGCAAGTTGCATAATCTTTCATTTAAAAAACTTCAGCAGTACTCTAAGAGTTAGTTTAAAGATATTTAAAGATTTGTTTTTAACTCCTCACTGTGGTAAGATAAACTTAGGTCCTAATCCAGTCTTATTTATTACGTTTTTAGTTGATTTAGCCATTTAAATGGAGTTTAGACGAAAAATCAACTTGGAAGACTCACCTCTACTTCCGGCTCCGTCAAACGTCTTCACTACGTTCTCCGCTCCATCCAATCAGCTTCTGGTCCGCATTCCTCTTCAGCCAATCATTCCTCAAGGCTTCGCTTTAAAAGACCTTCATACGCAGAATCTCTTGCTCTTCAGCTGAGCTTCGACCGTCCTCCACCCCATCTCCACCATCAGGCTTCAAGCTCCTTACCACTCCCTTATCTCCTCAGGCCTCCACTCCACCACCAGTATCAGGATCCCGGGGGGGTAGACTTCTCTAATTCTAACCCTAACATGTTCATTCAAGCTCATGTCATTATCAGAATCCATGTCTTCCACCAGGGTCCGAGCGCCAAAAGAAAACAAACACCAGGTAATAAGCTTCTCTAATTGCTATCTCTGTGTTTCTCTCATCAGTGAGTCTTTTCAGGTTGAACTTATTCTTCTGACTTTTCTTATTTTTATGAAGATTGAAACATATCTTCCCTACCTAAATGACTTGTGGGGTACTATTAATTGTGGGACCAGTGATTTTGTTAAAAACATTAATTTCTTAACGAGTGATTTTCTTCCCTACTGAATAAATACACTCAAATTAAAGTTTGGACTTTGCAGTGTGAGATTATGCTACTGGAATAAAAGGTTAATTCATTTCAAGGATTTTTGCCTTGTGTGGCCAACAAATGTGGAGGGTGTTGTATTCCACTCAGCTGCATCAAAAGCAACACTGTAGTATAGAAACAGGTCAACAGAATATAGGAGAATTTGTTTAAGTGATTCTTATTCTTTGTTTGTCACACTCATAATATTTTGGATATGCTGATGTTAAGTGTTTTATACATTCAAACATCGTAATCAATCATTGAATTTTGCATCGTTTATTTTACCTAGATAAGCCTATTCAGTAAAAGAAGAATAATCTCTTGCAAATGTGTTGTAATGTCATTCACTGTGAAATATCTATTACTCTTTCTTTTACTTTCCCTGTTTTATTGATTAATTTAGCAGTTTGAGCATTATTTAGAGATGAATTCCATTCATTCAGCAACCAATGAGGAAGGAAGTCCAATGTCTGTTCCATGAATAATAAATCTTTGCTGTTTGTTAAAGAGTACGTTGAATATTTACAGTTTATCCAAATATCTATTGTTCTGTGTTTCTATTGTTTGTCAGTTGGCAAAATTGAAGTTTTATCCCACGTATTAAGCATTATGTTTTATAGTAGATACGAAGAATAAATCAGAAATCAAGTTGATTTCATCTTAAGTGTTAAAATTTTGGGTTGCACGGTGGCGCAGTTGGTAGCACTGTTGCCTTGCAGAAAGAAGGTCCTGGGTTCAATTCCCAGCCGGGGGTCTTTCTGCATAACCCTAACCCTTTCTGCATGGAGTTTGCATGTTCTCCCTGTGCATGCGTGGGTTCTCACCGGGTACTCCGGCTTCCTCCCACAGTCCAAAGATATGCCTGTTAGGTTAATTGGTCACTCTAAATTGCCCTTAGGTGTATGAATGAGTGTGTGCATGGCTGTTTGTGTGTTGCCCTGCGATGGACTGGCGACTTGTCCAGGGTGGACCCCGCCTCTCGCCCATAGACTGCTGGAGATAGGCACCAGCTCCCCCGCGACCCACTATGGAATGAGTGGTAGAAAATGACTGACTGACTGTTAAAATTTTAAATTATATGTACTACTTCATAAAACAAAAATTTAAAATGTATTTTTTACCAATATAGACATCAAGAAGTGCAAAAACATAAAACTTTGTAATTGTGCAAAACAGCAGAAAATCTGAAATGTATTTCATTATACATTATTTATATAAAAAACATATTCAGGTTTCCCAGCAAAGACATTAATAAATACAAAAAACAGAAGCATGAGATTATTTTCCTCAATTTCTAGAGCAAATTTAAAACAACCATAAAAGTGTTGCACAATGTCAAAATAACACAACAGGTACAATATATAAAATATATTCAATATCTTAAAGTATCATGTATATATTTGTATATACAATACAACCAAGTATTAACAAAAGACAAGATGATAAAATAATAAAAGTAGGGAAACTGAAAGCATATTTTCAGCTGTGCACCCATAGCTCTTATGTGGGGTGGAAGGCTGGGCAGCGTCCAAAAAGCTTGATCATGTCTCATTTAAAGTCTAATTTTAGGCACAAACAGGTGCAAATGGCTGGGTGACCAGAACCGGATTTCAGGTTTTGGTCTCACTGACTGGACAATGATTTCATTGATTTTAGTTGAATTCAGTTTAATTAAATTTAATATAAGTTCAGTTCATTTGCATTTAGTTCAGATTAGTTTAGCTTAATTCAATTCTGTTAAGTTCAGTTTGATTAATTTTAGTTCAGTTAAATTCATTTTAGAATATTTTAGTTTAATTCTGTTTTGTGTAATTCATTGTGTTCCAGTTCGATTCAATTTAGTTTAGACCAAATCACTTTACTTAACTTCTGATTAGGACAGTTCAGTTCACTTTGATTCAGTTTTATTTAAATCAGATAGACTCTGATCAGTTTAGTTCTGTGTGATTCATTTCGGTTCAGTTCAATTCAATTTGATTAAATTAATTTCAGTTCCTTTCAGTTTATGTCTGTTTAATTTAGTTTTTTTCACATGGATTCGTTTCAGTTTGATTCAGTTCATATCATATCATTTCAGATCAGATCAAATCAACTTAAATTCAGTTCAATTCAGCTCAGTTTATCTACAGGGCAGCAATTCATAACAAATGATTCTAAACGCGTGTTTCATAACAATCCGGTTCAATTCTGATCAGTCCAGTTAGTCCAATAAAATATAATCATACTGTATATCCCACACATATTCAATTCCATACTGTCTAAAACAATCGTGATCATAATACAGAACAATAAATTACCCAACTACCCCATAATTTTTTGAGAAGGTTTTTTTTTTCTTCGGCAACCTCTTCTTTGATCATCAAAGTACTTTTAAATTACAAATATATTGACAATCTTGTCTTTTTAAGCAGTATAGTAAAAAATGAAAACAAACTTTAAAATGTTTTTTTTTTGTTTGAGAACATCATATATCAGTTCTTTTTGGGGACCAGCATATTACCTCTAGAAGAAGTAATTGTGGGTATCACAATTGTGGGAATAAACTGAATAACTATATTATTTTGAGTCAATTTAAAATAATATAGTTCAAAATTTCTCTCTGTAGCAGAACTGACACATAGTACTGTTAATTATGCTACAATTAGTGTTCTTATTCACAAGCCGTAAAGCAGCATCCATCACAGCTTTGACACTGATGCACTGTGAAACGACCAAAACATCCTCCACACTGCCAATCACCCGGGCTCACTTCATTAGCAAATCTGTGGTCCTCAGACCCTCACCAGGAATGGTTCATCAAACATCTGAGCACCAAAACACCCTTAATTAGGTCTGCAACTATTCGCCTGAGTGGATATTTTCTGGGGGTCCTTTTCACAGACATCAGGTTCCATAGGCTTTCTGACTTGAATGGGTGTTTCCTTACGAAATGAGTCTAAATGAAGAAGAGAGTATTTAATTCATAATTTTAGATTGAGGTAATTAAGATCATTTACCATTAAGTCGTGCTGATCTTCTGAATATGGAGCTGAAATATAAACTGCAGCTAATAATAGTGACTCAAAAAGTCAATAAAAAAATAACATTTGAAAATGAGCTAAGCTTTGAAACAAATTTAGGTGGCATTCAAGCCCATTTACTTCAAAGTGTTGTTAAATTCGAAATCATTAAAGAAAAATTATATATTATGTTTGTTGTTTGATTCTCAGCATGATTCAATACCCCTGCTGTGAGAGAATAGCATTACTGAATATCAACAGCCTTTTATCACAGCATATGCCTTAAAAGACATTTCTTTTTGATACAAAATACTTTACATACAAAAAACAAATATTTTTCAGACCTTTGTTTCACTAAAAATGTTTGGCTCTGGTAGATACTGTGGCGTATGAGAAAATGAATGTCAGTCACATTTGACAGCATTGTGCTTATTAACAGCTGAGAATTCCATGTTCAATTCCATTCAATTCAATTCAGTTATATTTATATAGTGCCAATTCACAACACATGTTGTCTCAAAAAAAAACTTCAAAAAACGCAGGTACATACATTCCAATTAGTCCTAACCATTGAACAGTGCAGTCAGAGTTAGTAATTTGTTCAAATTGGATAAAAAGTTTTTCTGTCTAAGGAAACCCAGCAGATTGCTTTCAGTCAGTGACTTGCAGCATTCCCTCCTCCTGGATGAGCATGTTGAGACAGTGGACAGTCACTGGCGTTGACTTTGCAGCAATCCCTCATACTGACCATGCATGTAGCAGTAGTGGAGAGGAAAAACTCCCTTTTAACAGGGAGAAACCTCCAGCAGAACCAGGCTCAGTGTGAGCGGCCATCTGCCACGACAGACTGGGGGTTAGAGAGAACAGAGCAGAGACACAAAGAGAATAAAGAAGCACTGATCCAGTTGTACTTTCTATGGGAAGGAAAAGTAAATGTTAATGTAGCTCCTTTAGTCGTTTCACCTAGAAATAAAGAACATATAAACTCTGAGCCAGTTTTCAAGGATAGAGTCTGAAAGAAAACACATATAATTAGTTACAGTAAAAGCTCAGTCAATCGTCATGTCTAGGAGAGAGAAAGGGTTAAACACTGAAAGACAGGGCCATGTGGATCATCGCTAGAGGGTGAGCATTAAGTTGTTGCCAGCAGAAGCTTGGAGGATTCCCCTCTCCAGAAAGGTTCACAGGTAGACACAATTTAGGCCAGGTAGTTTAGGGAAGAGAAAAGAGGAAAAAATAAAAGTGAAATAACAGCAATAATGCAAAAAAGGAGATTTGTGTGGAACAGCGAAGAGGGTGAAAATGGGTTTTATGTCTCAGCAGCCCCAAACCTATAGCAGCAAACTACACAGAAAGTTCATTAAATTTTTTTTTCCTTTTTTTCAAACCAAATTTTTCGGCCCCCCAAACCCTGATGGGCTTTTTACAAAAAACCCCAAAGGTTGGGAAACCCCTTGTCGGCTGAAAACCCGGAAAAGAGAGGGGCATAAAAGGGAGAAAAAATGGGGTGTGGACCCAAAACCCCCTGAGCTGGTTTTTGGGCTAAACTGCTCCCCCTTCCCCCCCCCCGGGGAGGAAAGGCCCCCCTAAAATCCCTCCTTAACATAACTTACAAAAAAGGAACGTTTTAAGCTAGCCTTTAAAAAATAAACTTGTCCCCCCAACCCCCCGAAACCGGGGGCAGTTCCCCGGAGGGAAATGATAACAAAGGACGCCCCATTTTTCTAAGAGACTTAGGGAAAAACCACCAGTAAAAACCTGCAGTCTGGAACGAATGCCCCGTTAGGGAGCAATGGAACAATAGATCTCATGTATGGGGGGCAGTCATAAGGCTTTTTAAAGTGAGAAGGGAATTTTTTAAATTCTATTCTGGATTAAACAGGGAGCAAGAAGGGGAAACTAAAATAGGAGAAAATGATCTCTCTTTTTAATTTTCATCAGAAACTCTTGCTGCAGCATTTTGAATAGCTGAAGGCTTTTAACTGGTTGGGGCATTTGATAGTAAAGAATTTTCAAAGTCCAGCCTTTAAGAAAAAAAATGCTGGACTACTTTTTCCCGGCACTCCGGATAGGATATTTCTAATTTTCGCAATGTTCCCGGGGGGAAAGAAGAAATCCTAGAAACCGTTTAAAAATGGATTCAAAGAAAATGTCCTGGCAAAATAAAAACAAGGTTTTTTTCTTTATTAAGGGGTAATTTTAATGCCATCCAGGTTAAGTGATTGACTGGGAGTTTCTTTTTTAGAAGCAAAAAATTTAAAGTCATCCAAGTTTTTATATACTTAGACATGCTTGTAGTCTATCTAACTGGTTGGGCCACGGGTTATGGATAAGTAAAGCTGAGTATCATCAGCGTAACAGAAAAATTTTTGTATGCTGCCTGATAATTTCACCTATTGGAAGCACATATTTTTAAAGAGAATTTGGGCCCCAAGTACTGAACCCTGTGGTACTCCACAATTAACCCTGGAGTTTTTAAAGATGTTTTTCATTTACATGAAAAAAGTGGAATCTGTCAGACAAATAAGATTTAAACCAGCCTAGCGCTGTTCCCCTGATCCCTACAGAATATTCCAGCCTTTCTAAGAGAATATGGTGATCGACTGTATCAAATGCAGCACTGAGATCGAACAGAACAGTACAGACACAAGTCCATTATCTGAGGCCATAAGAAATCATTAGTGACTTTCAGCAGAGCTGTTTCAGTGCTATGATGAGCTCTGAAGCCTGACTGAAACTCTTTAAAACAGGTCATTGCTGTGTAAAAAGTCACACATTGGATTAGCAACTATTTTCTTAAGAATTTTAGATAAGAATGGAAGATTGGTAATAGGGCTGTAATTTAAATTTAAATCCATCCCCGATCAAGCTAAGGGTTTTTTAAGCAAAGGTTTTAAAAACAGCTTCACCTTAAAAAGCTTGTGGTACATATCCATTTACTAAGGATAAATTAAATCATATCTAAAATGGGGCTGGTAATCAGAGGAAAAACTTCCTTAAATAATTTGGTTGAAATTTGGGGTCTAACAACAAGTTGAAGGGTTTAGATGAAGCTAATATTTCAGATAATAGGGAAACCCCCCACAGGATCAAACAGTCCAAATACAGATCAGGTTTTACAGTTACTTCCAAGTTTTCTCACTTTGTGAGGATGAAGTAATAATCTTCGAGAGTATGTCAAAGATTTTTTTTTAATATAAAACAATTTTATTTAAGAAGAATCCCATAATGTCCGACTGATAAGAGCCCAAGGGAATGGATGGCCAAAAGAGCTAAAAAACCTCTGTGTTTGGCAAAAACTGTATTAAAGAGAAACCTGGATATTCTTGTTCTCTTTTATTAATGATGAGAAATAAGCTGTTCTAAGCTTGGCGAAGTGTCTTTTTATAAACAGTAGGTATTTTTCCCAGATTAAAAGTAGGAATCCTCTTTTTGGTAGAAACACCATTTTCTCTCCAAAAATTTCCCAAAATTTTGCTTTTTGACGCAGATCTAAATTTAAACCCAAAGGGGGCTGGGCCCCCTATGAATAAATAACCTTTTTTTTCAAGACTTGCTGGTCTTGCTCACGGATGCGCCCAGCAAGAACTGCACCCCAAAAAATTTGTCCTCTTTTGAACTCTCTGGTATGTCACCCACAATGGTTGTGTGCATTTCAATATTTTGAGCAAAACTGTGCTCTTACCCTGCTAATTGAAACCCTTCACACTCTGCTCTTATGGGGAAATGTGCAATCAATGAAGACTGGCTACCAGGTGGCCCCAATTTAGCCATGAAACCTCCCACACAAAAATGACAGGTGTTTCAGTTCATTGTCCAACCCCTATATAATAATATATATATATATATTATATATATAATATATAAAATATTATATATATATAAAATATAATATTTTATATATATAATATATATTATATATATATAATATTGTCTCTTTCCATATGGTTCAGCATGTTTGGATAATAATGAGACGATGGTGATTATGGAAGCAGACAACCATGTACAGTTAAACTACATGACTGTTGATGCAGTGAACAGGTAATTGTATTTCCATCTGGAGGGCTGATTAAGAATAAGCTTTGTGGCTGGTAGATGAGGACAACTGTTGGTATAGTTTTCTGTATGTTCCCGTTTTTTATTGATTAAATTAGCATTCAGCAAAGCATCAAAGTCTTACATCAGAATATCATGATATGTTGGAATGTTTAATTTATTTTGATACAGATAGATAAACATCCTGAATGCCAGAGGTTTAATAACAGTTTAAATCATTTTTGATGTCTCAAAGAGGCCCATGATCTTAATCAGGAGAGTTGGACTGCATATTATATATCTCTTACTTGGTGCAGGATTGTTCCTGACACAGGGGAGGTATTGGTGGATGAACCAGTTGGTGGAAAGATAAGTAATGTTGGGAAAAAATAGTTTCCTTCTTAGGCTTGTCGGATCTCCTGTTAGAATTGTTAGTGTGGAAGGACAGATTAACGTGAGTTATAAATTGAGATGATGTGTAGGACTAAGTATGAGCTATTGTAAAAAAGGGGAGTTTCCAGGTGAGTATTGCAAATGTGGCCAGAGGATCTGGAAGATGCTCTGATGGAGGCACAAAGGAAGGAATGTATTAACACAAAAGACAAGAAGTAAGCAACAATCAATCACTGAACGTACAACCAGAATGAGCACTGAAGAACTGTAATCAAAACAGACAATCTGGCACCACATGGAAGTCTCACTGGCCATCACATTCCCACTTCATGATGCTTTCACCATCATGTTTCACAATGTTGACAGTGAGCTCAGGGTGACGCAGTGCAGTGTTATTTTTCTGCTCCAAAAATACCAGTTTGCATACAGGTCAAAAAATTTGATTTTGGTTTCATCTGACCAGAGCACCTTCTATGTTCAGCTCTCTCAGGATAGCCAGATTTGTGAAGTGGGCGACTAATAGTTGTCCCGTTGATAGATTTTCGTATTTGAGCTGCAGGTCTTATCATCCAGGCTTAGCACTGGGATCTGGGATACTTCTCTGATTAATCCTCCCCTTGTCTACTATGTCAATTTAGTTCAAAGGTCTATCTTGGTAGGTTTACAGATGTGCCATACTCTTTTCAGTTTTGGATGGCAGAATGAGCACTGCTCTGTGAGATGTTCAAAACTTAGGATTTGTATTTGTAAAAATGTTGAAAACCATGTGTCCTTCACTGTCCACTTCACAATTATGCGCTATTTTGTGTTGGTCACAAACCCAATAAAATATATTGAAGTTTTATTTTAATAGCATGACAAAATGGTTCATTAGGTGTGAATTCAATTCAATTCAGTTTATTTATATAGCGCCAATTCACAACACATGTTGTCTGAAGGCACTTCACAAAAGTCAGTTACATACATTCCAATTAATCTTAATCATTGAACAGTGCAGTCAGATTGTGTTATTTATTCAAATTGGATAAAAAGTTTTTCTATCTAAGGAAACCCAGCAGGTTGCATCCAGTCAGTGACTTGCAGCATTCACTCCTCCCGGATGAACATGTAGAGACAGTGGACAGTCACTGGCGTTGACTTTGCAGCAATCCCTCATACTGAGCATGCATGTAGCAACAGTGGAGAGGAAAAACTCCCTTTTAACAGGGAGAAACCTCCAGCAGAACCAGGCTCATTGTGAGCGGCTGTCTGCCACGACCGACTGGGGGTTAGAGAAAACAGAGCAGAGACACAAAGAGAACAAAGAAGCACTGATCCAGGAGTACTTTCTATGGGAAGAAAAAGGTAAATGTTAATGGATGTAGCTCCTTTAGTCGTTTCACCTAGAAAGAAGGAAGAGATAAACTCTGAGCCAGTTTTCAAGTTTAGAGTCTGAAGAAAGCACATAGAGTTAGTTACAGTAAAAGCTCAGTCAATCGTCATGTCTAGGAGAGAGAAAGGGCTAAACACTGAAAGACAGGGCCATGTGGATCATCGCTAGAGGGTGAGCATTAAGTTGTTGCCAGCAGAAGCTTGGAGGATTCCCCTCTCCAAAAGGTGTTACAGGTAGGACACAGAGTCAGGCCAGGTGTAGCTTCTAGGAAGAGAAAAGAGAGAACAAAGTTAAAAGCTGAAATAACAGCAAATAATACAAAATTGAAGAGTAGTGTGAGAAAGTAGCGAAGAGGGTGAAAGTGGTCATTATGTCCTCCAGCAGCCTAAGCCTATAGCAGCATAACTACAGAGATAGTTCAGGACTAAGCCACTCTAACTATAAGCTTTATCAAAAAGGAAAGTTTTAAGCCTAGCCTTAAAAGTAGACAGTTTGTCCATGTAGAGCCCACTGATGGCCATTGTTATACTAAAAACCACAACGATTGGGATATCTCTCTCTGTCAGATTGACCATAACTTTTGGAAAAAAGAGGGGGTCATACAGGTAGCAGAAATGGAGGGTGTGTTTGCACCTCAACCATAACTGAGCCGGTTTAGGCTAAACCTGACTCCCCCTTACTCCATCCAACAGGGAGGGAGAAGAAGACGGAGGTAAAATAAGGAATCCATTTGGCAAGGTGCTGTATCTCCCATTTGCTGCAGCTTTGGCGGTTTTTTATCGCCTTATTAATACATTTTATTATACAATTCTGAAAAATGGCTTTAAAAAACAAACTTTTCTTTATTTTGGAGGCATAGCAAAATAAGTAATCCTTCACTGACATGTCACATTTCACATTAACATCAAACATATTAGCATGCAGTTGTTATTTACACCCCCCATATTCGCAGAGCAAAATCAACATTTATTTGTAGTTATGCCTAAGGCAGCCTGGCACATGTAAGTCTGGTGTTTGCTTTCTTTTACTTCAGTGTTTGGTCTAAACCGACTCCTGAGGGAAATGGCTACCTCTTTATCTACTTAGTGCTCCTCTATGTGTGCTGGCTCTATTTCTCCCTGCCAGTTGGTTTGTTGCTGTGCTGTAAAGTCCTTACTGATTTCCACAATAATAATAATGACCTTAGTGATGCTTTTAAAATGAATTCAGACTCAGAAGAGTTTCTGAAAGTCATGGCATTTTTTTTTATTATAAGACATTAACCTGAAATTGAGGTTTGCTTCTGCTGGGATGGAAATTTCTTTATCTTGAAGGTCACATTTTAGGGCTTTTACATACGTTGACTTGATGTATAATGTTTTGTATGCCATAAATTCTGATTGATGGCTGGCGACAGACTACCACTGTGAGCCATCAATTTATTTCTCAAACATTGGCTGGCAGGAAAATTGGTGTAGCCATTGAATTACAGCCCACCACCTGCAAACATGGGCCTGAATGCAGCAGCTTTTCCAACTGAAATGGGCCCCTTTCCTCTTGTTGCCTGGGTCAACGGCAAATCACACATTCCCACAACGACACAACCCACAATGCCAGGCCGGTCTTTGGTTTTACATCTGAAAGCATATTTAAACTTTTCACTCATTCACTCGCAGCCTCGTGAGCAGTGAGACTCTGAGCCTGGCCAGGATTAGCTTTTTGGCAGACAATGTAGTGAATAAAGCCCACACATGGCCCCTCTCTTATTCTCTGCGTGACCAAACACACTTCCAGGGCCAGGAACCCTTGACCAGTCTTTTTAACACAGAAGAAACTAGAAGTTATGGATGAGTATATAGCAGAGGATTTAGGTTTAAGAGGCTGACCTGACATTGGACATATGGTGTTCTCGTTAAACTGTGCTGCAATCACAGTTTGCAGGAAAAACAGTTTACAGATCTTTACAATGGACTTTGTCGGCGTTTAAGACTCAAACATAAATGCATTTGAATGCTAGGACATACACTTGTCAGGAATTTGAAAAAGTTAATATTTGTTAGACATCTCATTTTAAAATGATCTTGAAGTTTGTTCATCCTTCCAAAAAAACTTGAGTAGAAATATACAGAGGTGATTACCAAACATTTCCATTGAACCTTTTATTAAGGAGGAGAAAGACACTTTTTAGCAATATTTAAAATGCTAAATCATAGTAGTTGCATTCCCAGTAAAACACAATGTATGCCATACATTTTATTCAACATTTGGAGGGAAGAACTGAATGTTGAAATAAACTGTATTTAGTCTTTGCTTAAAGAATCAAAAGTGTAAACCTTGTGTTTTGAAATTGGCTCAATAAGACCACTTAGAAAAAGAACAACAGTATTTGGTCATCTTCAAAGATGAGATTAGCCAGCCCTAAATTTATGCAAATTAAGCCTCTGTTTAGGACCACTGGCCAGCAGGGGGTCTCCATGTGCCCTTAAATTCTCATGCAATACACTTAAGTCTCAGAACGTGTTTTACTGTTTTACTGTCAGTTTTTGGAATCAGGAATGAACCAATTTTTAATTAACTTTTTAAAAAGATTCTGAGTTGTTCTAATAAATCAAGAAAACAATTTAACATTTAAAACACTTGACAGGTGTACTAAGTGAAACACACAAATTAAACTGTTCAGTCTGATAATTAGTTGTAGGTGTTGGTTGTTTTCCAGTATCAAGGTTTTTGATAGTCATGGTTTCAACACCGCTAAAATGTTCGATGGTACCTTTTTCACCCGCTTTTAGAATTTCTAACTTTCTAATAAGATTCCTATGGTACGGAGCCCGCGAGGGGACATGGGGGAATTTTTTCCTTTTGCGCCCCCACGCAATACTTTTGCGTTCGCTCGCAATACTTTTGTGTTTGCTCGCAAAAGTTGTTAATCAGGTTGAGAAAGCTGTGCATTTTGGAACAGCAGCACAGATGACAAACTGCTCACAAAACAAACAGCACTGATAAGGCATTGGTATGGTTTATTTGCCATATGCAGGTTAACATGCAGTCAACAATGCGATTAAATGCTTAGGATAAGAACAACCGTTCAAATCACAATAAAAACAAAAGCACTAATGGCGTGCATAAAAAAGTACACATCATGCAGCAGCAATAAGCAAATAAATTGTCACAGATGTGGTTTCCTGCAGTATTATTGTCCAGAGTTCAGTAGTTTGACAGCTTAACTGTCTTTAAGTCTGATTGAAGATCCTTTTATTTAAGGCCGATTTCAAAATAAAACTCAATAAATCTCAAAAACGGGTGTAGTGTTTGTTCCATTTTTGCAGTTATCTGGTTTGGAAACTATCCCACAAAGTATTGCGAGATAATGCAAAGACTATTTCGTGAGAACGCAAAAAGTACTGCTTGGGAACTCAAAAGTATTGCGACCGAACGCAAAAGTATTGCGAGCGATCACAAAACTGGATCCCTGCATGATATTGTTTCGGATATATGTTGCTTCTTTGTGCTGAGGTTTTTTTACAATCTCAAACTGTATCCTGCTAAGGATAAAGAGTGAAATATGATTTTTTCCCTCTTCTTACCTAATGTGGTCTCTTTTCTCATCTACCTAAATGTGTGATTTCATTACTTTTCATTGTTTTTGCAGATTTCTCAGAAGGATTACCAGCGAAAGCCAAATATTATTAGTATTTGAAAATTTGGAGTCAAGCTGTTTTTACACCAATGACCAGAGAATTTTAGATTTCTTAAAAGGATTGTATTACAACTATATCATACCAGTGACAGCTAAACATTATTAGTATTTAAAAAGTTTGGACTAAAACTGTTTTATACCAGTGACTCAGCTTATTTGAATGATGGGACCTCAACTGCCTCATACCAGCGACCTCAAGGATTAATATTGTCATTTTTCTTCTAGCACCGGATGAATTCCTTACCACAGAGGACTTAATGAGCTAATTACCTCTATTAGAAAGATTGGATTAGAACCAGCTCTTACCAGTAAACTCCCAAGGATTATTAATGTCATTTGATTTGTTTTTCTGTGTTTGATTTTCTATATCATTGTAATGATTTTCCTCATGTACAGCGCTTTGAGTGCCTTGTTGCTGAAAAGCACTATAAAAATAAACTTGACTTGACAAAAGTATTGCATGGGGATGCAAAAGAAAAAAAATCCCCCATGTCCCCTCGCGGGCTCCATAGATTCCAGTGAGAAAGTGCTGTTGGTACCAAAGTTTTCTGGAGCTGTATGAACGGTAAAGGCAGCACTGTCCTTGCCCCACATGTTGCTGCGCACTGTTGCTCAGTTAACTTAAAGAGGATTCCTGCACTTCCCCTTTTCTTACATAAAAGACAACTGAACTGTTTGAAAATATTCCTATTTCTCAAAAACATGGAAAGTCTTGGTATGGAAAATAAAGGAGAGCCACCTATCACTATTCCTCTGTTTTAAAACCACAGTTAAAATGTACAGGGGTTGGACAATGAAACTGAAACACCTGGTTTTAGACCACAATAATTTATTAGTATGGTGTAGGGTCTCCTTTTGCGGCCAATAAAGCGTCAATTTATCTTGGGAATGACATATACAAGTCCTGCACAGTGGTCAGAGGGATTTTAAGCCATTCTTCTTGCAGGGTAGTGGCCAGGTCACTACGTGATACTGGTGGAGGAAAACGTTTCCTGACTCGCTCCTCCAAAACACCCCAAAGTGGCTCAATAATATTTAGATCTGGTGACTGTGCAGGCCATGGGAGATGTTCAACTTCACTTTCATGTTCATCAAACCAATCTTTCACCAGTCTTGCTGTGTGTATTGGTGCATTGTCATCCTGATACACGGCACCGCCTTCAGGATACAATGTTTGAACCACTGGATGCACGTGGTCCTCAAGAATGATCCACCCCCATGCTTCATTCTGGGCATGCAACAGTCTGGGTGGTACGCTTCTTTGGGGCTTCTCCACACCGTAACTCTCCTGGATGTGGGGAAAACAGTAAAGGTGGACTTATCAGAGAACAATACATGTTTCACATTGTCCACAGCCCAAGATTTGCGTTCCTTGCACCATTGAAACCGACGTTTGGCATTGGCATGAGTGACCAAAGGTTTGCCGTTTAGCAGCCCGGCCGTGTATATTGACTCTGTGGAGCTCCCGACGGACAGTTCTGGTGGAAACAGGAGAGTTCAGGTGCACATTTAATTCTGCCGTGATTTGGGCAGCCGTGGTTTTATGTTTTTTGGATACAATCCGGGTTAGCACCCGAACATCCCTTTCAGACAGCTTCCTCTTGCGTCCACAGTTAATCCTGTTGGATGTGGTTCGTCCTTTTTGGTGGTATGCTGACATTACCCTGGATACCGTGGCTCTTGATACATCACAAAGACTTGCTGTCTTGGTCACAGATGCGCCAGCAAGACGTGCACCAACAATTTGTCCTCTTTTGAACTCTGGTATGTCACCCCATAATGTTGTGTGCATTTCAATTTTGAGCAAAACTGTGCTCTTACCCTGCTAATTGAATCTTCACACTCTGCTCTTACTGGTGCAATGTGCAATCAATGAAGACTCGCTACCAGGCTGGTCCAATTTAGCCATGAAACCTCCCACACTAAAATGACAGGTGTTTCAGTTTCATTGTCCAACCCCTGTATATTGTTCTGCTTAATAAGCATGTACTCGTACTCGTACTCGTCGTCTTCCGCTTATCCGGAACCGGGTCGCGGGGGCACCAGACTCAGCAGAGACACCCAGACGTCCCTCTCCCCCAGACACCTCCTCCAGCTCCTCCGGGGGAGCCCAAGGCGTTCCCAGGCCAGCCGAGAGACATAGTCCCTCCAGCGTGTCCTGGGCCGTGTCCTGGGCCTCCTCCCGGTGGGACGTGCCTGGAACAGCTCCCGAGGAAGGCGTCCAGGAGGCATCCGGTATAGATGCCCGAGCCACCTCAACTGGCTTCTCTCGATGTGGAGGAGCAGCGACTCTACTCCGAGCCCCTCCCAAATAGCCGAGCTCCTCACCCTATCTCTAAGGGAGTGCCCGGCCACCCTACGGAGGAAGCTCATTTCAGCCGCTTGTATCCGGGATCTCGTTCTTTCGGTCATGACCCAAAGTTTATGGCCATAGGTGAGGGTAGGAACGTAGACCAACCGGTAAATCGAGAGCTTCGCTTTTCGGCTCAGCTCTCTCTTCACCACAACGGACCGGCACAGCGCCCCCATTACTGCGGCAGCCGCACCGATCCGTCTGTCGATCTCCCGCTCCATTTTCCCCTCACTCGTGAACAAGACTCCGAGATACTTGAACTCCTCAACTTGAGGCAGGAACTCCCCTCCAACCTGAAGAGGACAAGCCACCCTTTTCCGGTTGAGTACCATGGCCTCTGACTTGGAGGAGCTGATCTTCATCCCAGCCGCATCACACTCGGCTGCGAACCGCCCCAACGCATGCTGTAGGTCTTGGCTAGAGGGGGCCAGCAGGACCACGTCATCTGCAAAAAGAAGAGACGAAATCTACTGGTCCCCAAACCAGACCCCCTCCGGCCCTTGGCTGCGTCTAGAAATCCTGTCCATAAAAGTTATGAACAAGACCGGTGACAAAGGGCAGCCCTGCCGGAGTCCAACATGCACCAGGAACAGGTCCGACTTAGTGCCGATAATGCGGACCAAACTCCTGCTCCGCTCATACAGGGATGGCCCCTAATAAAGGGCCCCCGATTCCATACTCCTGGAGCACCCCCCACAAGGCATCACGAGGGACACAGTCGAATGCCTTCTCCAGGTCCACAAAACACATGTGAACCGGTTGGGCAAACTCCCATGAGCCCTCGAGTACATTGGAGCTGGTCCAATGTTCCACGGCCGGGACAAAAACCACACTGCTCCTCCTGAAGCCGAGGTTTGACTATCGGCCGGACTCTCCTCTCCAATACCCTGGCGTAGGCCTTACCAGGGAGGCTGAGGAGTGTGATCCCCCTGTAGTTGGAACACACCCTCCGGTCACCCTTCTTATGAAGGGGGACCACCACCCCGGTCTGCCAGTCCAGAGGCACTGTCCCCGACCGCCATGCAATGTTGAAGAGGTGTGTCAACCATGACAGCCCCACAACATCCAGAGATTTGAGGTACTCGGGGCGGATCTCATCCACCCCCGAAGCCTTGCCACCGCGGAGCTTTTTAACCACCTCGGTGACTTCAGCCTGGGTGATGAAAGAGTCCAACCCCGAGTCCCCAGCCTCTGTTTCCACCAGGGAATGCGTGATGGCAGGATTGAGGAGATCCTCGAAGTACTCCTTCCACCGCCCGATAATGTCCCCAGTCGAGGTCAGTAGCCTCCCAACCCCACTATAAACAGTGTTGGCGAAGCACTGCTTACCCCTCCTGAGGCGCCGGACGGTTTGCCAGACCGGTAGTCCTTCTCCATGGCCTCACCGAACTCTTCCCAGGCCCGAGTTTTTGCCTTTGCCACAGCCCGGGCCGCAGCACGCTTGGCCTCATGGTACCCGTCAGCCGCCTCAGGAGTCCCACAAGCCAACCACAGCCGATAGGACTCCTTCTTCAGCTTGACAGCATCCCTTACTGCCGGTGTCCACCACCGGGTTGTGGGATTGCCGCCGCAACAGGCACCGCAGACCTTACGGCCACAGCTACGGGCAGCAGCATCGACAATAGATGCGGAGAACATGGTCCACTCGGACTCTATGTCTCCAACATCCCCCGGAATCTGGTCAAAGCTCTCCCGGAGGTGGGAGTCGAATACAACCCTGGCCGAGGTCTCCGCCAGGCGTTCCCAGCAGACCCTCACTATGCGCTTGGGCCTGCCAAGTCTGTCCGGCTTTCTCCTCCTCCAGCGGATCCAACTCACCACCAGGTGGTGATCAGTGGACAGCTCAGCCCCTCTCTTCACCCGAGTGTCCAAAACATGCGGCCGAAGGTCTGATGATACGACAACAAAGTCGATCATTGACCTCCTGCCTAGGGTGTCCTTGTGCCAAGTGCACTGATGGACACCCTTGTGCTTGAACATGATGTTCATTATGGACAATCTGTGACTAGCACAGAAGTCCAATAACAAAACACCACTCGGATTCAGATCGGGGAGGCCATTCCTCCCGATCACGCCTCTCCAGGTGTCACTGTCGTTTCCCACGTGGGCGTTGAAGTCCCCCAGCAGAATAATGGAGTCCCCGGGAGGGGCACTATCCAGCACCCCCGACAGGGACACCAAGAAGGCCGGGTACTCCGCACTTCCGCTCGGCCCGTAGGCCGAAACGACATTCAGAGACCTATCCCCGACCCGAAGGCGCAGGGATGCGACCCTCTCATCCACCGGGGTAAACCCCAACACGAGACGGCTGAGCTGGGGGGCAACAAGCAAACCCACCCCAGCCCGCCGCCTCTCCCCGAGGGCCACTCCAGAGTAGAAGAGAGTCCAGCCCCTCTCAAGGAGATGGGTTCCAGAGCCCACGCTGTGCGTGGAGGCGAGCCCGACTATTTCTAGTTGATATCTCTCGACCTCCCGCACAAGCTCAGGCTCCTTCCCCCCAAGCGAGGTAACATTCCACGTCCCTAGAGCCAGCCTAAGCATCCGGGGATCGGGCCGCTGAGGTCTCCACCTTCGTCCGCCACCCAATCCTCTTTGCACTGGTGTTTTGTAAACACACAATTTGGAAATTGTGTGTTTACTTCACAATTTCTAAATTTAGAAGGTGTTTATAGTATATTTGAAATTCTGATCAAGTGTTTGTCATCATGACATCATAAAACTGAGACCACATCATGATGCTAGGGGTTTGATTTAAAACTGAAAAAGGAGCAATTATTCAAACTTTGAGTGTAATATTTTAAAAATGATTATTATGATTACAATGATGCTTTTGTTTTGAATTCGACTCCTTTTAGATTTTAGCAAACGTTTAAAAAAGAAACCCACTGAGCTTAGTCAAACGTTTTTTAGGAGCATATAGTGTGGAATTTTATACCAGTCAGTCATTTTCTACCACTTCTTCCATAGTGGGTCGCAGGGAAGCTGGTGCCTATCTCCAGCAATCTATGGGCCAGTCCATCGCAGGGCAGGGAATTTTATACCTTTTTAGTGAGTAACAAAAGTATGGTCAAAATAAAACAAATTGGTTTGTTATTTAAGCTATCTGCCAGCCTGCAGTTACATGCTTAACAGACATGCCACTTAGCTTCCACAACATGAGTGTCTGTGATTTTGCAAACAACTGAAAGTAAGGAAAAGGTCTTTTCTGCTACTGGCAGCCAGTGTGCAGCAAAATATGGGGGAGAGCATTGCTGTGCAACTAAATGCTCTGTAAGCCTTCTCCTGGCATCTTATTAAAAGGATTTTAAACCTTTTATGATTGAGAATTTCCACAGCTTTTGAAACCCCATCCAAGAACATCTGTATTTTTACAGTTATTCACAAGTATTTCCAAACAGCTTAATTAAATTTTCCTTTAGAGTGAGGAAAAAGTATAGGAGCCTTCATTCAGCCTGCTGATAGGCAGTGCTTATCAACATATGGGGGAGGGCAGTGCTATTACAGTACTTTGTGCTCCATACAGAAAACTCCAGTCCTGATGGACCAATCTCAGTGAAGTAAGTCTAGACCTAAGAAATGACGAGCATGATAGCAGTTTTAAAAAATTAACTTTTGAAAACATAAGTATAACTTGGTTCATGCCTGCTCCTTAGTTACACTAAAACAATTAAAAAGGATGGTGCGGGACTGGTTGGTGGTTCTATCAGTAAGTGGGCTCCCAAATCAAATCCTGCTTAAGGTCCCATTAAACACCTGGCCGGCCCTGCCTATATTGTGCTTGTGTAGTTGTAACATCTATTATTTTATCATTTATAATTGCCAAGCCCTCTTTCTTTTATCCTTGCCCTTAAACGTTTTGCTTTGTGCAACTCATTATTTATTTTTCTGAAAAAGAAAACCATTTCTTTGCTTATTGCGAGGGGAATCCTATTAATAATAATGCGCTCAAGGTTAATATCACAAAGTCACCCCCTGAACTCTGAAATCCCCCCTGCAGGATTATTACAGATATCTCAAAAAATAAAACAGGGCGGATATTTGGACGCTTTTACCGAAGGGGGCGACCACGCACGGTGTCTCACTCATCCCCTCTCCAAACTCGCAATTGTAAATCGTGAGAGGGGAATGGTAGTGGGGGACCACGCAGCTCACCATTTCCCAGCATATCGGCTGGTGTGTCACCTTATCTCCCTGTGCCGTGTTTGAGGGGCTATCTCACATATTTCCCCGGGAGGATTTCCACGGCGATTCAGTCAGGGCTGTGCTTGTTAATGGGCGTCTTGGACGGCTGCCTTTTCCTCGTCCATGTGTGCCCCTCTGAGTGCGCTGTGAGCAGCAGCAGGAGCAGTAGGAGCAGAAGTAGAGGCAGAGGCAGAGGCAGCAACACCTCGGAAGCGCAGAAGGAGGAGGAGGACTGCTTTCTGCCGTGTCGTGGCGTGCTTAGTGGAAATACGCTCGCCTACTTTGGTTACTATCAAAACCAATCGGAGGGAAGAAGAGGGACACGAACTAAAAGAAGGTGTCAGACTCATTTTGTGAATTTTTAACGGGACAGGCCTGCTACGGTGGACATGTCTTCAGAATGGTAAGGTTATATTTCAGCGTAATTTTTGCCAGTGTAGCATGCATCACGCAGCATTAACGGATAAGTACAGTAATGCGGGAATCCGCGGTGATCAGTCGCAGCACAGACAGTGGATGTTGTTCTTACACAGCGTGTTTGTGTAGGGCTTGCATGCATCTGTCCCCGTTATATCCCGGGCTTCGTGCAGGGGTGCAGCGCAGTGCGTTACCTGCGACTCGGCTTTAGAAAAGGTTCACAACCCGCGTTAACACTATCGCTCAGTGCGGATCTGGAGGCTGCTGCATGGGAGATCAAAAAGTCCTTGTTAAAATGAGTGGGTGCACCATGTCCTATGTGATGTAAAATAAGTAAATAAATAAATGAGGATGGCGAGTGAGAATCAGTTTAAAAAAATTAGGCATTACATTAGACAATATGACCCACCTTGTGTTTTGTATCAGCCTCTCTGAGCAGGTTGCGACATTATAATACCAGATTTGCACCAATCAATCGATCGGAGCTCGGAATCTGCCGATACTTCTTGATCTGTATGTCAAACACAGAAATCATTTTATATTTTTATTCATTAAATGCATCAAAATTTAAAATTTCCATCATTTTCTATCATGACACATTAGTCAACAGCATGTACTTTGATGAACTTCTTTTGAGTTAAATAAAACCAGAGTAACTAATGCCCAAAGGGAGATAATCTTTTAATTCCTTAATTTTTGGTTCAATTTAAGCAATTTTTTTATCTTATTAATGTGTTATAGTCCTTAATATATATAGTCCTATCCTAAGGATATAAACTGTCCTTAATAGATCAAAATTTGAATTCGTCGGTCATACTCCAAATAAAATTGGAAAAGGTTACCAGCCTTGAGAAGTCATCATTTTTGGAATGAGCAAAACGACACATAGGTGAATATATACCTTTTGTATTAGTATTATTTACATTTACAGTAATATTTACATTCCTTTGCGCGTGTAACCAATGAAATCAAACCAATTTTTCATTGATTCCTGGTTCTTTACAACTGATTGACAAGTCACATACTGAAAAAAATATTTGTCCCTCCTATTCATTCAGTGCATCTAGGAAAGCTAGGAACTTCTTCATTTCAATTCAATTCAGTTTTATTTATATGCCGCCAATTCAAAACACATGTTGTCTCAAGGCACTTCACAAAAGTCAGGTACATACATTCCAATTAGTCCTAACCATTGAACAGTGCAGTCAGAGTTAGTTTTTTATTCAAATTGGATAAAAAGTTTTTCTGTCTAAGGAAACCCAGCAGATTGCAGATTCTTACTTCCGTCTAAAAGCATCAACACCCTGTACTTTGACTTCTTTTTTTTTAGCTTACTAGCTAAACATGAGATGAAGTTATTGGCCAGGGAAAGCTTGATTGGTAGCTACATACATTTCAGTATTTTTCATTTCTATTTAATGCTTGCATCTAAAACTATTGACCTTTTTAGACTTGGGCAACAACTTCTGTAATGTTTTTCAACCATATTTTTATTTTATTTTATTAGTGGGTTCCTATTAGATACCAATCAGGCTTGTCTTGGCCAATATTGATTTTGGATTTTTTTTCAAGCCTTACCCGACAATCCCAATTTTGACCGATTGTCATTTTTTCCTCTTTAGAATTAATTCATTTATTACAAAAAATATGCTCTATAGTTTTTGGATATAGTAGTTTTAAATCCAGCAACATGTTTGTTGAATTACAAGATCAAAGTATATGTACCAAAGCTTTATAAGATTTTTAATAAGCTCAAAAATGTGGGCCAGTAAAAAAGTAAATGCTGTTGGTTGATGCATTAACCTCATGCTACTCAACAACCAGGAAAAAAACACATTTTTAGTATTTAACCTGCTAATTACTGATCAGAGCCAATCAAAAGAAAATTAGCTGGTCCAATTTCTGGGTGTTTCATTAGTGCACGTCTTGTTCCTATTCAACTGTTCTGTTGCATTCAGTGTGATAGCAGCACCACTTTCTGGATTGTGTATGCTCCTTCTAAAAAAGAGGCCTATAAGGAAAACTGCATAGCTTATAGTTTCACTGCAGCAGCATAATAATAATAACATGAATAAAATTCATGAACAGATCTGCCTACAAGAAACGTTGCGGTTTTCAATAAATCAGAAGGACCTGTAGCCATAGCCCTTTTATAATTAAAGTCATAAGAAATTCAGTGCTGAATTTATTATAATTCGACTGGACTTTTTATTGTTAATTTATGAGGGGGAAAGCCATTAAAACTGCTTTATCACAGGGGGTCACAATCCAACCAATCAAATTAAATGAAATAAACTAAGACAACTGATATGCATAATCTAGTTCGCACAGATATTTGAGACAAGGGTAGTGAGAGGCAAGAGGAGGCCCCCTGGGAGTCATTTTTGGGGCCCAACACAAAGCATAAATCAGTGCTGCACTCAGATTTAGCAAGTTGTAAGACTTGCACACAAGCTTACACACGGCTCTCAGCGTAGTGGTTTAATAGTAGGAGGGCTGATCATAGATTACGCCTTGATCCAACATGAAAATCATATTTGGATTGAGGTTTTTTCTTATAATTAGTAAACTAAAATAAGTCAAATCAACCAGCCTCTACTGAAAATAGTAACAGATTTCAAAACAGTTTCCCTTTGATTGGATAAAAAAAATCACTGAAAAATCTGATTTATATTTGCTATTCACTAAATACATAAAATCTATAAACTGCCACAATTTTCAGTCAATAAATGCATCAAGAAATCGTGTGTAATTTAATGCACTTTTTTAAATTTAATAACAAGATAAAGGTTAGGGACATATGCTTTGATGAAGGAATGGGGATAATCTTGCGATTACTCTATTTTCTATTAGATTCAGAATTACTACCTCTGTTAAAGACCTTATGTGTTATAGTCCTTTGGGGGAAAGGACCATATCTCAAAGAAAAACATAAAGCTGTTGATACCTTTGGATTTTACTTTTGCTTAACCTTTTCCACATTTTTTTTATTTAAGAGGTGGGTTTCCTCTTAGAGATGCTCTGATCACACTTTTCTTGACTGATACAGATTTCAGATATTCTTTGGATTTGTTGGACTTAAAAAACTGCCTCCATCAAACATTTTGTAGCATTTATTCCCCTATGTGTTACAGAAAAGAAAATTTGAAAATTGGTATCAGATGGAAAAAGCCAGATCGGTGGATCTTTTATTGTTTTATTATCAGTTTTAAAAAATACAGCGTTTTACGAAGGGAAAGGTTACTGCAGATATATCTTGCAATGACAGAAAAGTTTTACCTGGACACCCAGATGTAAGATGCCCAAAGAAAGGGTTAGTGGGTGTGTGGTTGAATTCACAAGTGCCCCCATTGGCTATATTGGGGGAGGTTTGGGGGGCATGACCTCAGATATTAGAGGTTAAATCCTGGTGAAGCCATAGGCCCTCAATCCTCTGTGGTGAGTGTTTGGTGGAAGCATCAAATGAGAAGCCTGAAGTTGTTAGGTCCCCTCGAGGTTAACCTTTGCAGAACAAGGCTGCATTCTCCCTCTTGTCTTTGTCGTGCTGATGAGCTCCGAGAAGCCGCCTCAGCACCAGTTGTCCCTGCATGATAAGTGGGGGAACGGCCCGGCCTTTGTAGTCACAAATGAAAAATCTGTTGCTCGTCTTTTCACCTTAGCTGCTGCCTCGTTGCGAGCACAAATGCACGGTGCATATAGTAAGGCGGCATGCAAGCTGCAGTCGGACCTTGTTATATTCCATAAACAATTGTTGTGTTTGAACTAATGCTGTACAAGGGCAGACAGATGACAGGGAAGAAACAATGAAATGCTTCTCCCTTCTTCCTGGAGCTTCTTGGGGGATACTGTGTATTTGAAGTAATAATTGTTATGAGAACTGTACAGTCATCTGGGGAGGCGCTGGCTGTGTGTGGGGACTGGATACAGTGGATGATGAAAAGAACGTTATCCCTGATTAGTTGGAAGAGAATAAGAACGATAAACAGCTTTCATTTGCCTTACAGAACAGATAACCCTAAAATTAATCTCAATTTAGCGAAAATTACTTCATTTGATGTTTCTGTTAATTAAATTCCGGTTTTATCCCATACCTGCTTTTGTTCCACATTTAGGTACCTACTGCAACAAGAGGAGGGGTAGATTTACCAGCCTAAAGCAATATCTTCAGTCAAAGCTGCAGTCTGTCTTCTTATGATTTATATCACACAAAAAAACCCAAGTGGCTGTCACAATTACACCTCTTTATTGGACATGAAAGCCCGGCGGTTCCCTCTCTCTTCTGTTTTAGACCCATGCACATTAACACAAACACCTAATTTTTTAAATGTTGACAGAACAACTCCACTTATTTATCACAAGTCGAGTATACCGCAGAAATCAAAAGCATGTGGTGTAGCAAAGGGACAGAGTGACTTTAGAGTAGCCGGTTTGCTTTGTAGAGAGATTCAAATTTCCTCTGATTGGCTTTAGATGTAAATATGTATTGAAAGATCTATAATTAGATTACAATAATCAAGCAATATAAGGAAAAGTGAACATGTCATTGAATGTAATATCAGCAAGAGAGTGAAAAGCAACATACAGGTCAGCAGAAAAGAGTATGCTAAGTATAGTAAGAGGATAGTAACTAATCTGAGCTGCATCCTGCAGAAGACTTGCTGCTATGTTTGCATATTGCTCCACATACTGATCTTTTGGAGCTTTTTACAAGTGGCTGGGAGGAAAACTTTCACAAGATGTCCAGAGCAAGTCCTGTGAACATTTCCGTTCTCACATGCCACCTATGTGGAACAGCAACTGACATTTAAGGACAATAGTACGTGTTGAAAAACCGCTATTTTGAGATGTTTTTAGTGAGAGCTTCACATGTCTGTCGTAGCATCCTAAGAAGTGTTGAAAGCACACTAACCTTTTTCATGCTTTAAAAAAAAACACAGATTTCTGATTTTCTTTGAGGTCTGACCTGGTGATTCAGTTGGAAGTAAATAATACAAAATTAATTCACACATATGTGGTTTAGTTTATTACTCAAAGGCTTGCAAACTAGAGATGCACAGATCAGGCTTTTTCTGGCTCATACTAATCCCTTTAAGGTATGATTGCCTGATTTCAATTTTTCCCTATTCAGGCTTTTCTTTTCTAAGGACTATATAACTTAAACTATAACAAAACAAATGTAGTGCAGGTTCTCTGATAAAGGTAGTGGGCTTGAGTCTAACAGAAAATGAAGGAATTTCACAATTATCTTCATTTATGCTTCAAAGCGTATGTCCTTGAGCTAATTTGATTTTTAATAAATCAAGAAAAGGTGCATTGAAGTACATGCTGTGAGGTGATGTGTTATAGAGTGAAAATAATGGGAGTTACTAGTTTTGAAGCATTAGAAAACAAAACAATCTGATCTTTGCAGTACCTGATGTGCGATTTGTTGGTGCACCTCTACACCAAAGGACAATAAATATACTTATCCGAAACTTAGTCACATACATGTGATTTTGTTACTTTTACTGGATTCTTGGATTTTGATATGTGTAATGAATAGTGGGTAAACAAATATTCTTTTTCTTCACTTTTTCAACCTGCCAAAAATTCAAAAATTTGCCAATTCTAATCTGTGGCTGATTGATTGGTGCACCTCTCGTTGTACTTCCTGTCTGGCTCGTTGATTCAAACCTTCAGAGGTTTACAAAATTGCTTTTGTAAACTTTGTTCTAATTCAAAAATGATCTAGAACAGACATTCACCATAAAAGTAAACTGAGATGTTTTAGTATTTAACCTGCAGATTACAGATTCGAGCAAGTCAAGGGAAAATTGGCTGATACTGAGCTCTGGCTGATTGATTACTGCATCAGTACAGAAAATGGGTCAGTTTTACCTCAATTTTAGAACCTTCAAAACAAGCACAACTTCCAGTGAACCAAAACCAATCGGCCACTGATAGAAATCACTCATACTTTTTCTTTTCGGAAACGAAACAGTAAAAAGCATGTTCTTTGATGCATTTTGTTTTGAGTTTAGTAAGAATCACATAAAGCTTCTGATTTGGGGCACAAATGGGGATAATTTTGCTATCCCTTTATTGTTTAAAGAATTCAAAACAACTCACTCTATCAAAGACCCAGATTTTTTTCTGATATGGTCAGTTTGTTAATTTTATTTGCTGAAATTAAATAAAGTTTAAACTAAGAAGTTTTTGTTTGTTATAGTCCTAAAGAAGTTCAGAATTGGTCGAAGTGAAAGAAATTGGCATGTTTTTCCTTTATCATCTCTGACTGGTTCTTAGGTTTTGTCCATACACGCCGTTTCAAATTCTAAAAAATCCATGTTTACACCAAAGAAGAAGAGTGTGTGTTATAGTGTTAAGAAATTTGCAACTGATCAGTCAGATTTCAAAGAAACAAAAAATAAACAACCAGAAAACAACATCAGTATCGTCTTGGAAAAGCCTGATCGGTGCATCTTGACAAATCTTGACAAAATTCATCCTTACCTTTGCTGCATTAAACAGTGAGGTAGAACCTAAATTAGGACAGGTGAAGAAACACAGACAGGAAAACTTGAAGTGAGGAGAAGGCTTTAGTTTGTATTTCTTGTAATATTTGCTTACAAGTATATTAAAAAAGTAGGCCAGAAAAATAGAAAAGCTGGATTTAATCCTACAATATTTGTGCTAGAGCATTTCCATGTAGGATCAAAATCTTTCCTGGACTTTGCAGGATTGTGTTCCTGTTTGGTGCTCTAAAAGGCAAAATCACAAGTATTTGGGGGGTGAGATTGAGGTTGAAATTATGTACTTCAGCTCCCAGACAGGATAGGATTTCTCTTCCTGGCCAAGAAGCAACAGACTCCTCTTTGTGTTCAACATTGCACAGTATTCATGCAGCAATTTTTAAGATGACTCTTATTGCTGCCGAAGAAAATGATAATTCACAGGTGTGGTAGTGTTTAACCCTACATAACTTGCTTTGATATATTCTCATATGCTCAGTGTGACCAGAAAGCATCAGTCTGTTCGGGTTTCTCTTAATACTGGCCACCCTCCTCCTTATTCTTTTCTAACTGATCACAGTTTAGATAGCAAAGTAGAAACATTGTCCTGAGGGGGGTTAGTTGGAGTAGGAACAAGGCTGTTGTGGTGGGCCATGTTAATGCATTAAGTCTGTATCAAACAACAGAAACAGTCGCATTAGGCTGACAAATATTTATGGACTTTACAAAATT
>JAHHUM010001285.1:0-14621 GCA_036173005.1 Crenichthys baileyi
AAAAATGGCAAGTAAAGTTTATGCTTCACTATCAAATGAGTCGGTTTATAGACGTTTTTCTAAGGCAAAGTGCCCTGAAGTATAGAGGTGCTGCAAGGATGAGTCATAGTTTGAAGGCTTGATCCGCAGAGAAATAGGCACATAGTCACCGAGCATGATGAGCTGTAAAGATGACACTCAAGGGGTTAATGATGAGCTGACTCTTAAGACAAAGAAATTGCAAACTACTCAGTGCACTTTTTTGGTTTTTGGAAGTTGTATTTTCTTAGCTTTCAGATGTTAATGCAACAAGAATGCCATCTACAACATAGTGAAATTTGCACATATAAACTATGTATTTGTGCTTTTGAATAACTTTAAACCGGTGAAATCCAAAGTGCTTTATAGCCTCTATTTGGGAACATATTACTTTAGTGTTTTAATATATGAAGTGGTGAAAAATGCAAGGAAATCCGATTAAGATGCTGTTGCATGACCTTAATAAATCATTTGTTCACAAAAAGCATACATTTTAGCTGAAATAAATTAATTCAGCAATGAGGAATGGACCAAAATTTGTTCACAAGGAGGTAAAAAAGTATTGCCAGACATCACAAACACTTCATGGCAGGGTGGTATAACCAGTTATGAGATTTATAGAACAATTACTTCTTCACATAAGGTCAGAATGGTTTGGAAAATATTTTTCTATTTTTTTTGATAGATTAAATCGTTATTTGAAAACTGCTTTTCTATTCTCTTAGGTTCTTTTTATGTAATTCTGCAGTTTTTTGAAACATTTAAGTGTGACTTAAAACTAAGAGGATAAAGCAGTTGATTTTTGGTTTTGTCATCAGGGCACCATGATATTTGCTATACTTCACTCTGTCCTCCATGATAAGTCGATGTGGGAAACTCCACACTCCTTCAACCCTCAGCACTTTCTGGACCAGGATTGTAAATTTAGGAAGAGAGACGCTTTCATGCCTTTTTCTGCAGGTTAGTCCTTTATTTTAGTGATTTCAAAGTTTTTTTCATTCTGCTTGATACAGTTTAATAAAGTTACCATGTCTTTGCTTGCAGACAGTTGGAGTTTGATGAATATTTGTACTTTATGTAAAACTGTGAAACTGAGTATTCATTAAATAGTTTGTTTTCCAGTGGAACTGATTTGACTTTGGTTTTATAATGTTTAAACATTACAGAATTTTTTTACACATAATTTTTATTTAAAAAATATAACATGCTATTATACACATTTACTAATGGTTATTATCAATAATATTCCTGAGAGAAAATGAAAGTAAAATTAACCAATGGATCCATTGTGCCTGCTAAAAAGTGTTTTTGCGTTAATAAGATAATGCCTTGAGGAATGTAGGCCCTAAGCTGGTTACAGTGGCAATTAAAACAAAAAACAAAACATGGGTTTTATTTACCCCAATGATTTCAAAGTACATAAAAATTCAAGTAACAAAACAGGAATATTTTAAAGTATTTGAGGTTAGGGTTAAGCAAAAGCAAGGAATTAACATAACTCTAAAATATCTCGTTAACAAATCTGACCTAATGCACAAAGTATTAAGTATTAAACTTAAATACCAGCTCGACCTTCAAGTAGGAGAAATAATTAAATAATATGTAACACCATAGAAACCAAATAAACTTTAATTTTAAGGTTGTTTAAAATTTAGAAATGATAAATCTAAAATAAAAAAATATACAATTTTAAAAGTTCTCCCAAAAAGGGGGGCCCCACTTTTGAAGCAACAACCCCCCCCAAACGCACATGAACAGCTTGTGTCTGACTTTGTTCAGAGTATTTAGAGGAAATACATTTATTATTCGGGCAGCACGGTGGCGCAGTTTGTAGCCTTGCAGCAAGAAGGTCCTGGGTTTGACTCCAGCCGGGGGTTTTTGCATTTTCCCCTGCAGGGGGTTTCACCGGGTACTCCGGTTCCCCCCACGCCCAAAGACATGCCTGTAGTTAATTTTTCCCTCTAAATTTACTCTTAGGTGGTGAATAGGTGTGCTTGGTTTTTGTGTTTTCCCCAATGCGATGGACTGGGGAGTCCAGGGTGACCCCGCCCTCTTGCCCATGACTGCGGAGAAAAAAGGGAAACCCCACCTTCCCCACGACCCACTATGGAAGAAGCGGTAGAAAATGACTGACATTATTATTCGAACTCAAGGAGAAAGGAAAGTTTAAAGATTGTGGAGGTTCTCATAATTCAAACTAAAAACTAATACTAAAGTTGCAAACTGACACAGGAAGAAAATGAAGAATTTTTTTACCTTACAAATCTTTTTAGAACTTCGGAAAGATGTAGGCGCGGGGAGTTAAGGTGGGTTTCTTTTCCTAAAAAATGCCTTTTTCTAAAAACAAAAACCCTAAGAGGGTCACTCTAAGAGGGTACTCGTAGAAGTTTACCTTGACAAAATGTTGAAATGTGTATACATTTGAGTCAACAAAAAAATGTCAAGGATGTCGAGAAAACAGTAAAAATTCCTAAAAACAACCTCTAGGACCTATGTCGGACCTATGTAGTTTGTAAATAAGCATTTTACCTTTTTGTTCAAGACATTAAATATTTTACATTTTAGTCTCAATATTTTGACTTTTAATCAAGAAATACTTTTTTGACTTTTTTCTCCCAATTTATTTATTTTTTTCATTTTGACTTGATTCTTGAAATTAGATTTTGACTTTTTATTAACTTTTAATTTTTACTCAAATAAGGACTTCGGAGTAACTTTTAGGTAAACAAACAAATAAAATAAAATGTCCTCCAGGATTTGTTTTTATGTTGAAGCAACCCTGATACTATTTGTACCACGGCCCTATAGTTACCATTATTGTCATTATTTACAATCTTCATATTGTTACTTTAATCACAAAGTATCACTGGAGCAAGCAACCAAGCATACACAAAGTAATTTTTAAACCCAAGTGTTGAACTATGTATTTTCAGGAAAACGTGGGGCCCTTGGGGAGCAGCTGGCCAGGGGAGTTTTTTCCCTCTTCTTCACCCCATCCTTCAGAGGTTAAAGTTGTTGCCCTCCTGCAGGAGGCACCCATTTGGGAGCCCAGGATGGGAAACTCGCAGCCCCAAAACCACCGACTCTTTGTTTACAGCGTTAAATCATAAAAACTGAGAGGAATGAATTAAAATGTTTGCTATA
This sequence comes from Crenichthys baileyi, assembly GCA_036173005.1. Classification (NCBI taxonomy): domain Eukaryota; kingdom Metazoa; phylum Chordata; class Actinopteri; order Cyprinodontiformes; family Goodeidae; genus Crenichthys; species Crenichthys baileyi. The sequence continues at coordinate 3,163 of JAHHUM010001285.1, forward strand.
GCTGTCTTGGTGTAAATCAGAAATATGTCTAATGAAATAATTGCGAATAGAGTCTCCTAATAACTCAGTTGATTGTTACAATTGAGGACTGGCTAGCAGCCAGTGGAACCAGCCTGATTTTCCTCAGGCAAGATATGTGTGATTAGGATGATTAAAGTAACACAAGTTTTTGTGACCCAAATCAGTTTTTAAAAGAATTTAGAAGAAAAATTGCATTTAACTTAATTGGGTTTACCTCAGTCGCTAGGGACTGAAAGATAAAACCAACGAGTAATACATGAGCTTCGTCTATTTAAAATAAAAAAATCTTTTTTTCCCTGAAAAGTCTCAACAACTGACGTATCAATCTACTGAGGTAAATACTGCCCCTCCAGATGAGAAAGTACCTTTTTCTAAAAAGAAAGCATGTGTTTCTCATACTTGCAAATTAAGTGGGTTCAATTAACAATAATGGCTAATTTAGATTTTTCTTGTAATGAATTCCTTTAAATCTGTAAATGTATGTACTGTATATGTATGTATATGTAATGAGTATATTGGCACCATATGAACTCATATATTCAAACTGTTTTCATGCGTCACAAATCTGGATTATTAAAACTGTATTTACTAAAATTAATATTTAGATTTCAATACTATATTATTTTTATGTTATATTATTAATGTAAGTATTAAAATATACAATTTGCATGCATAAATTTACTCTTGCATGATTTTTTTTCTTTAAATAACCCATTTTTGTGTGGATGTACGACAGTGGGGAGCTGTAGAAAAACCGTCCTTGTATGTGTGTAGGTGTTAATGTTGTACTGTGCTTGCCTAAATGGCGCTTAATTAGAATCTAGTGTAGTACTCCATACACTGCCACCTACTGACCAAACTGAGTAAGTTCATAAAAAGTTACTCCAAAGTCCAAACACAACGAGGAGCCAGCCTCTTGAATGAAACTCTCACAGGTAAGATAAAATGTACTTATATTGAAAACATCAGTTGACAACTAAGGACTAATGTGTGTGTGTGTATATATATCTATATATATATATCTATATATAGATATATATATACATATTTTTTTTTATTATTGACCTTGGATTGAAGGAATGTGTAATTAATCATCCCTTTATTACATTGGACATCATGCAAATCTGACTGCATCTTTACCAACACTGCTGTTTTACTTGTGTAATTGTTTTTTTTTTTTTATCAAACCAATATTTTTGTGGATTAATTTGGTTGTTGAGTTAGAGTTTAGTGTTAGTGTGGGGTAGTGGAGCTACTTGGAGTTAGTATAATGCCGTCAAAACTGCTCATCCAGTATCAAGTATCTCTCAGAAAACTAAAAGGATTGGATGTCGAGATACTACATGTAAAGATGGTGGGGCGGAGGATGCAGAGGGAATGAGGATGATTAGCTAAAGATACCAGTATAACTGGGAATTTGCCACTTGACATGTAAAGGACAAAATAAATTAGGGCCTGCATTTGATAAGGTTGATCACAAAATTCTCTTAGAAAGGCTAGAATATGCTGTAGGGATCAGGGGAACAGCGCTAGGCTGGTTTAAATCTTATGTGTCTGACAGATTCCAGTTTGTTCATGTAAATGATAAATCATCTTTAAACTCCAGGGTTAATTGTGGAGTCCCACAGGGTTCAGTACTTGGGCCAATTCTCTTTACTATATATATGCTTCCAATAGGTAAAATTATCAGGCAGCATAGGATAAATTTTCACTGTTACGCTGATGATACTCAGCTTTACTTATCCATAAATCCTGATGAACCCAGCCAGTTAGACTACAAGCATGTCTGGAAGATATAAAAACTTGGATGACTTAAAATTTCCTGCTTCTAAATTCAGACAAGACAAAAGTTGTTGTCTTTGGACCGGAGTCTTTAAAAAAGAAACTGCTTAGTCAGTCACTTAACCTGGATGGCATTAAATTGACCTCCGGTATTAAAGTAAAAAACCTTGGTGTTATTTTTGACCAGGACATGTCATTTAAATCCCATATTAAACAGGTTTCTTATCACGACCAGAGACAGAGAACCCAAATTCAGCCAAACACAAAGTGATAAGTAAAAAGGTTTATTCAGAAACTCAGGATCAGAGCAGAAGAACAGCAGTCAGCTTCCAGGAACCACTTCTCAGTCTGGTGATGAGGCACAGAATCCAGAGGAGGAAGAGATCCAGACAGTTAATGAGGAAGCGTCCAACAGACTGAAGTCGGAATACCGACTGATCCAAATCCTCCGGGGAACCAGCTGACGCTGTGACAGGAACACAGAGAGCTGTGATTGTCCTCTTGACAATAAATCCAGGCAGACTAGAGAGCCAGGCGGACTCAGGCTGAATAAACCACTGGCTAGGCTGAGACGTAAATCCAGGGACAGAAAAAAGGTCGAATTCCAGGGCTAGAGGGTTCAGACAAGGGGCAGGGGGAGAGACATAAACCAGAGGCAGAAAACAGAGTCGAAATCCAAAATCCAAATCCGTCAGACAAGGGGGCAAGCAAGAGGGAATAATCCGTAAGGCAAGGCAAGGTCATGGAACGAGATCAGTCAGGAAGGAACGCTGGATAACTACTCACAAATGTTTTCGAAAATCTGGCACCGTCTGCCGGTCAGAGGGCTGTATATAACTGCAGCTCCACAGGTGTGTGGCATGACGGTGATTGCCCAGCAGCGCAGCAGCAGACAGGTTAAGCAGATGAGTTAATTGCATGAGAGCAGAGCAGGCAGACGGGCCAGAATCATAACATAATTTTTCTCCGCTTGTTTGGTCTGGACCAAAAGCGGACTTTATTCTTTTCTTTTGGTAATGTTTGTTTTCACACTGTACTTTGTGCAAGTAAACTATAACTTCTAAACAAAGCCATGCATGGCTATCTCATTGGATAGAAATTATTAGAGCGGGACAGTAGAGACCCAGAAATGGAAGAAAACTCTTGTTTGCATCTAACTAACTTTGCATACGTTATTTCACTTTAACGCTGAAGTGTTCGGGAGACCGCTCAAACCCACTCTCCTTCTCTTTCTCCCTAAACATGCTGGACACGTCCACATTCTTGTGTGTCTTTTCTAGCAGTTGGGTTATGTATGCATCTGTCCAAATATCGAGGGGGTACAATGTCCCCTCGTTGCTCCAGGTCTTAAAACTGCATTTGCTGTTTTAATTATTTAGGACTAACTGTGGCACAGTTGCTAGCACTGTTACCTTGCATATAGTTTGCATGTTCTCCCCATTCATGAGTTCCTCATCTTCTCATGCACTGGCTTCCTCCCACGGTCATAGAGTGTGTGCATATTTGTCCTGTGCGTATCTGTGTCTCTCCATGATGGACTGGCAACCTGTCCACTGGTGAGTCAATGATCAATGACTGCTGGAAATAGGCACGAGTAACCATGCAAGGATAGGCCGGAGCAGACAATGTATTGATTTTAAGTTTACTCACGTTATCTTTGTTTGATTCTAAAAATTGTTAATCTCATACATTTAAGGTGACAAAAAATAAACCTCTCTAAATAAAAGGCTTGTACACACTAAGGGCCCAATAAGAAAAGTTATAAAAAGGGCCAACAAAAGGCAAAACAGTAAAATGAGAAAAAAACAACAGAGGAGATAATAAAGAAAAGAAGTGGGTTACCTGTTGCATGCAAAATAATTGTGGTATTTCAGCCCATGCGAGAACTCTGTATGTACCTTTGTGAACAGCAGGTGAGTTGGCAGGGTTGCCTAGAGATAAATAACGATTAAGTCGTGTGAGTAACTGGTAGATAAACGCATCATACTATTTTGCAAATGTTGGGCCAAATGTTGTAATAATAAATCTGTAATAAAAAGGTTTAATTACCCAGACGTCCAAAGTTTTCTTCTTGAGTAGATTTTTGGAAACTGGTATTCTAGGTTCTTGTTGATCCACTCATTTTATATTAAGCATTTTTAGCCATGTAGACATGGACGAGAAAAATGTTTTGTCAAATGGTGTTTTCTTTGGACAGTCCAAGTAATGACAAAGGTAGAGCATGAACTAGGATTGCAGGTGTGTTAGAGGTCAGGGCACACCCATAAACAAAGTACTCACATGACCGAAAGGGCAGCAAAAGGACATGAAAACATGGGCATGAACAGGCAAGCAAAACAGTAGAATCCAACAATGAGATGAGAAAACCAGAGCTCTAACATACAGGAAAAAATGGGAGAAAGGCACAGAAAGCTGGTGTGAATAATCAGATGACACGTGGAGCAGCTGGGACAGAAGGAGCGCAGGGAGACTGAGGAGTAAAATAAACAGGAGACAGAGATACACAAAAATCTAAACGTACAAACACACAATAATGAACTAGGCATTAAATAAACAAAGAAATTAACTAAAATGGCAGCGCTACGGGAGTATAAATAACAGGAAATGAAGAAACAGACATGAAAGAAACTCAGTCACCTAACACTAACAGATCATGACGGTAACAGAATATGTGAATGAGCTGTGAATAACCAGCTTTATGTAAACTCTCACCTTCATACAGATCCCATTACACTGATTTCAAGCATAGAAGTTTTAAGACAGCCGTAGAAAAACATTTGTCAAAAGCATTTTGTTGAAATCAACCAGCCTCTCATGTGTCTTGCATACAACATACTGCATATTTGCTCCCACTGCAACCAGCTGGAATTTAACTTCTGCATTTTTTTTCATGTTGTGTTAAAGGGCTCAGAGAGGGAAACTGTTGCATAACTCGCTGGAGCCTGTGTACTTAAATCACTTCTCATCCAGTTTGTTCTCAACTACTTGCCTATCTATTAAAGCTTTTTTAAAGCAGTTTTTATTTTTATTTTTTCTTGTTCAAGCTTTGTGGATCAATTTGGTCTACTGGTTGGCTGTTGTTGAGTTTTATTTTGTTGCTTTAAAGTCTTGAGCGATTGGTTGCTGGTTGTTAGGACTCAAAAGCCCCAATCACGCCACCCCACCCTGGTCTCTGGCCACAGGCTGTCTCTCTTCTTGGAAACTAAATGTTTATCAGTCAAAAATTCTAAAAATCAAAATTTTTCACAGACCACATAAGTTTAAACGTAAACATGAAATATAGTTAATACTTTTATCAAACTTTTAGGATTGGCCACTTTAATTAATGGCAGTGTTATATGTAATCATGCTTCTCTTCAATTTTTTATAGGACATTCTCTGTATATACACAGATCAGACTGTTATAATAATATGGGATTGATGTATAGTGTTGCAAATTGATTCTGTCATAAAAAGCAGAAGAATATTGCTTTCAGAGGTTCAGGTTAACAAAGAAACCATCAAAACTTATTTCCAAAAAATTCTTGACTCCTGAGGAACCGCTTATTTTTCAGGATTAATCAGGTATTCATAGAGTATTACCATGTTCCTTTAAATGCACTGTCCTTTTTAACAAATAACACAATAACAAAATGCTAATTGTGCTTTCTAAATCAAAATCAAAAGGTCAAAGGACAGGCTTTCAGTCAGGCTTTTTTCAGGGTTTTTTATGATTAATCTAAAAATATTCTGATAAATACAGTATATTGCAACCCAATTTTTTGTCAAGTCATAAAAATCAGATGATTTTCTTTTACAAAATACGTAGATCAAACTTAAACACTTTATAGTATGTACTTACAAATGTTAAACTGATTTTAGAAAAGGATATCTCATACTCTCTTCAATTAAAAAAAACACTGCACAGTTTATTTTAATGTTCAGAGGATTGACAGTAGGCACATTGTCCATATCCATTTCTCTCCATATTTTATACATTAAAAGAGAAACTGTGCACAGTTTAACGAGGTGTAACTAAGAGGTGGTAAGGCTTGGGAGAACGAATACCTCCCAGTCTGAACTCCAAGCTTGGCTGCTTTCCAGCAGGAGCTGAGAATGTAAACCTCTGAAGGAGGGAGGTGAAGAAAAGGAATAACTCCATCCTGGCCAGCTGCTCTCCAAGACACACACGCTTACCTAAAAATCCAAAATACAGAAGGCAATATTTACTATCATGTAAAATAGTAGTAGTTTAACCATTGTAAAATAGGGTAAGACGCGAGAGGCCTCAATGGGCGAGGCTGCACGGAGGAAGGATAAATATCACCAAGCCCACTGCTAAAATTAAGCATTTGTTGCTGAAATATTGCTGGCTGCAGGTTAAGGGACTTTGGTGGGTGTTTTTCATTTTGCTTCTATGCTATTTTGTTCTTTTAAAGTCATGAAATGAAATGAATAGGTATCTACCAATTTTATTAATTTCTGTCATGAGGAAGTTTTTTTGAATTGGCAAAGGAGCAATTTGACCCACAATCAACTTCATCTAAAATAAAAGCCTGCTTTATAGTTATTGCTCTCCTCGTCTTCTAATATAAGTGATTTTTACTATTCACAGAGGGAAAGCTAGATACAAATATTTTAAAAGTTGTTCAATTATAGTTCTTAAAGGGAAATTGGATTTGGCTTAAACTGGTATCGGCAGGTCAGAGCTTTACAGAACGGATTGTCAGTTTGCATGTGTTGAACAAATCACACCAAGTAAAAGGGAACCTAACTTTGGAAGGCTGAAACAAATGACTTACCTGTAGAAAAAGGCATGAAGGCATCTCTCTTCCGAAATTGACCGTCCTGGTCCAGAAAGTGTTCAGGGTTGAAGGACTGTGGAGTTTCCCACATTGACTCATCATGGAGGACAGAGTGAAGTGTAGGTATAATCAAAGTTCCCTGAGAATTACAGAATTAAAAGAAAAAAAAAAATCAATACAAATATTTAAGATTTTTTAGTTCCTAACTGGCAGACAAGATTTTTGAGTCTATGATTTGTGAGTTATAATATAAATTTTCAATGTTATGCCAAAGATAATGGGATCTAGCTGCTCAAAAAAATAAAAATCAAAAATTTCTTTGAAACCTTTCCTGAGCTTGACAAGACGGAAATTAATTTATTTATTTGAAACTATTTTACAGTCGTCTGCTGTGCTATGATTTTAAACCTACTGATGTTCTAAAGGTTTGCATTCTGACCTCCTTGATGACTTGTCAACGGCCTGATCTTCAAAAGATTTGCGTTTACCCAACTGCATGCAAACCTGTTTACGTCAGCAAAGCTGATCAACAAACAAGGTGGTAAGCGGATTGCGTGTGTAAAATCAGCGGAACTGCGGGCGCAAACTTTTTGGCGTGTCTGCCTTCATGAATATTCAAAACATATGATAATGACCAAAACGTGCAAATTCATGGGAGGAGGATATGCAGATGTCATCCCTTACCACCCGCAATGCAATTTTCAAAGCCTGAAACGGTTTGCGGGCGCAATTTTTGCGTGTGTATTTACCATGTTTGAAATGCAGGTGATAACAGGGATGCGAAATTGTCTGCTGTCACTTTGGCCAGAAGGAGGCCAGGATCTGTTAGCTTTTCCTCTTGTTCCAGCCAGTAGCACACGCAATTTCCTTTATTTAAATAGGGTGGTCTGATCCTGTTTTGCACCTGTTATCCATTGCATGCGCAAAGTCCCAAAGCTTTAGAAATGGCTTTTTAACACTTTCAAGTCACCTTCTGATAGAGGTCAGTGGCTTTGGATCTCTCTGTTCCTGTGTTTTCTTAGATCAGGACATGATGTTAAGCTTTTTGAGATCAAGTAGCCACAATCACATTTATACGCAGATCATATGGGTTTTGGATAATTTTCCTTTTGCTTAAATTATTTTTGAAATTAAAATATGTTTGATGAACTGAAACATTTTAAAAAGTGAAAAAAAAAAGAAATTTGTATGGAAGAAATTTTTTTTTAAACATGTACCTTTGGGTTGAGTATTTTCCCCAAAAGTGGTGTCTTTGTTTGCAACGCGGGCTAGATTAAGTGGGACAATGTTACCCATCCTCTGTATCTCATGGATGACTGCATTGGTGTAGGGCATGTTGTCTCTGTCAGAAACAGAGGGCTGCCTGGATGTACCAATCACAGCATCTATCTCAGCCTGGACATGCACTGTGCACAGAGTAAACATGACAAAATATGAGTTTTTACACTCCGCTAATGGTAGATAAAAGTATAGCTTTATTTATAAACAGGCCTTGTATATGAGGATAGTAGATCATGTACAGCAGCCCCCAGCGTAAAGTAGTGGTGGTAGTTTCAGTTCCAGCACCAAATAGGTCCAGAGTGCAAATACATAAATTGCTGAGCAAGGTCAGTCAGGTAGGTTATGAAAGAATATGCGACAGAGTGTATTTAGCTTTCAGAATAAAAGCACTTGAGCAATTGCATAAGTACACATTGGTCTTTAAACGTCAAAGAGTGATTACAGATTTACAGCCTACTTACAAAACAAGTGGGAAGGTAAATATGGGTATAATAAAAACTGTACAAAAGCCACATTTCTCAGATGTCTTTAGGTCAGAGGTTTACTGCTTTTGTGATCCAATAAACTTTACTTGCTTTTTCATTATTTGGGTTAAAAAATGGTTTTGAGCCCTTTAGCAAGTTTTTCTAAGCTCTGAATATAGGTTATTAAATTCAAGCACATACATTTTTAAGCTGAATTTTTACACATCACATTTTGAGGGTTTTTTTTTAAATGTAAGTTGAATTTGAAAAAAAAAAATTTAGACTTGATAAAAATCCATAATGCTGATAAAATGCACACCCCAGTGACACAATGACTACTGAATTTAGGGGTTACCATTAGTTGGAATTATGTTCAGACATGTGGAAAACATTTAGCAAATTTAAACAAATCCGTGGATGTTGTAAGCCTATTTGTTGCAGTACCATGTACCTGACAATCCATCCATTTTTGCTTCCAGCATATCCCTGCAGGGTCGTGCAGGGGCTAGTGCCCATCTCCAGTGGTCACTGGGAAGGAGTTGGTGTACAACCTGGATATGTGCCAGTTCATCACTGGGCAGCACAGAAATACACAGAACAAAAAAATCATGAGCCCATTTATTCTTACGGGCAATTTAGAGAGACTATCTGACAGTCATGTGTGGTAGAATTTTTTTTATCAAAGTGAGAGAGAAGTTAACTCATTTAATAGACAAAGGCCGGACTTCAGCTTTAAAAGGTTTATTCAAAGGCCAACAGCGTTTGAAGGCTCTGTTGCCAAGCAGGTTAGGTTGAACAGAGCCCCGAACACAAAGTACAGATGACATTTATAGCAGAATGAGGGTGTTGTCTAAACTTCAAAGAGAATCAGGATGTTGTTTCAGCTGCAAAGAGATTAACTTTATGGCCCCTAAACCTTCCCAGGACAGAGATAAGACAATCATAAATGAAGACCCCATCTGGGCCCCCCTCAGGAAGTGCTGACCATCATTCATCAACAAATGGCTAAAGGCCATCTGCTCTAAGAAGACAGAACACTATTCAAACACATAGGTCAGAGGAGAAAGGTTAAAGGAAGTCCACAGCACTTAAGAAAGAATGTTCACAGCACTTAATAATTCTCATTACACATGTTTTAGGACTCTGAGAGAAAACCAGAGTACCTGGAAAAAAAGCAAGAAAAAACCTCATGCGAGGGGAAGACTTCCATACTCCATGCATTTTCCTGTGGAGTTGAAGAAATACTTCATCCAGAGTTAATTGGTTATAATATTAAGACATTCTAATGAGGTGAACAAGAATGGTTGTTTAAATATGGGTGTTGGTACCCAAGCCATGGATGAAAAATAGATGTACCTCTTACCTATATATTGTTGAAGGCCTCTATGAATCTCTGCACCTTTCAAAATCACACTAACCTATTCCTAACACAGCCCCGGAATGGGAGGAGCCAGAGCTGGAATCTCTTACCCAAGAGTACGCCCCCCACCCACCACCCCCAACCCCACCCACCACCCCCAACCCCACCCCAGACCCCCACCCCCCCTTCGCTCGGTCTCATTCTAGCTGCAGACAGCGGCTAATGGAGGGACCAGAGCAAGCGTCAGCTGAAGGCCTTGAAATTGCCGGCGAGTAAGGTTTCTACTTTGAAGCATCCTTGGATCCAACAAGGACTATGATCACGCAGATCATATGAAACAAAGTTAAATAATGATTTGGTGTTCGAGTACCCGGCATTCATTCTTAAAAAGGGAGTAATAAGACATGTGTGGCTTGACTTTTCTTCTGAGGCCTCCAGAAGCAGCCCGAACCGAAGCGGATGTTCCCCAATGGCCGGAGAACTAGGCATCAGAAACGCCGCATTGCACGCCTTCCTGCGTCCATGTCCAGGTAGCTAGAGCTACCCCGCAACACATCGACCACTGAAGGAGCAACGTGCCTGTGTTGTACAGTTCAGTCCATAAGTGGATGACCGAACAGATTCGCTTCTCTCAACTCATCGCCTGGAAACCTTTTCCTCAGCAGGGTTCATGTAAGAGGTAGTGTTTGGGCAGAGAAGATTATTTAAGAATTAAGTAATCTAAATAATGTTCGTTTAATGACAGAGATAATTCTACACCCTTTCGTCAAACTTTTTGACAGGTGACCTTTGACCTTTAAGGGGGTTCGTGGGTTTATGGGGGATGGGGAGGTCATGGGGTCAACGGGGTGTGACCAAGGGGGCGTAACCGTGCATGTTGATTGGATGTCGTCATGAGTGGCGAGACTTTAAATGAGCCAATAATAATACAGGGGTGTGTTTAAGGGTGTAACGGGGAAGTCCTTAGATGAACCAATGAAAACACAGGGGTGTGTTTAAGGGTGTAACGGGGAAGTCCTTAAATGAGCCAATAATAATACAGGGGTGTGTTTAAGGGTGTAACCGGGAAGTCCTTAGATGAACCAATGAAAACACAGGGGGTGTGTATGATATGAATAAAACAAGATAAAAATGGTATTATCAGAAACTGTATGGCATCAACAGCAATTAAAATTAAAATGTTTTTTCAGGAGTTAATACATCTAAAAAAAATACATGCAGCCTTTATACTTTAAAGGTATGCTGAACTAAATGCTGGCCTGTCACATGAAATCCTAATAAAGTGAACTGTGTAACCTGACAGAATTGTAAGTTCATTTTTGCTTTACAGCAGGACCTATTTGCTTAATATATAAGGCAAGTTTAAATCGGTTCATAATAGAAAGACCTAAAAAAGTAAATAAAGATAATGATTCCCTACCCCCAATAGAATGAGCAGACCGTCCGCTTCAGCATAAGACATCATAAAAGAACACAGTCCCTCCTCTGGGTAAATGTTTTTGAGTAAGAGACAATCTGCTCCATTGTGTGTGTGTGTGTGTTTTGTGTGTGTGTGTGTGTGGTGTGTGTGTGTGAGTGTGTGTGTGTTTTTGATTTGAGCTCTGGCTACCTGTCCAAAGTGCCAAGGCAGATGTTCAGAAAAAAGTTGGGGCATTGCCTGATTGCCTATGTCAAAATGGTCCTGCAGCAGTGTCAGAGGTCACTGGTCTCACCGGTATCAGATGCTTTTTCGATATCTAGGGGTTATGTGTTGTGTGTGTGTGTGGT
>JAHHUM010001285.1:18626-222750 GCA_036173005.1 Crenichthys baileyi
TCTCGATCTCAGATGACTGATTCAACTTTTTTTGGTTTTTATACGTCTGGTTTAAGCTTTCAGAGGAGACATTTTATGAGACCTTACCTTTAAGTGTAGAATAATTAGGATCAATTGGATTGTATGTACTTGAAATTTGTATGGTTCAACTGAATTGACTTTGTACAGTGCTTTGAGACGTGTTGTGAATTGGCGCAATATAAATAAACCTCTGACCCATTTTCACAAGAAGGGGAACCACAGAGTGAATTCCAACTAAAGGGAGATCCCACTCCTCAGCCTCCCTGGGAAGGTCTATGCCAGAGTGTTGGAGAGGAGAGTTTTGCCTATAGTCAAACCTCGGCTTCAGGAGGAGCAGTGTGGCTTGGAATACTGGACCAGCTCTACACCCTCTACAGGGTGGTTGAGAGTTCATGGGAGTTTGCCCAACCGGTACACATGTGCTTTGTGGAGCAGAAGAAGGAATTCAACCATGTCCCTCATGGTGCCCTGTGGGGGGCACTCCAGGAGTATGGAGTCAGGGGTCCTTTATTATGCGCCATCTGAACTCTGTACAAGCATAGAAAGAGTTTGGTTCACATCGCCAGTGTTAGGACACAGTTTAGCCTATTCTTTTGGGTTGGGTAGCTAACCATCCAACAACCCAATCCTGCTGAGTCGGTAAAATTTGACCAAGCACTTAACTTCTAACCAAGGTTAGAAATCAGGTTATTTTTGCAGTTTTTAGTGTGTGTTAAAAGAGAGTTGATGTAATCCAACTGGGGGGTTATAAAAGCATGGATTACATACCTAGAAAGAAGAAGTTCAATCTTAGAGCGACGTCTAAGATGAAAAAATGCTGACTTTCCCACAGCATTAACGTGGTCATCAAACCTAAGAGATTTTAACACCTAGGTTAATCATGGGGGGGTGAGGGTGGAGAGATTAGCACAGGGGGAACTGGTGGAACAAGTGGACTGAATACAAGTCAAGAAGGTGCAGAATACAGTGAGTATCAGACTTGATGAAGAAATAGATTTGACAGTGGTCAGCATAAAAATAGAACAAAATCCCTTATTTACCTGAACCACGCAGGACATCTGATCTAGAAAGACCTGAAACACTTGATCTCATGCATGCATGATCTTAGGTAGGGATATGAGTCAGCAGAATGTAACCTGAAGACCAGGGAGCAGCTCAATGATTCTTCTAAGAACATAAAATCATTGGAAGTCTCTCCTTTGTGTGTAAACCATCTCTTGTTCACAATACCTGCTCCATCTCCATCAGAGACACCAGTTGTCCTTGTGATTATTTTGTTGCAGGGTTGTGATGTGCTCATGCATGTAGAAATAAGAGCTGCAACAGTCAGGCTTAAAACCCTGTTAACAAAGAGCTTCGACTGCTGCTCCTCAGAGAATACCTGGAGTTCCTAAACATTCATTGGTTCCGCTTCTTTCAAAATTCACTTGAAGGTCAAACCTGCTGTGATGAAAACAGTACAGAGTGTTATACAAGTTATTTAATGGGTTTGTGGATTTGGATAATCCTCTAATGGAGGGAAGGGACAAATTTCCACCGTCATCTCTGAAAGTCATGGCTCATGGCTGGTTGAGCAGAGGACTTGAAATTCATGCTTGGCATGATGCTGATTCAATCTCATGATGCTTTGTGACTTCAGCAGCAGGCCTAAGATCCTCTCCAGCTTTCCTGTCACGGTGGCTGCTTTATCTTTCAACACAAAACAGTTTGAACCCAGACGCCTCAGCGAATATTTCTCAGGCTGGTGCCGGAGCAACAAGCGCTGTTTCTGTGGATTTTAGCGATGTGAAACTCGTCCAATTCAGGAGATACTGACTAAATGTGAGGATCTCTTCAAATATAGTCTGCAAAGGTTACATGAAGACGCAACTAAATACCATCCACTCAGCATTTTACCTTCCCAGTGACCTGCCTCTTTCACCATTCATTTCTCTACAGAGCTGCAGTTTTATGTCATCTGCAAAAAATGAATGTTAAAATGGGGGTTTTACAGAATTTCCTTTCTTTTTCGACACCTAATATTATTTGTTCAAATATACCAATAATCTGCCAGTACAACTGAAGCTCAGCAATGACAACTATGATGAAAGTGTTTGACAGATATTCGTCCATTATTGTAAGAAACTTCTAGTTCTGTAAGATTCATGAACCTTCCTGGAAATCAAACTTCTGTAAAGGTCAGGCAGGAATTTTAATTAACAGATGGTGGACTGTCAGGAAACATACACACCCTGAGGTAGTCAGGTACTCCATGGCAGGTACTCCAGCTTCCTCCCATAGTCCAAAACACGACTGTAAGGTCAGTTGGTCTCTAAAATTGCCCTTAGGTGCGTGCACGCATGGTTGTCTGTCCTGTGTGTTTCCATGTAGTACTGTGATGGACAGATTACAATTTTCAGGGTGTACTGCGACTCCTGCCTGATAACTGCTGACGATAGGCACCAGCCCTCCCGTAACCCTGCAAGGATAAGCTGGTTTAGATAAGAGTAGCAAACACATGTCAAACAGAGGACAGACTGGATTTTAACAACTCCAATGGCCTTTTTAGTGTGATTGTGCCAACTTTAACTTTACCTGAAACTCTGAACACATCATCATAGTTAACTGGGCTCAGAGTTTGCTTGGTTAGTTCAGTAGTTCAGGCAGTAGTGTTTTTATTTCTAAAGGCAAACTACAGTTTTAATCCAGATATTTTACATAAACCACAACAACATCAGGAGTTTTCTGAGAGCTCTGCAAACTAACTGTAACCACAGCGGTCAGAGTAAAGCAGTGATTCCAATACCGAAACATAAGTCTAGAACTGATCCTAACTGGCAGTCAGGATATCATGACGGTTCATAAATCAACTGGTTTTTCTGCTTCAGTTTGGATTAAAACAAACCAGTCAGGGCAAAAGTGGACTTTCACTCCCCAAAACTGCTAAAGATGAACCTGGATCATTTCTGCAAACTGATAACACGACTCAAACTGACGTCAAACAATTGATCCTTTTCAAAATGTTCTACTTTTTCTGTGATCTTTGTTCTTTTACAGTAATTTTTAATGTTTAACTGAAAATATTTACTGCAGCGGTTAGACTTTATCAGGATGTTGCAATAATAAAAAATAGACTTATTAAAAATGATGGGTAGCAGAAAATAACACTGAAAAAAGAAAAAGGTTTTTTTTCAGTGCTGTAAATTGCAGGCTTGAAGTCTTCTTCAGTGCAACGTGATGGTCATGTTGTATCCGTTTGCTTCCTACTGGGAGAACTTGTGTCTGACAAGTTCTCTACAGAATATTAAAGCTGTGATCTATAAAAGGATTAATAAGAGAGTTTTAAAGACAACAACATCTGGTAAAGAGCCAACACAAAACACTGATGGTTAAAATGTTCTACTTCATGTTCAGGATGAACTAAAAGGTTAACTTGCAAACACACAATATGGTCATCATCATGTAAAAGCACATTTTAAGCAATTTATTTATTTTAGAAACTTACATTGTTATTCTTAGGATAAAATCCAGACATGCTGTTTTTTTCCATACTTAAATAGACCTGGAAACTTCATACATTTTATACAGTTCATGAAACCAGCATTTAACAATAGTTAAAGTGTCCAAAAGTAGATAATTATTAGTTTGCAGTTTGACACAAAAAACCCGTGATAGAAAAAAAACACTGAAAAATAACAGAGACAGACATTTGTTTGGAAACATGAGAGTGGTACAATAATGATTTGGGATATAAGCAATACAATTATACTGGAAAAAAAGGAAATGTAGCATAAAGTTGTTTGAGATGGAATCGTCTCAAGAAGAGTTTTTAAAGTTTACTGAAACAGCAGAAAATACGATTTTTTTAGTGAACCCATAATTGTTAATTATGCAATCAAAATATCCACTGAATGAGAAAGAAAATTCTTCAAAAACAGCTTAATATTCTGCACTGAAATGTCTCTGCTAGGTGGAACAAAGTGAAAAGTTTAAGTCTGCTTTGCAAAGAGAAATGAGAACAAAGCCAAACAATGAATCCGACTCAGTGAAGAAGACCAGGCACAAAGACGAGGAGAGAAACTGTCACTCAGCTCAACTAATTAGACTGCAGCTCAGTGAGATGTGTACCATATTTTCAGTTTTACTAAACATAAAACAGTAAGCACAGGAAGCGATGAAAGAGACAGATTTCCCTTTTCTGCAACAGGCAGATGTGAATATGAAGAAATGAAAATGTAGACATTTTGGCACAAATGTGGCCTCCCATGTGGTTCTGATGCATCATCTGAGTGTTCTGTTGTTGAAATGGGTCCACCTGGTGCAAATTAGCAGGATCTCTACACAAATTCTTCATTTCCAGAATTTTAGACGGCAACATAAATGTGTTTTGATGTCATTTGTTAGATTGTATTACATGTCTGCTGTAAGCTGAGGAAGAATTAAACACATTTAAAAAGTTTGGAGAAAGCCAATATTTCCAGTATTGCTCCTGTTCCAGCTCTGACCTGCTGGATATCAACTTGTGGACCAGATCCTGTATGATGCTGACCTGTTCTGGTCTTCTCAGAGTTTAGAGTTGAACCCAGCTCGTTGCTTTCTGGTTCTGTGTGGTTCAGATCTGAGGAGTTTCCTGATAATATTATAAAATCTATGCAGCGGTATAATTAATGACCTAATTAGCACATGATATCTCTACATTTTGAAATGAATGCATTAAATTTACTTCATGTTTGTACTGGGAATTCAGTTCAGAACAGAACTTTGAACATCAATGAACTCAGCTTACAACTAGTTGGGTTGTTATTTGAAAACGGAACCAACAGAGCTTGTGAGCTTTTGCTCCGTCAGGCTGGAAAATCCACAGATCATCTCCAAATGGTTCCTGGATTGTGGGAATAGGCCTGATCCCTTTATGGGTGTTCTCAGGTTTTCTTCACCAGATTTCATCAGACTGACGACTCAACACTGAACATAATTTGTACCAGTTTCCTGGTCTCCATCTTCTTGCAGAATTTCAGTCTGTCTTTGAGCTTTTGTCTTGGATTGAAGTTGCTTCTTTGCTGCTCTTTTTGCCACAACGAGCAGATGCCCCCACACCCACCTGCTGCCAATTTCAAACAAGCTCTGCACTGGTGGCAACATGATTTTGTTAAGCTCCTCTAATGAGGAGACAGCCCTGATTCTTGTTGGACACTCTTGGACGCAGTAATACGATCGTTGGTCATAAAATAAACTTTTTTGAGCTAATAAAGTGCTATGAATTATTCTGTATCTAAATGCACTACAAAACAATTTTAAAACCTAAATCTAAATCATCACTTTTAAAAGTGAAGCTGCACAGCAACGTTTTGGTCACTGTAAAATCTTGTTGACTGTGCAGGCTGTGATATTTGGAGTCATGTTGTGAAACGAATGGCAGCGAAGCACCATATGGTACGCTAACTCTCCTGTCCTGTCAAATCCGGCAGGCGCTTTCTGTTACAGCTCTGTATGGGAGTTTTAGTTTTGTAACATAACTAAAATCATTTTTTAATATTAAGTAATTATTACAATGTAACTATTTAACAGTAATAACCTGCAAGCAGATGTTAAAAAACCCAGTAAACTGTTAATAAAAATATAAACATTAGGTAAAAACTGGTAACTAAGGCTGTGGAATAGTCTCCCTCTACAGCTTCGTTTAGTTGACTCTGTGGACTCGTTTAAAAAGCAATTAAAAACTTTCCTGTTTAAACAGGCTTTCTGTTCAGTGTTTACTTTATTGTATGCTCTATTGTACCTTATTGTATCCTATTTATGGCACTTAATTGTTATTTTATTGGTTTACTGTACAGTGCTTTGTGATGGTTTTATCTGAGAAAGTCACTTAACAAATAAACTTTACCTACTATGAAAAATATTACAGTGTAATTACCAAGCAAGAAACTGGGGACTGCTTGACATTTAGGTAATCTTGTATAATAATTAACCAGAAATAATGCAGAAAAGTGCTGAAACAACTGTTCCAGAACTATAAATATTTGCTTTCATGTTCAAAATTGGATAAAAACCATCTATTTGTGCGGAATCTACCTTTACAGTCTTTTACCAAGATTTGTTTTACAGACGTTTATAGAAAAATAGCCACGACAACACAAGCATATCAGGAGGTCAATTACAGCTTCGAGTGTCTTTCTAGGTGTTCATATAATGTCCAGGGAAGCTTTGACTGCACATAAAGTGAGGGTCCATGGAGGCCACCTTGGCAGCAATGAAAGAGTGAATACAGTGGAGGACTGCTGTTAGATTCGCAAACTCCAGTTCCTGAGAGAAAAGCAAAGAAGAAGAAAAAGCATCAGTTAATAAATATTGTTCAGGATCCAACAGTTAAAAGAAAAATCTGCTTCTGTTGCAATTTTTTTTTTTTTTTACTTCAACAAACCTGTTGATACAAAACGAAACATTTTAGTATTTCCTACTATTATCTTCTAATTTCAAGAGAGGTTCCTGAATCATTTACACTATTGGTTAAAATTGATGTCAAAGCAGTAATTAGTCTAAAACGTGTTTGACAGCATCTTTATTACTGATTGGGAGACAGAAAACACATATTCTTACCTTCGTCTCTATTTGATTGCTCTCAGCATTCTTAAACAGCAGTTTTACCCTGGTTTTCCCATCATCAGAGGAGCCTTTCAGTTGAGAGAACTTGTATCTCCACAGAACAGTCTGGAAAGGTTGAGAAGGATTTTAAAACAAAGGACTCAGATTTCAATAATGATCACATTTAAAAAACAGATTTTACCTCTGAGGAAACAAGATGAGAAAAACTGGGAGAATCCCGACTCAGTGTTGTGGCATCCTTACAGCGACGCCACAACACCATACCAGAACCAGTATGTGAAACGTGCACCAAAAGAGCAACGACAGCCCGGACAAAAGGACAAGAATTGTTTAATGTAATAGTTACCTTTGAAGCAACGTCTGAGCAGGTGAACCCTGATCCAAAATCCACGGTGAAGCTCAGCACACTGCCTTGGCTGCTGCACATGTAGCGTTTAGACTGAGAAGAAGAAAATTGATCTCCATTAACAAGTTTCTCTAACAGCACTGTGCTTGTTTCTCTGAAGCACATTTCAGGGAGCTCCACACACTGACCGATCAACCTGTTGCAGCACAGCTAAAGATCAGCTCCAAGTAGAAAAAGGAAAATGTTTAATGAAACACAGTAGGACCTAATTTAACCCAGCATTCACCTACAAGAACTTTCTCCAAGTTACTTCAAACGGTCCCTGTAGAACCACACACCTAATCAGAACAACTCTTATTCCTGCAGGGGGCAACCCTGCCAATAAAGTTAAGGGTCATCTAATATGAAACATCTCTTTAGAAATAAAAAATAAATAATTACTAACTTTTAACTTTAAATCTTGATTAAAAACACGAGAAACTTTGAATGTGAAGGTGTATTTTTATTCACTGGTATGATTACTGGTTTGCCTGTAAAATGAGACAATGGCCCTTGTTCCCTTTTGATTGGTTGATCAGCCCCCCACGATGACTCCTCCCCTTGAAGCACAGACTCCTGGTGAACTGAGTCCGGAGAAACAGCTGCATCCAGGAGGTTTTGCCTGACTGGGTCAGACTACACCTTTTGAGATCCAGTTATGTTTGTTGTATTTTGCTTGCTCCACACGTTAGGTCCGTTAATTTTTGTGTAAACACCCGGATTTGTACAGGGGCTCAGCAGCAACTATTCCTGTTTTATGCACCTCTTCTTTAGTATCTAACAAGGTTATGTAGATGATCCCAAGTGGGAAACCTCCAGTAATCTGAAGCCAAGTGCCAGAAAAGACCAGTAGCGGCAGCCAGTGTCAGTGT
Organism: Crenichthys baileyi; assembly: GCA_036173005.1. Taxonomy (NCBI): domain Eukaryota; kingdom Metazoa; phylum Chordata; class Actinopteri; order Cyprinodontiformes; family Goodeidae; genus Crenichthys; species Crenichthys baileyi. The sequence goes on from JAHHUM010001285.1 coordinate 26,487, forward strand.
GACTTTGGCAGGCAAAACCGCTGTTGGAACAGAAACCCGACTATCAGTTGATCCAGCTGAGAGAGACAGAGGTGGAGGAACCATGCGGGTAGAAATATAAGCTGGTTCAATGAAAGTTCAACAGCCCAAATCAGATGCAATAAGGCTCTCTTTTCTGTCTGTTGTGGCAGTTCTGGTGCTGAAAGCCTGTTTCAGTTTTCCCTCTTCAGACTGAAAACAGAACTCAGAATTAGGCCATAAAACTATTCTCTTTAGACTTTAGAGAGACGAATAACCCCTTCATAAAATATTTACTTTAAATAAGTTTAGATAATATTTGTAACATTTATTCTTGAATCATAGAGCTTGTCTGTCTCATCAGAGATACTGCACTTCCTCTTTTTCTCAGCCTCTTTCAATTTCAATTTTTTTTTTTTTTTGCTTAATTCATCTGAGGGGAAGATATATTAGCAGGCACATTATAAATGTAATTCTTGATTCCAGTGATTATTACTTCTAGTTGATTTTTCATATTAATATTAATTGGAAGTTTAATTATCTTCTTTGTTGATTCTGAATGCATTTTAACCCTGAAAAACAAAAAATCTCCTTGTGCGTCTTTCATGTAATGGAGATATGTTAATGGACAGAGTTCATCCTTCAGACTGATTTGTGAACATCATCATAGCTTAATATCACTACAGAGATGTAAAACATCAACAGTCATTTTCTACTGCATCTTCCATAGTGGGTCAGGGGGGAGCTGGTGCCTATCTATGGGCGGGAGGCGGGGCACACCCTGGACAGGTCGCCAGTCTATTGCAGGGCAACACAGAGATATGCAGGACAAACAACCGTGCACACACTCAGTCACACCTAAGGGCAATGTTGAGAGACCAATTTACCTAACAGTCATGTTTTTTGACTGTGGGAGGAAGCCAGAGTGCACGGGGAGAACATGCAAACTCCATGACCTTCTTGATGCAAGGCCACAGTGCTACCAACTGCGCCACCATGCAGCCCTTTGAAAAACTTGAAAAATTAGAGTGTAAAACAAACATGAAAATGAAATAAAATGCATGAATACTGTATTACACCCAATAAGTAATGTCTTTGCTGCACCATATTTGGAACAAAACCTGGAGTCATAGAATGACCTTCTGCGCTGGTCACTACTGCTGTGAAAGAGCAGACGCCTGAGAAGGATAAAGAAATGCTGGATGCTCTGCTGCTCTGTCTGTTAATCCTAAAAACAGCACAGAGCAGCGCTGGAGTCTGCAGCCATGTTTAACACAAACACATAATGCTCCGTTCCCATTATTTCCATGAACTCTTTGATTTCCTGCCATGATCCATGACAGAAATGTCTTAAAATTCCTGCCTCTTATTTTCTGTCTTGCAACAGGTGAAAATCTGAAATGACTCCTCCTTACTGTGTTGGGTGTTTTTGGTGTTCTCCTTGGTGGATTTTCTGAAGTTCCGTCAGCTGCATGTAAATACAGTGGGAGAACAAGTGTTTGATACACTGGTGATTTTGCAATCATGTAGAAGTCTTTAATTTTTATCATAGCTACTCGTCAACTGTGAGTGACAGAATCTAAAACAAAAACCCAGAAAATCACATTGTGTTATTTTTAAGTAAATAATGTGCATTTTATTGCATAAGTATCTGATCACCTAACAACCAGTAAGAATCCCAGCTCTCTCAGGCCTGTTGGTTCTTCTTTAAGAAGCCCTCCTGTTCTCCACCCATTACCTGCATTAACTGCACCTGTTTGAACTCGTTATCTGTATAAAAGACACCTGTCCACACACTTAATCAAACAAACTCCAACCTCTTCACCATGACCAAGACCAGAGAGCCGTGTGAGGACATCAGGGATAAAAGAGTAGACCTGCACAAGGCGGGGATGGACTACAGGAAAATAGCCAAGCAGCTTGGTGAGAAGACAACAACTGTTGACGCAATTATAAGAAAATGGAAGAAGTTCAAGATGACGGTCAATCTCCCTCGGTCTGGGGCTCCATGCAAGATCTCACCTGGTGGGGCATCAATGATCATGAGGAAGGTGAGGGATCAGCCCAGAACTACACGGCAGGACCTAGTCAATGACCTGAAGAGAGCTGGGTACCACAGAGTCAAAGAAGACCATTAGTAACACACTACGCCGCCATGGATTAAAATCCTGGAGCACATACAAGGTCCCCTTGCTCAAGCCGGCACATGTCCAGGCCTGTCTGAAGTTTGCCAAGGACCATCTGGATGATCCAAAGGAGGAATTGGAGAAGGTCATATGGTCTAATGAGACAAAAATAGAGCTTTTTGGAGGAAGAAGGATGAGTGCAACCCCAAGAACACCATCCCTACTGTGAAACATGGAGGTGGAAACATCATTCTTTGAGGATGCTTTTCTGCCAAGGGGACAGCGTATTGAGGTGAGGATGGATGGGGCCATGTATCAGGAGATCTTCACCAACACCCTCCTTCCCTCCGTTGAAGATGGGTCGTGGCTGGGTCTTCCAGCACGGCAACGACCCGAATCACACAGTCAGGACAACTAAGGAGTCGCTCTGTAAGAAGCATCTCAAGGTCCTGAAATGGCCTAGCTGGTCTCCAGACCTGAACCCAATCAAAAACCTGAAGGATCTGGAGATCTGTATGGAGGACTGGACCAAAATCCCTGCTGCAGTGAGTGCAAACCTCGTCAAAAACTACAGGAAACATCTGATATCTGGAATTGCAAACAAAGGTTTCTGTACCAAATATTACGTTTTGTTTTTCTGATGTATCAAATACTGATATCATGCAATAAACAATGTGATTTTCTGGATTTTTGTTTTAGATTCCGTCACTCACAGATGAAGAGTACCTATATTAAAAATTAACCATTAAAGACTTCTACATGCTTTGGAGGTGGGGAAACCTGCAAAATCAGCAGCGTATCAAATATTTGTTTTCCCCACTCCATTTTCTGTCTGATGATGCATTAATAGCCGATATAAAATTACCAGCAGAAATACTTTCAGACACCTCAAAACTCCAGAACAAAATAAGTAAATATCGAAGAAGGCAAGGACATTTCTTCACAAAAACTAAACAAGCAGGAAGTCTTCACAGGTCTCTCCCACTGCAGCACACCCACTTTCACTCAATATTTCTCACTCGCCACACAAGAAAAAAGTTCTGCCTAGAATATGCCTAAAGAAAAAGACACAAGAAATCCCAAACCAGAGCTGGAAGGACAGAAAGATGTAATTTTACTCTTGCAGCTGTGGGAACACATTTCTCTGGTCTTGCAGAATGTGTATTTCCCTTGACTCTCACAGCAGAACTTACACTATATACTCATTTTAGATCAAGGTAGCTCATGTGGAGTATAGAACAAGGTTAAGTCCTGTTGCTAAAGTGGTTCTGCATGGGTCAGATCATCACAGAAATGGTTTACGGCTGGTTTCAACATGGAATGTCATTCAGGTTAGATAAGTACAGCTGAATGACATCCAGAAGACTTAAAGTGATCATGCTTGAAGGGGCTGAACTACCAGAGGGCAGCATGGCAGAGGCTCAAGATGGCTACAAGCAAAACAGTAACTGTGGAGAGGCTGCAGGGTAGTCAGCCATAACCAGGTTTTCATGACCTGCCTTACAGCATAAGGTAGGTCATGAAAAGCCTGGTGTGGCAGTCCGAGGGCGGAGATCTACCTCTGCTTCGGAGCACATATCTATACAGGAACATGCAAACACACACAGACATACACAAGTTGTTCACACAGACACAGAACTACATGGAAACATGAAATTCAGTTACAACCGCTTCTTTTATATATCTTTTTTATACAGGGGTTGGACAATGAAACTGAAACACCTGGTTTTAGACCACAATAATTTATTAGTATGGTGTAGGGCCTCCTTTTGCGGCCGATACAGCATCAATTCGTCTTGGGAATGACATATACAAGTCCTGCACAGTGGTCAGAGGGATTTTAAGCCCTTCTTCTTGCAGGATAGTGGCCAGGTCACTACGTGATACTGGTGGAGGAAAACGTTTCCTGACTCGCTCCTCCAAAACACCCAAAAGTGGCTCAATAATATTTAGATCTGGTGACTGTGCAGGCCATGGGAGATGTTCAACTTCACTGTCATGTTCATCAAACCAATCTTTCACCAGTCTTGCTGTGTGTATTGGTGCATTGTCATCCTGATACACGGCACCGCCTTCAGGATACAATGTTTGAACCATTGGATGCACATGGTCCTCAAGAATGGTTCGGTAGTCCTTGGCAGTGACGCGCCCATCTAGCACAAGTATTGGGCCAAGGGAATGCCATGATATGGCAGCCCAAACCATCACTGATCCACCCCCATGCTTCACTCTGGGCATGCAACAGTCTGGGTGGTACGCTTCTTTGGGGCTTCTCCACACCGTAACTCTCCTGGATGTGGGGAAAACAGTAAGGGTGGACTCATCAGAGAACAATACATTTTTCACATTGTCCACAGCTCAAGATTTGCGCTCCTTGAACCATTGAAACCGACGTTTGGCATTGGCATGAGTGACCAAAGGTTTGGCTATAGCAGCCCGGCCGTGTATATTGACCCTGTGGAGCTCCCGACAGACAGTTCTGGTGGAAACAGGAGAGTTGAGGTGCACATTTAATTCTGCCGTGATTTGGGCAGCCGTGGTTTTATGCCTTTTGGATACAATCCGGGTTAGCACCCGAACATCCCTTTCAGACGGCTTCCTCTTGCGTCCACAGTTAATCCTGTTGGATGTGGTTCGTCCTTCTTGGTGGTAAGCTGACATTACCCTGGATACCGTGGCTCTTGATACATCACAAAGACTTGCTGTCTTGGTCACAGATGCGCCAGCAAGACGCGCACCAACAATTTGTCCTCTTTTGAACTCTGGTATGTCACCCATAATGTTGTGTGCATTTCAATATTTTGAGCAAAACTGTGCTCTTACCCTGCTAATTGAACCTTCACACTCTGCTCTTACTGGTGCAATGTGCAATCAATGAAGACTGGCTACCAGGCTGGTCCAATTGAGCCATGAAACCTCCCACACTAAAATGAAATGTGTTTCAGTTTCATTGTCCAACCCCTGTATCTATCTAATGTATAGAGGATTTCACCTAAGACCACCACCCTGGGACTGGATGGAGGGTGAGAAGACGATGCAATCCAGAATGAAACAGCAGGGATCATGGAGTTCATCAGGAAGAAGGCTTGACCTGTACAGGTCCTGGATGGAGGGAAGGTCAGCCCTGATTATCCTCTCTACTGACCTACAGTACTTGTTTGTGCAGTCTGGACCTGTCCTGTTTTGTGGATGAGCCAATCCACACTGAGATGGATGAAGACAGGTCAGACTGAGTGATGGCAGTGTAGAAGATGACCAGCAGCTCCTGTGAAAGGTTGTACATGTTCAGATGCGGCAGCAAATACAGTCTCTTCTGGGTCTTCTTCTGAACAGTGTCAATGTGTGAGGACCAGCTCAGGTCCTGAGAAAGGGTGGTTCTTAAGAACCAGAGGTGGTCCACAGCAGATACAATGTTGCTGAGGATGGTTAGGGGAGGAAGTGTGGGGGTTGTTCTCTGGAAATGCATAAGCTCCAAATGGTTCTGAGTGGCCCAGTGTAGCAGCCGATCCACCTCCTGTCTGTATGCAGACTCATCACTGTCCCTGTGTTGATGGTTCTTGTGCGGGAGAAGATCCTCCCCAGCCTCACCTGCTGCTACCGGTCCTTCAGGAAGCTGGTGATCCACTGACAGGTGGAGGCTGGTACTTTCAGCTGGATGAGCTTCAGGTGGAGGATGTTTGGGTTGATGGTGTTGAAGTCTGAGCTGAAGTCCACAAACAGGATCCTGGTGTGCATCCCTGGGTGGTCGAGGTGTTCCAGGATGAAGAGTAGTCCCAAGTTGACTGCATCATCTGCCGACCTGTTTGCCAGGTAGGCAAGCAGCAGGGGTTAGGTAGGGGGTTTGTAGAGAGGAGGGTGGTTGGTGCATGGGGAGTTTAAGTGTCAGAGTGAGATGTGGACTGGTTCGTGACTGTTAAGGTCGTCTGCCAGGCAAGGATTCTGCTCACTGTGGGGGGATTGTCTCCTGTAGACAGTGATGTTTTTCAGACGACTCCAAACTGATGTCAGGTCATCTGATGAGAAGCTGTTTTTAACTTCTTGTTGTATGGTAAACAACGACTGAGACAGACAGAACAGGGGTACAAACCGGCAACCCACGAACCTCTAACCGCTGTCGCCACCGTCGCTGCCCTGATCTCCTGGGTCAGTTTGTTCCTGGCCTGTTGATACAAGGCCCAGTCCTCACTGCCTCTTCTTTGTTCATACACAGCTTCCTGAGATGTGAAGTGAACCATGGCTTGTTGTTGTATGTGTGAAAGGTCTTGATCTGCACACCAGTCCTCAAACAAAGGTCGAAAGTCACAGTTTAAGCAGGTTCATTCAGTTTAGTGTCAAAAACAGTCAAATCTGTGCAGTCAAAGCAAGCCTATAACATCTGTTTTAACTCTTCAGCCCACTTCCTAACAGTCCAAACTATGGGCTTAGAAGTTTTTCATTTCTGCGTATTGTTGGGATGAGATGAAGACGGTGATCAGAAAGTCCCAAAGCAGCCCTGGGGCCAGTCCAATATGCATCTTTTAAAGCTCGCCAACAGTGGTCCAGTGTGTTTTTGTCCCTGGTGGGTCACTTAATATGCTGCCGGTATTTTGGAAGTTTATAGGAGAGGTTTGTGTTGTTAAAATCCCCAAGAGCAATGATGAGAGAGTCCGGGTGTCTTTTCTCCACGTGTCATAAGCTCAGTGAGTTGATTTTCGGCCTCTGATATGCAGGCTTGTGGTGGGATGCAAACAGCGTCCAGAAAGAAAAACTCCCTCAGTAGATAAAAGGATTTACAGCTTAAAAAAAGTAACAAGCTGTGGTGTATTTGAAACAGCTGGAAGCCCGGCATCTATAGTCCGCTGTCTGGAGTGTGCTCACCGGGCCAAGTTCCGGTGAAACAGAGGGCAGCAGATCCACAGAAGTCTTAGTTTTTAGAGTTGAGAAGCAGCATTTCGTCCATTGTAATAGCTAAGTAGTGGACATTAGCCAGGTAGATTCAGGGGAAAGGTGTGTGAAGTCCCCACTGCCGAAGCCTTGCTAGTGCGTCTGCTCGTTTACCTCATCTGCGTCTCCGGGCAATCACTGCCACCAAACAAGATCTCAGTGAAGTTGGTGTCAATGAAAAATGGAGACAACAAACCTAGAGAGGACCGCCTGATGTTTAGGACGTCCTCTGTAGTGAAAGTGACCACAGAATGGTGGCAGAGAGCCAAAAAACACAACGACATGCAAAGTACCAAAGCTGCCATCCGGGATACCATCCAAGGATATAAAGCATACTTGGAACATAATAACCAGGTGACTGGAATAAAATATAGGAGTGTCTTAGCCACTTGTGACGTCCTCAGCCAAAATATAAATAACACTTCTGTCAATTAAAATGCTCAAACTGATCTAAAAGTATCAAGCCAACCTTCTGACAGTAGTGAGATGAGCTAAGGAGCTTCCTCAGACTAGGAAACTTTGCCACATGCTTTTCTTCGCCCTTTCCTACAATGTATTACTGCTAATGTGAAGCATAACAAGAAGAAGTTTAGAGAGCAAAGACAAAGAAGGAAATGCAGAGATGTTCTGACCGACCGTCTCAAACACATTCTTGCCTGGTTAGAATTTTTGTAGTAGGAGAGAAATTCTTGAGCTTGAGTTGTACTTTTTCAGAATCAGAATGAACTTTTTTCGAAGGGTTATAAAAATAGACTTTTTTTGTAAATCTGTATACATATAGCATGAAGTGAAAGGCACGGTTAAATTGTTCAAATATTCATGGTATCGAACTGGGCAGTCTGACTGTCAAGTGTTCATCAGGGAAACAGCCTGGGGGGAGAAACTGTCTCTGTGGCAGCTGGTTTAAGCAGACAACGATCTGTAGCTCCACCAGAAGGTAGAAGCCTAAACAGTTTGTGTGCAGGATGTGTGGGGTCTGCAGAGATGTTAGCTGACCCTAGACCTGTATTATTCCTGGATGGAGGGAAGGGCTGCCATGATTATTCTCTCTGCAGAACTGATTGGTCTTTGCAGTCTGGACCTGTCCTGTTTTGTGGATGAACCGAACCCCACTGAGCTGGACGAAGACAGGACAGACTGAATGATGGCAGTGGAGAAGATGACCAGTAACTCCTGTGGAAGGTTGAACTTGTTGACTTACTACAGTCTTTTCTTGGTCTTCTTCTGAACATTGTCTATGTGTGAGGACCAGCTCAGGTCCAGAGAAAGGGTGGTTCCTAGGAAACGGAAGAGGTCCACACCAGACAGAGTTGTTAAGGATGGTTAGGGGAGTGAGTGGGGTCTTCTCTGGAGGTCTACCATCTCCAATGTCTTGAGCGGGTTAAGCTCCATGTGGTTCTGACAGCACCAGTGGACCAGCTGATTTACCTCCTGTCTGTATGCAGACCAACACTGGAAACTTCAGGAGATTCACAGATGGGTCTCTTGAGATTCAGTCATTTGGTAAAGGCAGAAGAGGAGTGGGGAGAGAACACACCCCTGGGACGCTGGTGCTGATGGTTCTTTGTGCTGCTAAACACATGATCAATTTTTGTTCATGGCTGTTTAACATATATAGCACATGTTTTTTCTGGCCCAGATATTCATCTAATTACATCCTAAGTCTTTTTCAGCTGCTAGAGTTGTATGTATTAAACATCCATGCAGTATGAAGCTACATACCCTGAATTATACACTACGTGTAAAGCTGTTTTACACTCAACACAGTCCTTTGCTCATAAATGCACCAGTAGTCTGAAGGTCTGTTATTTGTCACAAAGCAAATCTTTTTGTACTGTTTTATGCATCAGTCTGATGACAACAGGCTCATATGAGAAGAATTATTCTCCTCTATATACATTTAAAACATTTATTTTACCGCTGCAATACAAACAAGGTTGGCTCTCTATTTTTTCCACAGTTCCTTTGAGTGTGAGCTTCCTTCCAGCCTTGTGGGTCTTCATGCCTCTAAAGGCTTTTCTTGCATCATGACTTCATTTCGTGACTGTGTCATCCTCTCAGTTGGAATACAGAGAAGACTATTCTGATTTTTCTGTATGTTTTCTGTTTCTTGCACACACACTGTGGGGGCCTGGTGATTTTAATTATGGAGTGCAGTGTGCAGTGAATGTGGCACGGGACTGTACAGAAAGTGTTTTCTGCTAACAGAACTCAACCCTGCCATCCTCAGCTGTGTAGGAATTCAGCTGTGACGGGCACAAAATATAAATAAATATAAAAACAGCAGCAAGCCAACTGCTACGTTCTTACTGTCGACAAAAATAAGACGCTGTTGTGAGATGCTGAGCTGTGACTTCACTTCACTAATTGGAAGGGATTTTTCTCTGGGAATTAGCAACATGGATTTTTTTTCCCCTTTAAGAAAATCAGCTTGGCACATTTTGACACAGGAGCATGTGTGTGAGTAGAAATCCAGCCATGAAACGAGGAGTAGGTGTAACAAATATGTGCACAGTTGGTTTTAGTTCTAAAATCTGGTTACCAAGAAGAAAACCATAATTATATTTAAACTAGAGTCTTGATGAAGGTTTACTGCTTGTGTTTTGTATCAAAGCAGATCCACAATCAATATGTTTTTCCTGCAGCCATTTTTACACTGATATCAGAGCTCAGTGACCATATATAAAAGGCACTGAAAATGCCTGCATTGGCTTTGCATCATACAAATATCTGATCGATTAAGTATGAACTGAGAAAAATCAGAATAAAGATATATGGTTAGTCTCATTAAATCTAGAAATACAAACCCAGTTCAGATCAAAGCAGAACCAAAGATTCAGGTTGTTAGAAAATATTGTGATGGTTATATTTCTGTACATATTGCAATGATGATTATGCAGCCTTACCAGGCACACAACCAACTACCTGACCAATTTATCTTCTCAGTACATCTCAAACAGCTTACAAATGAAGTTACTTTAAGATGACCTGCCATGTTTTAATGATTTGCATCTTTAGTTTAACTGTCTCAAATAGTCTCAGAGTATTTCTAAGTACAAGCAGCTTTCAGGGACCAGCAGCAGAAGACACCTGGCAAACAGCTAAAAACCAGGGTGGACACTGATTCAGAAACATGTGAACTTTTTTAATGTCCATGTGTTTACTGTATGGACACATTAAAAATGTCAAATCCCCCCGCTGCCTTTTAAATGTGTCTGATCAATGCTATTGCACTCTCTGCTTCCATAATACCCCATATAACACACTGGACCTCCAAAAGGTAAAACACAAACTAGCTTCTAGTCATTTAATATTTAGCAAATTAGTGACTTCCTGTCCTCGGAAAAAGAAAACCCTGAATGAAGGATGATCTCACACAGAGACATTTAGACAAATCCTAAGATTTCATTTGAGTTTATTTATTTACTGGGTGGATAATCCAGTGTGAAGTAATCATTAATAAAATAACCTGCGCCAACTGTTGGTAGCCCTGCTCTTAATCCCTCCTTTGGGCTTTTAGGAGCAGGGCTCTTAATAGCCTCATAGCACCCAGATGGAGAGACCTTTGACCTTTCATCTATAGAGAGGTCCAGAGTCCAGGGGCCTCATGTACGAAGCTTGCTTACACACAAAAACCTTGCAGAGCAAATGTTTCATGCACAACTCAGCATGTCCTAAAATGAACGTTGCATGAAAGTGTGCGTAAATCCTTGCAAATTATTGACCTTCCATTAAAATGCAAACTTTTTCAATTGAAAATAAACTACAGCAAACTAAACGTCCCCTAAATCCATTGAAACATGAATCCACTCAGGTTTTCGTGGAGCATCAAATCTGATGTTTTTTCATGAGTTTGAGCTTTTATGGTTTAAACCAGAGCGATGAAACTGAATCACATTTAGCTTCATATAATAACATAACACACCTGAGAAAATGATGGAAACAACCTCAGTCGGATGGAAACTGTGAAACTTCCTCTGTTTCTGTCACCTGTAGCTGGAAATGCTCATTGGTCTGAGCGCTGAGGAGCCGAAAATGCATGAGAATCATGTAAGGGAAACTTTCATTCTCACTGAGAAGAAAACGGTTTCGGATCAGTAGATTAACTCCTAATAAGTCAGGTGTGATGATCCATAAGGAGTTTCTCAGAGAGAGCTGACTGACAGGTCGGGTATTTAACATCCCTGAGCCGGGCCATGCCGGCCATATGAGTCAGCCTCATCCAGATGCTGCCCAGATATAGAAAGTTCCCCTAAACTGTGGTTAAAATTGTTAAAATTATATTGCAATTTGCAGCAATTTGCCGGTTTCTAAATGTAATCAGAGCTATGGACTGCTTTAAGGACACCATCTTCTTTTGTGAATAGAAAATATGTGCAACCTATTTGTGATACACAAATGTGTCCCACGACACACTGGTCTCCTCAACTGATGATTCTTTTCTACAATGATAATAATTCTAATTATTTTAACTATAATAGTTGTGTTGGGAACAAACTTCAAGCAGGCTCGGTGCGCGATGGCGGCTTCTAATGTGATGTTTCTTGTCTGTTTTTTATGTGACGTCCTGAATGGTTTTAAAGATTTAAAGTACTTTACATCGTTTGCATGGGGATAGTCTTCCTAATACAAATATTGGAGGAATATTCACACCAACTATAATTGAGCTCAATGCAGAAGCTAGATAGTGGCGTTTGGACTTGACACATAGCCTAATTTGCTGAATACATTTTGGACCAGGCGGTCCAAACGCCACGTGCAGCTGCGCAGAATACACCATGAAGGAGGATGTATGAGGGCTACGTGTGGTGGCATGTCTACGCACGGTTTCGTAAATCAGAATTTTTTTGTGTGCCGCAAGTTTTAGAATTTGTCCCTACCTCAAACTTTTAGTTTGAAAGCTGCGCACTCTTTAGGACATGAGGCCCCTGTTTCTCCATGATGTTCTCATTTCTTCAGCTCAGCCTACAGGTTTTCTACTGGATTTTGGTCTGATGACATTTAAGAAGCTTGATTTGTTTCCTGCTGAAACATTTCTCTTTTCATTTGGTCAGATGTTTTTGGATCATTGTTCTCTGGAAAGATCTAATAATTCAGTTTACTGGACGTCAAGCAGAAAACTATTTAATGTCCTCGTATTTTACTTCAACCATGTTTCCAGGGTCCACGGCACCACACATGCTCCATCATACCCAACAGCGGGCATGAGGTGCTTTTTTCCACGTTTATTCCTTCAGTAAAGTTCAGCAAACACGTGTTTATATTTGTGATGGTAGGACAGAGCTGGTCTTTTTCTTTCAGCCCCCAAAAAAAACAAAAAACGGTAAGCATGTTACTGATCACTAATTAGAAACTGTTCAAAAATAAAAAAAGAGATTGTTTTACCAACAGCTGCGATTTGGTTAAAAACACTTCATTATTGGAGATTAAGCTGCAGAAAAACATGGAATAATTCTAAGGCTTTTTATCTTTACCAGAGGGGCCAATAAATGTGACCAGTATTGCAACATGTGTTGCTATCATGTGTGACCACCTGCTGGGAGCTGGTTGGAATATTTGTACATGAATTATCATTGCTTAGTTTAAAAAGATTCTTTATCCTTATTTCTTACCATTAAAAGAAATTTTCATTTATTTAGTTTGGTGAACTTTGATAGAAGTGGTTTGAATACTTTTCACATTTGTTTTCGATGTACTTTTATGGACTATTAACAGAATTGTCATCTTGTCTTAGACCTGCATTTGGGTGGTTGCTATGCAGACTGAGCAGGAACTTGTGTGTGTGTGGAGGAGTTCAGGGAAGTAGTCTGTTCGCACCCCAGCTAATCTTTGTGTCCTTGGATGCCAGATGTGGACGTGTGTGCTGTATCAGTATCTGGCCAGAACCAGTGTTATTTAGTAGGACTTGTAGTTTTGAAACTGTGTGTAGCCACACCCACGATGCTGTAATATGAATGTTTTTTTTCTTCCTTTAATAAAAGGCTGTGACACAGGGCAGCTCTTCTGAGAGAATGGACTGTCTCTCCCTGGCCAGCCAAAGATAACTTTGACTCGCTTGTGTCTTCATTGCATCCTTTCTCTAAGTTTATCAGTGTGTCTAACTCTGACAGAGCTAAAAGAGTCTATCAGCGCCATGTTGCATACATCAGCCCTCTATACAGGATAAATATGAGGGGAAATACAGGCTAGAACACTTTTTGAGTAATAGCCCCAACATCTAACCAATCAGCAATGTTTGTGTAATACTCAGGTCCAGTAATTTTGAAGGTTACTCCGCACAGTGCAACTCAGTAGCCACAGGAGGTCAGTTTAATTGGCTGGAGAGCAAACTGAAAAACTTCATCAGTTTCATGAGCTTCCCAAAGGACGACATCCAACATTTGGATCATTAAAGACCAGGAAACGCTGCATTATCAGGTTTAATCTTAACACAAGATAAAAAAGAAAGGTTTGTGTAAGAATTCAGGCTGTTAAAAAATTTAAGGGAACCATAGCAACTCTTCACCTAAAGCTTGGTTTTATTCCACCCTGGATTTGTCCATCCATGTTTGTCCCTCATATGTACTGTAAGTGGAAAAAGTGGAACTTCTGACTCCTCCAGGAGCCTTTTAATGTGAGAAGAGCCTGCTGTGCCTGAGTAAAAGCAACCAGGAGGAACGTACTCTTGCTGACTTTGTCCATTTTTAAATTAACGGCACACAGAGCACCAAGAAGAGGAGATTTAACCTCTCCATTCGGGTAACCAGGTTACCATTTATTACTAACTATCATTTGAAAGCAATTACTGACCATTTTACATATAACCACCCAATAAGGATGTCCAATAATGTTGTATGATAATTTAAGATTTGAAGTGCATTCATTTTTCAGACAAAGGATCGTTTTGATGCAAATTCGCCCTGCATTTCCATCTCCTGTTTCAAAAACTAGAAAGAAAAATCAAGTCCCTAAATGCTGCTGCCCTGAGTCTGAGCCTTGGTGTTATCTGCAACCAACACCTCAGTACATGAATAAATCAAGCTCACTTGAGCTTTTAGCAGGATTCGTTCAGCCACATTTGCTCCATTATCAGGCCCGGTTCAGCAAACATCCATCATGCTGCACAAACTGCTCAGACAACATCTGGAAAACAGTGATCCATCTTCAGCTTCCTAAGGATCCAAGTCAAAGACAACAAATTCATCCTAAAAAGTTAGACTAAACACGACACCTTCCACCAACAAGTCATCCTACAATCAAACTCTGACTGATTTATTATTTCCCTGATTATTCAGATATGTTACTGAGATCACTCAGTAAGCAGAGCCATGCATCCTTTCTAAGCAACTTTGAGTATTGCATATTTATTAGAAAATAAGCTGAAAATATTCTAGAACCATTTTATATTTTTATTCTTTGTTGCTTAAGTCAAGTGCAAGAGGAGCCTCAAGTCTTTCATCTAAAGTCCAAGTCAAGTTTGAAGGCTTGAAGGCAGACGCTTTTTAAAAAGGTAGTTTCTTGTCACAAGACAACTTGTTTAAGTCTGAGGGACAAGTTGAAGACTTAATTCTTTGAAGGGCAAATCCAAATCAAGTCTCAAGTCTATTGGGGGAAAGTCCTTTCATCCTAAGTCCAACTTGATTTTGTCTTCCTTACTCCAAGTCCTTACTCCGAGTCGTTGAGGTGCAAATCCTGGTTACATCTGTAGTCCTTTTTCTCATGTCAGGTCTCTCAGGTCAGGTCCAAGTCAAATCTTTTGTTCCAAGTCAAAGCTAAGTCTCCAGCTTGTTTGTCCCAAGTACAACTCGTAAGTTAAGTTTCTAATGATTGAAAGTAACACCATCTCACTAGATGCTATGCAGGTTAGGAACATTTATCATTTTCACTTCTAACATCTAATTTAAAACACAGACATTTAACAACCTTCTATTTATCAGAAAATCTGAGTTTTACATATAAAAACATGACCTCTGAAAGGCTTTGAACTGATGTGAAAACTGAAAATGTGGAACTGTGTCCCATCAGACGTGCATTTTTGTGCTGGGTGAATTCTGTCTTTACTTATATCACCTATTAGAAGGTAACCGGTGGGTTGCTGTTTTCGAACCCCCGCTCCGTCTGTCGTTGTGTCCTTGGGCAAGACACTTCACCCGCCTTGCCTACTGATGTTGGTCAGAGGCAGCCTCACTTCTGTCAGTGTGTCCCAGGGCAGCTGTGGCTACAACGTAGCTCACCACCGTCAGTTTTTGAATGGGTGAATGACTGGTTGTAGTGTAAAGCACTTTGGGGTCTCTGGGGACTTGATAACGCGCTATATAAGTGCAGGCTATTTACCAGTTATTTTTCTATGATAGTAGATTATTCTAATTAATATTTTCAATTATACTTCAAAGTTCTGCAAAAAACTATGAACCAAAAGGTATTGGGCCATTGGTTCTGTCTAATTTTTCCCTAAACATAGTCCAAATGTTTCAGTCAATATGTCACTGTGTGTACACTGGCAGCGGTAGACAGTAGAATCTTAGTTCCTTTTTCTAAATGAAATATTAAGGCTGAAGAATGACTGTATTCTGAATTAGAGTAAGTGATTCAGTGAAATTATGCCTTTACACTCTCAGTGAGCCTTGCAAACATTTACAGGTTTATATGTGGATCTGAAAAACCTGCAGAATGAAGCCTTTTTTCACTGATGCTGCTTGCTTGGTGTAAAACCCACATGCCACGTGCTATTACACCAGTGAAGCAGTCATGTAATTATATCTGGTTCCCGTCCTGACCCAGAAAGGATGTGCATGTGATTAAAACATTTTCAGACAGGTGCTCCACTTTGTAATATTTATAAATGTCTCTGCTTAAGTTTCCTGAGCACCATGGCCCTCTAGCTTTGCAGCATTTTTAGGTTTCATCTTTGCTTGGCCGTGTCAGAGGCCTGGGAGGTTGGGAATGGAGAGAATTACAAAAGGCACCGCTGGCCATTTTGTGAAGAGTCTAACCTGACATGTGGCATTCTCTCCTAATTCCTGAATACAATGTGTGATCATGGCTGGCCAGGAGCTTTTAAAGCTCACTGAGAAACCGGTGACACAGCACATATGAATGATTAAAGCTGTGCTTCCAGCTTCAAACCCACCATGTGTGCTTCTAGGCCAGGAAAATTTGCTCTTTCCTTCATTGTATATGACCTGGATGAAAGAAACAGGGATCTCTCAAGTCATTTCTTCTCAGATGGAAAAATACACAGAAAAGAGTCACACTGAGCTGAAGAAAAGATGTCTTTCAGAATTGGAATTTATACAAAACACTTCGTCCTTCAGTCATATTTCATAAATTTTATTTATTCTTTTACTCCAAAGAATTTTAGGTTTAATAAGAGGAAGAGATAAAACATTGTAACATTCTGTGTGTTACGTTCACAGCATTTACATTTTTTGGTTGGCCTGGTCTGCACATTTCAGCTGTTTGTATCTGTAGCTTTGTACGGTGACATTTAGGAGAACATGGGCCCCTCAACTAAGGGCAATATGGTCCCCAAACCATACAGATTATAGCAGATTAATAGTTCAAATCTATTCATCAAGCTCTCGTTAATTTATTGTAGATTTTCTCTAAACAGAGTCAGAATCTCTCAAACCTGCTAATGAGTGGTACTGAAGGTATTTTACCTAGACAAGGCCTGTTCCCTTCTGGTCAGTGATCAGGACTCAGTGCAGATGACCATTTCTCTTTTTGCTGCAGGCTCTAATTAGTTTAACTGCTCTCTTTGACTGAACAATGCCCAAGTATAGACTCCAAGGAGTCACTGGAGTCACTTGCGCTGCTCTCGGTGGAGGACGCACGCGTTTTCTCTCCCTCCCGCTTGCCTGCTTCTGCATCTGCTTTTTGTCTGTGTTTTTCTCAGAGCCTCATTTACATATCTTCCAAACTTGCAAATTATGAATTTGGTCAGCTGGTCTCTCAACGCAACTGATGAAATGT
Organism: Crenichthys baileyi; assembly: GCA_036173005.1. Classification (NCBI taxonomy): domain Eukaryota; kingdom Metazoa; phylum Chordata; class Actinopteri; order Cyprinodontiformes; family Goodeidae; genus Crenichthys; species Crenichthys baileyi. The sequence continues at coordinate 43,487 of JAHHUM010001285.1, forward strand.
TTTCCACGGGAAGACAGGGTAAAGGAGAACCCTCTTGCCCAGCCTGTACATTCTTCTCTGGACACACAATGGATTCCTGGCAGCAGTGGAAGATTGTGTGCTTGACTACAATGTCGGTTGATGACGTAGAAGATGTTTATATATTTGGATTTTTGATAACAGGATTTCTGCTTTTTGGAGCCAGCGGTTACCTGACTTATCGAGCGAGTACCAAAACGTGGGCAGCTGTTCAAAGCATCCCAAAGCTGCCTGCGATGCTGGATGGAATCTGCAGAGCGATCAATGTTCAGACTGAATTGTTAAGAGAGCTAAGCCGCAAGCTGGATCTGCCTGGATCTACGGTTCTTGAACAGAATCGTAGCCTGGAAGCGGCTTTTGGATTCAGAGGTGAAAGGATTTAATCATGGAGAAGGTTGTTCGCTCCAGAACTGCGGAAAGTCCCAGAAATTTGGATATTTGGATTCGCAATTGAGAGATAACAGTAAAAACTCTTAAAGTGGTTGGAAATCCACACAACTGCTTGAACAAGAACACTTATTGTTTTTCTAAATCTGGTGCCCCAACGTGGCCTTGGCAACTTCTGCTAACTGGCTATCGACAAAATATCTCCTGGATGTCATGTAAACATGGCGCTCTTTCCCAGCACCCCCGAACAGCTGTGACCCAGATAAGACTTTACGGCCGATTGAGAAAACTTCCATCTCTCTCCTCAAGGACAATGGCGCTCTCTCTGTGTTGACAGTCTAATTCTTGCACACAGACTCACAGTTATATGTTCGCACCCCCAGGACTCCACCGCACTCTTGCAAAAACTTTTCTTCTTGTGTGTTGCTCAGCCCTGCACCTAATTACGTGATTTCATTACTTTTTCATAGATTTTTCTGTTTTATCAGAAGGATTACCAGCAAAAACCAAACATTATTAGTAATTTGGACTATAGTTGCTCTTACACCAATGACCCAGCTTTCTTAGTTAGACTACAATGGACTGTTATTACTTAGTACAACTTCAGTACCAGTAAAAGCAACATATTATTAGCACCTGAAAATCTGGATTAAAGCTGTTTTGTACAAGTGACTCAGCGTACCTAGTTAGAATTCAGTGGAATGATTAGACTATCAATAATCATCTTCTTTTAGCATAACATGCTTTATTATTAATGGCTTGCAACCAATTTCTACCAGTAAAATTGGAAGGATTATTAATTATTCTTACTCCCAAGGATTATTAGTGTCATTTGATTTGTTTTTCTGTGTCTGTATCATTGTAATGTTTTTCCTCATGTACAGCGCTTTGAGTGCCTTGTTCCTGAACAGCGCTATATAAATAAACTTGACTGGAGCCATTTCTGAACAACTGCAGATCCCAGGATCATCCCGTCAGACAACGCTGCATCAGTGAATGTGAATTGCGAATGCTGTTTGGACCCAATGGCGAGAAGGATGCTTTGATGAGTAAACATGTTTCTTTCAAACTTTAGAGTACTGTCAAACATGGTGGTGGCAGCATCATGCTGTGGGACTAATTTGCTTATAGCGCTTGAAATAACAAAAGGACTCCATTCATTTCTTTAACTGCACCTCAAATCTGCAGTTGTACATTTAGAGCTAACAAACCTGGGTGATCAAACAGAACAATGATAACATTACAATAACTCCTCATAATTTACAGGTTAGACTGGTGGCTCATAAGTTTTAGGAAAGTATTTAACAGATAAGACGGACGCACTATGTGACTGTAAAGGCCTGAAGCTGCTGCACACAACCAGCTTGTACCCTTGAGAAGTATTTCCTGGTTCCTTGCTGCGCTGCAGAGCTGGCCCGGGCTCGTTTCCAAACACAACTGGGTTAATGATCCAAGTTTAGTGCAGCAACAGAAAGATCTTTCATATTTCTTTAAATATAGGCAGAAATATACTAAAAACCCAAGAGGATTGGGTGGCGGACGAAGGTGGCGGACGAAGGTGGAGACCTCAGCGGCCCGATCCCCGGATGCTTAGGCTGCCTCTAGGGACGTGGAATGTTACCTCACTGGGGGGGAAGGAGCCTGAGCTTGTGCGGGAGGTCGAGAGATATCGACTAGAAATAGTCGGGCTCGCCTCCACGCACAGCGTGGGCTCTGGAACCCATCTCCTTGAGAGGGGCTGGACTCTCTACTACTCTGGAGTGGCCAACGGGGAGAGGCAGGGTGGTTTGCTTGTTGCCCCCCAGCTCAGCCGTCTCGTGTTGGGGTTTTACCCGGTGGGTGAGAGGGTCGCATCCCTGCGCCTTCGGGTCGGGATAGGTCTCTGACTGTCCGTTTCAGCCTACGGGCCGAGCGGTAGTGCGGAGTACCCGCCTTCTTGGTGTCCCTGTCGGGTGCTGGATAGTGCCCCTCCAGGGACTCCATTATTCTGCTGGGGACTTCAACGCCCACGTGGGAAACGACAGTGACACCTGAGAGGTGTGATCGGAGGAATGCCTCCCCGATCTGAATCCGAGTGGTGTTTTGTTATTGGACTTCTGTGCTAGTCACGGATTGTCCATAATGAACACCATGTTCAAGCATAAGGGTGTCCATCAGTGCACTTGGCACCAGGACACCCTAGGCAGGAGGGCAATGATCGACTTTGTTGTCGTATCATCAGACCTTCGGCCGCGTGTTTTGGACACTCGGGTGAAGAGAGGGGCTGAGCTCTCCACTGATCACCACCTGGTGGTGAGTTGGTTCCGCTGTAGGAGGAGAAAGCCGGACAGACTTGGCAGGCCCAAGCGCATAGTGAGGGTTTGCTGGGAACACCTGGCGGAGCCCTCGGCCAGGGATGTATTCAACTCCCACCTCCGGGAGAGCGTTGACCAGTTTCCGGGGGATGTTGAAGACATAGAGTCCGAGTGGACCATGTTCTCCGCATCTATTGTCGATGCTGCTGCCCGTAGCTGCGGCCGAAAGGTCTGCGGTGCCTGTCGCGGCGGCAATCCCTGAACCCGGTGGTGGACACCTGCAGTAAGGGATGCTGTCAAGCTGAAGAAGGAGACCTATCGGCTGTGGTTGGCTTGTGGGACTCCTGAGGCGGCTGACGGGTACCGTGAGGTCAAGCGTGCTGCGGCCCGGGCTGTGGCACAGGCAAAAACTCGGGCCTGGGAGGAGTTCGGTGAGGCCATGGAGAAGGACTACCGGTCGGCCTCGAAGCGATTCTGGCAAACCGTCCGGCGCCTCAGGAGGGGGAAGCAGTGCTTCGCCAACACTGTTTATAGTGGGGGTGGGAGGCTGCTGACCTCGACTGGGGACATTATCGGGCGGTGGAAGGAGTACTTCGAGGATCTCCTCAATCCTGCCATCACGCATTCCCTGGTGGAAACGGAGGCTGGGGACTCGGGGTTGGACTCTTTCATCACCCAGGCTGAAGTCACCGAGGTGGTTAAAAAGCTCTGCGGTGGCAAGGCTTCGGGGTTGGATGAGATCCGCCCTGAGTACCTCAAATCTCTGGATGTTGTGGGGTTGTCATGGTTGACACGCCTCTTCAACATTGCATGGCGGTCGGGGACAGTGCCTCTGGACTGGCAGACCGGGGTGGTGGTCCCCCTTCATAAGAAGTTCCAACTACAGGGGGATCACACTCCTCAGCCTTCCTGGTAAGGCCTACGCCAGGGTATTGGAGAGGAGAGTCCGGCCGTTAGTCAAACCTCGGCTTCAGGAGGAGCAGTGTGGTTTTCGTCCCGGCCGTGGAACACTGGACCAGCTCTATACCCTCTACAGGGTACTTGAGGGCTCATGGGAGTTTGCCAAACCGGTTCACATGTGTTTTATGGACCTGGAGAAGGCATTCGACTGTGTCCCTCGTGATGCCTTGTGGAGGGTGCTCCAGGAGTATGGAATCGGGGGCCCTTTATTAGGGGACATCCGGTCCCTGTACGGGCGGAGCAGGAGTTTGGTCCGCATTGCCGGCACTAAGGCAGACCTGTTCCCGGTGCATGTTGGACTCCGGCAGGGCTGCCCTTTGTCACCGGTCCTGTTCATAACTTTTATGGACAGGATTTCTAGACACAGCCAAGGGCCGGAGGGGCTCTGGTTTGGGGACCAGTGGATTTTGTCTCTTCTTTTTGCAGATGACGTGGTCCTGCTGGCCCCCTCTAGCCAAGACCTACAGCATGCGCTGGGGCGGTTCGCAGCCGAGTGTGAAGCGGCTGGGAAGAAGATCAGCTTGTCCAAGTCAGAGGCCATGGTACTCGACCGGAAAAGGGTGGCTTGTCCTCTTCAGGTTGGAGGGGAGTTCCTGCCTCAAGTGTAGGAGTTCAAGTATCTCGGGGTCTTGTTCACGAGTGAGGGAAGAATGGAGCAGGAGATCGACAGACGGATCGGTGCGGCTGCCGCAGTAATGGGGGCGCTGTGCCGGTCCGTTGTGGTGAAGAGAGAGCTGAGCCGAAAAGCGAAGCTCTCGATTTACCGGTCGGTCTACGTTTCTACCCTTACCTATGGCCATGAACTTTGGGTCATGACTGAAAGAACGAGATCCCGGATACAAGCGGCTGAAATGAGCTTCCTCAGTAGGGTGGCCGGGGACTCCCTTAGAGATAGGGTGAGGAGCGCGGCCATTCGGGAGGGGCTCGGAGTAGAGCCGCTGCTCCTCCACATCGAGAGGAGCCAGTTGAGGTGGCTCGGGCATCTATACCGGATACCTCCTGGACGCCTTCCTCGGGAGGTGTTCCAGGCATGTCCCACCGGGAGGAGGCCCAGGGGGTGGCCCAGGACACGCTGGAGGGACTATGTCTCTCGGCTGGCCTGGGAACGCCTGGGCTCCCCCCGGAGGAGCTGGAGGAGGCTTCTTTGCAGTTTTGGTCGATTCAAGTCATCTACAGCAGGATGCTTTGTCCCGTTCATGCATCAACTAATACCTGGCAGGGGGACGTTTCACCACTCTTCTCCTCTTTCTGCCATCTTTACTTGCACTGAGTTTTCACACCAGGTTCAGGCTTGGAAATGGAGGAGGCATGGAGGACTTTACATCATTAGAGCATCCTTTCAGAGCAGAATATGCCAAAATAATAAAAATACTTATTTTTTTTAAAGATTATGTTGTGGTTGGGATTGTTTGGAGCTTAAATCCAAACTAACTGAAGTGTGACTAATTTCTTTAGTGTTGTGGAGAGCAGCAGTCGGTTCATGTCAGTCAGAAAGCTTTCTTATGTTCTAACACTGATCAGGATATTGATTTGAACTTATTCTCATGCACCTCTGATTGGCTGGTATATGTATTATATAATATTCAGCCAGTTTCCTGCAAACATCAGACCAGTCCTACATCAGTAAAGTTGGACATTTACTGTCCTTTAAACCTTTCAGCAAGTTGAAGCATTTTGATGGACCTTCCCACCAAGAACTGCTTGGGAAAGTGATCTCACAGAAGCTTTCTATTTTAAAGATGTTTGCTAAACAGGCAATTTAATGGTTTATTGATGTGAGCACTAATTCTTCACGTTCCTCATCCTAAAAACAACATTTATGGAACCCTAAGCTCTGAAAAACCTACTTTCTAAATGCAATTAAAGTACCCAGTTAGAAAAACCACAGAATCAATTATGGGTCAGCATGTATGCAAATCACTCGTCACTGAAGCATTAAATTGGTAGAAAATGTCTGAATTAAAATAAACTAAAATAACTCTGAACCTGATGTAGTTACCAGACCTCCATCTGTTGTCTTCATGGTGTGAAGATGGAAAAAAATCAATTTTAATTAAACCTATATACAGTTATGCTAAAAAGAAAGTACACCCTCTTTAAACAATTGGGTTTTACATATAGTGACATATTCCAACTGATCTGATCTCTACCAGGTTCTAAATTATTTAACATTAATTAACCAACGACAAAGCCAAACTGGAAACCAATTACACCCCTGCTATTTCCCTGGGATTTAAGCTGATCAGATCCACTGGTTAACTGATCATTTTCTTAGTGGGCACCTCTGTAAATGCAGCAGTTTTGCTGCATTTACATGTTTTTTAACACAATGCCAAGATGGAAAGCCATCAGGAATAAACTCAAAGAAGCAACTGCTGCTGTCCGTCAGCTTGGGAAGGGTCATAAGTTCATCTTTATACAATCTAAAGTCCATCATCTTCCCAGGAGTGGATGTCCCAGCAGATTCAGCCTAAGGTCAGAGCGTGAAGCTCATAGAAATGACCAAAAAGCCAAGAGCTCCATCTCAGACTCTACGGGACCCAGTTAGCAGGTTAAAGATTAAAAGCCATGACAGGACAGTTAGAAAAACACTGAACCAGTATGGCTACTTGGAAGGGTTGAAGGAGAGAGCCTATTCTCTCTCTAGGAAAGGGAGGGCAGCAGGACTTAGGTTAGCAAAGCTGCATCTGAATGAAGGACATGACTTCTGGGACAATGTCCTCTGGACAGATGAGACCAATGTGAAGATGTTTGACCCTACTGGACAGAACCATGTTGGAAGAATACCAAACACAAACACCTAATACCAACTGCCAAGTGTGGGGGTGGAGGGGTAAAGGTTTGGCAGCCATAGGATCAGGACACCTTGCTGTCTTTTAATTAAATCAGCAAATCTACTGTACATAAGCAAATACATATAGAAAACAATATGTAATGATAATATAATTTTGTCCAGAGGACAATGATGAAGTAATCTTCTTATAGGAGATGAAATGGCTCTAAGGACCCTGCCCAACTACTCAGTGAGACTTCTGGGCCAGCAGTGGTCACTTCTCCGGCCTGTAGTCAGTCTCCATGGTAACCAGCTGTAGCAGCCAATAGTTAGCAGTTGTCTCCACTACCTCCATTACTGCTTTGGATCCAGAATTACTCCACAGAGATCTAAGAGAACAAGAGTGAGACAGAACCACTGCTGCTACATGCTGCCAGATCATGGGATGGACCACACAGGCTTATTATTTTGGTTTCTTCAAGTTTCATAAATGATGTTGATGTTTTATTTAGTCCTAATTCGTAATATTTTAGAGTGAAAGCTGGTGTACTCTATTACTGAGTTTTACTGTTAACGAGAAACGTTTGTGTCGATTTCAAAAAGTTAGCTAGGAGTCGAGGCCAAACTTTAACCAAGATTTTCCCTTCTATGTGTTGAATGAGATGTAGGGGTCAGCATGAGCAGCAGGAACATGGTGGGAAAGAACATGTGAAGAACCACAACTTGGAAGGTGAAGAAGGAGAAAGATGAAGGTTGAGCTTTAGAGAGAAACAGTAAGCTCTCATGACTTCAGAAATGGCTGGGATAGATTTCAAGTTCAACTTAATTTTAATTAGATTCAAAACTGTGACAAGAATCTTTACTTTTATACTTAGTTGTGACATTTGCTACAGATGGTTGTTTTACACGACGAAGCCAGTTGTAGAAATATAGTGCCAGCTATATTTATCGGCACCCCTCTGTTCAGATGAACCCCGCTTATAGTGCAGCAGCAGAATCTCAATGTCAAAATGTAGAAAATTTCACTTTATTTTGAGAACATTTTGTTAGAGGGAGGGAAATCCTACTTTCAGAAATAATATCATAAAGAAATAATTTATAAAATCACTGGTGGCATATTTATTGGTTCCTCTAATCATCCTTTTAAAATAAACTTAATTGGAACATATTTTAAAATTAATACTTATTTTTTAAGATGATCAAGTATCTATGTGAAAAAGAGCCAAATGTCAAAACTGGAAAGACAAGAGTACATTTCCAGACAATGTCTTCTTCAACAAGTCAAGGATCTGCTAAAAGAAAGCAATCTACCAAAGGTGGCCATATCTAAACCAGCTGGACAAACGAGGCTGGAGGAGAACACCAGTTTATCCTCCTTCACGCTCAGGGAGGAGGACGGTTATGGAGGTAAAAGAACTGCAGCATAGGGGGCATCTCTGGGTCACAAACTCTGTCCTACCATCACAAACATAAACATGGGGTTTTGCTAAACCTTACTGAGACTTTAACTGGAACTGGGAGCTTTGGTTGGATGAGACTCAGATTGAGCTTTTCAGCAACAGAAGCTTCAGGTAGATCTGCTCTGACACAAAAGATAAATATTTTAAAAAATATCCTCCACTGTTCAGTACAGTGGAGGATATGTGATGCTCTCTGTTTCCTGGTACAGAGCCTGGTTACAATGAGCCCCTGCTGGAGGACTGGACCTGGGAAATGAAAGAGGTCCCCTTCAAATTAATAGCCGTTTCTTTTCCAAAATAAAAGCATTTGGACTTGTGCACAAGATTAAAAGTTAATGCCTGTTTGATTCCCAGTTTTCCTGCAGGTCAGTTATCTGAAGGGCTCTAAAATGCACAACTTCACAACACTCAATTCATTCTGTGGTAGCACTGTACAGCCAAACAGCACACACCTATGACCGCCTCCAAGAGGCTCACCTTCATTGATACAGCATTTCAAACACACATGTTGCACCAAAGTGTTGCACAGGAGAAACAATTTTCAAACATAAACAGGATGTATTTTTGCTGTCAATATGAGGTTTCAGATGTCATCAGAGATTAGACAGTATTTGCTTAGATTATATACAGTATGTACTGTATATACAGTACACATCAAAAGTTTGGACACACCTTCTCATTCAAAGAGTTTTCTTTATTTTCATGACTATGAATATTGTAGCTTCACACTGAAGGCATCAAAACTATGAATTAACACATGTGGAATTATATACTGAACAAAAAAGTGTGAAACAACTGAAAAATGTTTCATATTCTAGGTTCTCAAAGTAGCCACCTTTTGCTTTGATTACTGCTACGCCACACTCTTGGCATTCTGTTGATGAGCTTCAAGAGTGTAGTCACCAGAAATGGTTTTCACACTTCACAGGTGTGCCCTGTCAGGTTTAATAAGTGGGATATTAAGCCTATTATAAATGGGGTCGGGCCATCAGTTGTGTTGTGCAGGAGGTGGATACAGTAGCACAGCTGATAGTCCTACTGAATAGACTGTGTTAGAATTTGTATTATGGCAAGAAAAAAAGCAGCCCCTAAGTAAAGAAAAACGAGTGGCCATCATTACTTAAGAAATGAAGGTCAGTCAGTCCGAACCCCAATTGGGAAAACTTTGAAAGTGTCCCCAAGTGCGTCGCAAAAACCATCAAGCGCTACCCCCCCCCCCCCCCCAAGAGAAACTGGCTCACAAGAGCGACCGCCCCCAGGAAAGAAGACAAGAGTCAGCTCTGCTTGCGGACGTATAAGTTTATCCGAGTCACCAGCCTCAGAAACGCCAGGTTAACGGCAACTCAGATTAGAGCAACAGGTCAATGCCACACAGAGGTCTAGCAGCAGACACATCTCTAGAACAACTGTTAAGAGGAGACTGTGTTGAATCAGGCCTTTCATGGTAACAAATAGCTGCTAGCGAAACCACTGCTGAGGACAGGCAACAAGGGAAAAAGGATTGTTTGGGAAAAAAACGGTTTGGCTTTAGCCGGGGAAAATTTTTTTCCCCGGGTCTTGGCCAAAGTTGAACGGTTTTCAACACCTTTTTTTTTGGCGGCGAAAGGGGGGGGGAAATGGTTCATGTTGTCCCAGGAAGCTAAAGGGGGGTTGAAAACCATTTTTAGGGTTTTTTTCCCTTGGTTAAGAAATAAAATGTTGAAAAAAAGCAAACTCAAAATTTGGTCCCCTTTGGGCCTTTGTTGTCCGGGGGTTTTTGGGGGTTTCCCTCCCCTCACCCCTTCCCTTCCCCCGGTTTTGGTCGGAAAAAAAGGGGTTTTCTCTTTTTTCCCCCCCCTTTCCCCTTTTTTGGGGTTTTTTCCCCCCCCCCCCCTTTTTCCCCCCCCCCCCTCCCCCCCCCCCCCCCCCCCCCCTTTAAAAAAACCCCAAGGGGTAAAATTTTTTTTTTTTTTTTTTTTTTAAAATTTTAAAAAAAACAAAATCCCCCCGGCCCAAACCAAAGGAAAATTTTGCTGAAAATGGTCCTTGTTTAACAGCCACTTCTGGGATTAAACAGAAAATAAACCCTTGTCCCCGAGAAAACAGCCAAACCCTGATGAACGGGGAAACACCCCCCCCCACAAAAAAAAAAGGTTTTTTTGGAAATTCTCCCGTGATCAGGGAAAGCCCCGGGGAAGGGGTTTTTCCCCCCCCAAACGAACCCCCCCCCGGAGGCCCCGTCCTGCTCTCAGGAGTTAAGCCCGGGGTGCCGGAGAGCAGTCCTCTGTCATCCACAGCTGCAGCAAAAACATCATTTCATCAACGTCAGGCCATCTTTTCTTCTTGTCAAGTTATAATCAGAGCATGAAATCTGGTTTTAGTTTCTGTCACAGTGTAAATCTTGATTTATGGATCCAACCATGTTCAGTGAAACATTACTCAGTCTGCTGAGAAAACACAGAGAAGGAGGAAATGACACTGATCCCACTTTTAACAACACTGACTAACATAACAGCAATCTGCAACATACCTTATGAACCTTGAAAAGAACCTCATAGAGGTTATACGTCGTTTCAGCTTGTCCCCAGTCAGTGGCCCCAATCTAAGAACATCAAAAAGAGTTTGATGAGAAGGCTGTGCATTAAACAAGCTTTCCTGCACTCATTCGAAGCTCTGTCTAATGTAAAAACAAAATGCAAATGAAAATTAGGCAGGGATGACTGATGCTTTCAGGATTCTGTGTGGATCCATCCTGTTCGCACCCTGCATGGGGAGAAAGTTAATCACATTACCCACAAAAGCTGCAGAAAGAGGACAGGATATTAGAGGAAACACAAAGAGTTAACTCAGATTATGAACCACATAAAATATGTTTTAATTCATGGAACATTTAGATCTGACACAGTAGGAACGCATGAGCCACCGGCCTGATTTGATCTAATATCTGACCAACAGTGACGTCACTTGTGGATCAGACATCAGGCTAAGACCTCTGATCCATTCATGGATCCAGAATCCTTGGTCCTCAGCTGCTGGAGGTCAGGTTGACTCATCTTACTCTGTATGAACGGACAGCTTATTTTATAGCTATGTAAGGTGGGCCGCTCCATTTTTAGCTTACAGGTTCTCTCCATGTTTAGCCTCACCAAAGATGTTAAAAGTCAAGCTTGGTTCGCTCATGTCATCATCTAACCACCGTTATTTGCTGACACCACCAGCTCAAAAACAGCTAAATGTTCAAGTGGGAGGATCAGAACATCTCCAAACAGCATTAAAACCTTTGGGTCAATGCTATTTACTCCTCATGGGTCTAAAGCTCCCTTATTTTCGGTTTTATATGATTTATTTGACCTGTTTTCCTAGCGTGGAATGATGACAAAACCATGATGATTTTGATTTAAGGTGAAAGGCAAGTTCAGGCATGAATCATGAATCAGATAACTTCTTATTTCTGTCGGAGACAGGACTATATCCAGAAAAAGATTGTTATTCTCAGTTCTTTGGGGTTTATCAAACAAACTCCTGCAGCAGATCAGTTTAAAATATCTTCCCACACCCAGCAGTCATGTCTGCTAATAACATTGAGAACTGAATAAAAAACATAATTACAATCTGAAAATAACCACACAGAAAAAAACCTTACTGGTATTAAAGCGGAACTAGTTTTCCAACCTGCTCTTGAATGCAGCGTGTAGTTTGACTTTCTGAGCATCTGAGGGTGTGAATATCTTCTCTAATGTAAGATATGTCAAACCAAATGTCATGTTTTAATTCAATGCAAATTCAAAAATACTTTATTAATCCCAAAAGAAAATTGTGGAAAATTTTGAAAATAGTCATCTTAGCATCTGAAGCAACTTCCTGTTTGTTTCATCTTGTTTGCATTTCTAGAAGATGGATGGAAAGATTGATGTGTCGCCAGCAGAGATGGATTGATAGAAACTTTGTGTTCAGAGTGTCCTGAAAACTGTACATAGGGATCAAATAGATTTGAATTCATTCCAATGCGTTATGGTTTATTAACTCAAAATGCATGATTAGGGGCGCAGAGCTGGGGGTGTAGGGGTTAGGCGCGTGACCATGTGCAGAAGCTGTAGTCCTCGATGCGGCTGTCCCGGGTTCGAGTCCTAGACACAGCGGCCTTTGTCAAATGTCTCCCCCTCTCTTTGTCCTCTTTCCTGTCTACCCGTCTAAAAATGAAAAATAAAGGGTTCTAGTGCCTTGAAAAAAAAAAATAATAATGCATGATTAGAAAAACTGATCAACAACCTTCTTTTCATATCTTCACCACAGGTGGAGCTGTGATATCAAACTAATGATCGAGTGCTTTAAAGGGGACCAGATGTGTCCATGTGTTAGCCATGGTAAATCCTCACATCGCATCAAAAAGGCTCTAGATCCAGGAAACTCCTGATGACAATATTGCAGCTAAAATAAGTGTTTTCTGGATCATCTAAAACTTCAAGCAGGGTGGTTGGCTGCAGAAAAAAAGCTTCAGAACGTTCAAGAGGGTCCTATAACATCCAGGACCGTGCTCCCACATGTGGAAAGCTTGCCAACATTGGCAGCAGCTGGAAATGAGTGCATATGCAGGCACAGGGAGCCAAACACTTTTGCATTAGCTTCCACCTTACTCAAAGGAGAATGATGACATCCTTTATGCAGGCCGGGCTGTTCAGTACCTGCCAGCTGCACAGCACCCTCAGTCAGAGAATCACTACTCACATGCATGAACGATAAATACATGAATCGATTTCAATAATACTGTAACTGAAAAATGTTTTCACAAATACCACCAATTTAATTTGTTGTTTCCAGCAAACTGAGCAGCTCTCACTGGTAGCATGCCACCACAGACTGGAACAGAACATATTTTGATTCAGTCCAGAAAGAAAAAAGTAGTTTTTTCTGCATCAGATAAGATGTTTCTGTGTAGAAGAAGCTTCACTGATGTTTCCTGCAGGGTTTTTAAAGAACTGATTTTAATTTGGACTAACATCCGCTTGGGTCAACACGTCTGCAGAAGATTACTGAGGATTCCGAAAGAAAACGTTCTACTAAAACACCAAATAACCAAGCTCAGGAAAAATGGGCATCATGCATGATGATGTCTATAGTTCTGAGGCTGACATCTTCATGTTTATCTGCTGTGATCCAGGTGACAGAATGAATGATGGATCATATTTATGAAGAGCTGTTGAACCTAACAACATTCACTTTAGGAGGACCTCCTTCAACAAGGTGAGACTCTTGTCGCTGTCATTGTAAAACACAGCTGAACGAACCACATCTAATCTAACCACACATGGGTAATGTCCCAGGGAAGCTGCCATTCGGATGTTCGAACAGCTGTGTATCACAGAGAGGAGCTCATCTGTTGGTGTTTGAAGAGAGACAGAACTAAATATGGAAAGCACAGACCTCCAACAGAGGAATACTAAACATCTAGCCCAACTGAATGTGAAAGCTTGCTTGTATGAAAGCAGATGATACCAGTACTGTGAAAGATGGAGATGCCAGAACTCGCCACAGGAAACAGTGGTCCATCCCCATCAGTGTTTCACAGAACTTGTGAGCGAAAGCTCAAAAAACCTTCTAAGAAAAAGGAAAAGGTCTGGAAAATTCAACCTTTTTCGCTTTAGCTGAAAAATCCTAATCAGGCTTTCAGCTAAGAAATGCTACAACAGACAGCTGGGATGAGAGGAAGCTGCTCATGTTCTGCTGCTGTCCAGATCCGTCGGCTAAAATGGCTAATACCTTGTTGGAGATTAAAATTACTGTCGGCATCATCATGCTTTCACATGCAGTTTAGCAAAATGACAGGAAAACACCATTAATACTGATGCATATAATTGCATGTTGAACATTGAGGGCAAGGACTTCAAAAATTAAGAATAAATATAATAAAAAACACTTTGCCAGATGCAGATTTGCTGCCAGATGCAAAATGGGCTGTCAGGATGAAGACCACCACCTCCAAGTCTGAGGCCATGGTCCTCAGCTGGCAAAGGAATGGTTACTACCTGTAAGTAGTAACCATTCCCTTGCTCCAAGTGGAGGAGTAATTTACTTAACTAACCTTGCACCGTTAGCAGTCTTGGGAGGAGATGCTCTCTGCAGGAGCTCAGAGTGGAGTCTCTGCTTCTCCACATTGAAGGAGCCAGTAGAGGTAATTTGAACATGTGGAAAGCATGCCTTCTGGATTCCGTTTTCTGGGAATCTCACACTGAATGGAGGCCTTAGACCCAGAAGTTGACACTGTAACTCACTCCAAAATGCCAATGAGTCTTCTCAAAGCTCTGCTGAATCTATCATCTCTACAGCCCAGTCTGAGGCGGGTTGGAGGACATTAAAAGGTAATGGGCTCTTTCCTAACAATTTGGACTTTTGTTTAATGTGTTTGCATGTGTGTGTGTTACTTTTAATAACTAAAGCCTATCCAAGAACAATTTCTGCTAATTAGCTATTAGCCCAATGGCTTATGCAACAGTTTCTTTTGTCGTGTAGGCATAGGTTCTGTCTCTGAAAAATTAAACATGGATGGACGGACGGAAATCTCATAGGGTTTACATGAAGGATTATTGTCCAAAGGCACAAATAAAGCAGTTTTCAAATATTCAGTAGAGCTCTGCAATTTTAGATTCTGCTGACCTGCAGGATGCTATTGCATGAAAGTTTATGTAATATTAATATCACAATCAAAACAGTGGCTATGTTCAGGTTGGCAAACTCATGTATTATTTTAAGCATACTGTAAATAAAACAACGACTGCCAGAGCAAATATTAACATCAAGTCCAGCAATCTGAACAACACTGAGGTAACATCAGTGCAACATGTGAAGAGCACACATGGAAGTCCATGAGGGAGGTCTAATAAGACCAGCCATCAGGGTGATGAAGAAAAGCTAATTGAGAGAACCTGACATCCCACCTGGATTCTCACACCCTTTTATTTTGTTCACTTTATTTCATTTATTGATTTATATAGAGAGCTTTAAAACAACCGGCCAAGGTGACCAAACAACTTAACAGTAAAATCACAAAAACACAGTGAGAATCAAAAAAACATTCAACCATAAAAATCAGACAACAGGAAAATAAGAATCACAGATAAAATGTCACCATACTACCTGATATTAAAAGCCTGCCTGGAATAAGTCTTAAGCTTAAATTTAAAGATGCCTGGGTCAGTGGTGGAGCGAAGGTCTAAAGGAAGTTGGTTCCAGTCGGGGTTCTGCCATTGAAATTGCCCGGTCACCCCAATGCTTCAGTCTAGTCCTTAGAACACTTAATAAAAGTTGATTTGATGATCTTAGAGACCTGCCATGTACAGAAAGACGTAAAGGTTCAAATAAATAAGGTGGGGCCAGGCTACTGAGGGCTTTAAAAGAGATACCGACATAGAGTCCAATACAAAAACAGAGTCTAGAGCTAATAAAAGCATGAATGGCCTTCTCCAAGTCTGGATGGCTTAAAAAAGGTTACGATTGGCCAATAGACGCAGAGAGTGATGATAAACACACATGGCCCAGAAATGCAAGCAGCTCCTGGAAAGACAATCTACATGAGCTATCACGTCAGTTTATGATCAATAAAAAATTTGATATTTGAAGTCAATAAGTTCCCCCCCCCCAGTCAGAACATTAATTCTTATGCGCGCTGAAGGATTTCCATTAAAACCCAGAAACACTAAATAAATGCATAGAACAGAAAACGAAGGTGAAACATTCCTTGAATACAAGGTCTGAGAGTGTATCAGGAAACACTTCAGGTCCTTCAAGGCCTTAGAAATCTGCAGGGAGAACGTGGCTGATAAGATGTGAATAGATTGAAGGCAGAACATGCCCACACATCTCAGCCATGCAGTCTGTAACAGAGAAGCAGATGTGGTTGTCAAAGTAAGTTAAAGGGAGACAAAAGGGAAGGCTGACCAACAGAGGGCGAAGCACCCACAGAGTGAATGTTTAAGCACTTCCTGTTTTACAACAGCTTTAATGGAGAACAAAATGTTTGACATGTTGCACAAAACGCTCCACCCTTCATTCTCTATGTCTGACACCACACATAAGCTGCTAATTATTCGATAAAAAATAGTTGTATTAATTAAAGTTATTAATACAACTATTAGTTATTAATTAAACTCACAGTTTACTCTGTAAACTCCACACAGAACAGGTCCTCTATGACTCCAAGCTAGTTTCTGAGGAAACTTCATCCATCTTGTCGACAATATAAAATGAATTCATTTTCTGAGAAAAGAAAGTTAAAAATTCCAGAATTATTATCAACCCTGGTCCAGAAGCAGATCCTGACTGATAGTGGCCCATTCCTGCCTTTTTGATCCCGTTTTGTTGGCTTCTGTTTCTCCACCATATTTCTCATGTGTTTTGATCTTTGAGCCACTTGTATAACAGTGGTCCATCCTGGTGGAAAATCCCCAGATCATCACCAAACAGTTCCTGGATTGCTCTTGGAGGACCTTCTGCTCCTGCTCTTTGACCATAAAAGTGTTGTTGGGCAGAGCTGGAAAGAAGTCCATTCCCTTGGGGGAGAAGCAGACCTTTACACGAATTGGATCTGGTTGCTTCACTGTGGGCACCACACAGATCTAATGACATAAAATGTCGGTCTGTCCTTGATGTTTTCTTTGTACTAAAGTTAGTTTTCTGCTGCCCTTACTGCTACAATCACGGGTTCAATCACATCCAACCGCTGCCAATGCTGAGCAAGCTCTGTACTGGCGGCAGCAGGATTCAGTATCATCCTTTGCAGAGAAAGACCCTCCTGGAGCCTCCAAGACCCTCTTTGAAGGCTTCTTCCCTGCAGCTGAACTCAGCTAAAAGTTCTGGATGATCCAGAAAACTGTTCTTTCTTCTATTGTATTTTCTTTCTTTTGGGAATGACCACGATGCAGAAATGTGTAAACACAACTCGTGTTTCATCATCATTGTCGCAGAGGAAAATGAAGGCATTTAAATCAACTTTCACAGATTTGGATGGAAGATTTTTAAACTACTTTTAAATGTATTGGCATGGAGATTCAACTGGCAGAATCCTGCTTGCAACTCAAGACTAAAATAGGCACAGCACAAGGACCCGTGCACGTGACAAGTCCATTAACCCTCGGCAGACATAAAAATACTCACAATGCAGTCAGCGATACAGCTGCTTTCCCTGTGGCTAGTCAGTCCCAATCACAACAAGGAAAAAATAATAAGCAGACGCTGCATGCATGCCCTCCATTATTTAATTAGATCTGAATCATGTGGTGCTGGACAACATGCTGCCAACACGTTTCTCACGTAGGCAGCACAGGCAAGTACAATCACAGCCCAACGGGCTGCTGCACAACGTCACCACATCACCACGTACAAAAACAAATTCACACTGAACTGACACAATTATATTATTTTCAGTGTATTCTGACATGTTTAACAGCACATCCTACTAACTAGATAAAATGAAAGTGAAGAGAGAGCATACCGGGGGACATTTGAAGATATTAAAATAGGGTCCTCTCAGCGCCAGGAACTTGAAGACTGAACTCCGACAAGTGGTGCTGCCTTCAGGAGTTTCACACGCCCAGCCCATGTGAACAATCTGCAGAAAATATCATCTTATTCTATCAAAAATACACATGCAACATATATAAAATGTTAAAATAAACCCAGCAGGAGTTAAAATCAGACACAAAGTACTAGAGATGCAGCTTTGAGGTGATTTAGAAAGGCACTGTACTGCAGTGGAGTCACGTTCCACAGGCTGGTTTGGACTTGGTGATGTTTCTGGGATCAGTTTTGCTTCATTAGGACACAATGTGTTCTCTTCTGTTTTCCAAATGCATGAAAACATTTTAAATTCAATCAGAGGGCAGCTGCTAAAGTTGCAATTTATGCAGATGATGCGGTTCTGCTTGGGCCCAGCATTTATTCCAGCGAACAACAACCTCCAAATAGGGAGGAAAAACAGATGTTATCAAACCTTGATAGATTTCCTGGTAATTGCAGAGAGAAACTGAAAGTAAAGAATAACTGGTTGTTATTAAAGCAAATAAAGCAATTTCTCCTGTGGAATAAAAGGAAATTTGGAACGTGCCTCTGTACCTTCATCTCAGGAACAACCAAACCACCCCAGCCAGAAGCTCATCACATACATGAATGTTAGAGGAAAAAGCATCTCTATGAACTTAAAATCTACCCAGAAACTCCATTAGATCAGATTTTAAATAAATAGCCACACAAAGAAAACAACAGGATGCATGAATCCAAGTTTAAAGGAGTTTTCAAAGTCAAGGAAGAAAACAATTTCTGCAACTGTACCCATAAGGGGGGTCATTATAACTCTGTTCTCAGGACTGGTGCGAAGCAGTCCCTCTTACAACCACAATTACTCTATGATGGACATTTACTAGCTGCTATCCAAGATGGCCTTAGACTTAGAGGAGTTGATTTCCTTCACCTGAGCATCTTAAACCCAGCTCTGAACAGCTCCAGTGCATGCTAAAGGTATAGGCCCTAAATGCCACAGAACCAGTGACCCTGATATTTAGACTCTCTGGGCTTTATTTCCTGATAGCAGGATGGCGCAGGAGGCAGAAAGATAAGTTGGGCCCTTATCTGCAGTTATGTGGACATTCCTCCACTCTGTCCTGGTGCAGAAAGAGCTGAGCAAAAAAAGCGATGATCTCAATTTAGCAGTCCACCTATGTTCCAATCTTCACCTGTGGTCATGAGCGATGGATCAGGAAGAAAGTCAGCTTTCCTTGTAGGGCAGCAAGATTCAGCCCTAAACATAGCGTGATGAGCTTTTTTCATCCAGAGGAAGTTCGGAGACTTACTGCTCCTCTACATCAAAATGAGTCATCTGAGTCGCTTCATTTGATCAGGATTCCTCCTGGGCTCCTCCCTTTGGAGGCATTCCAAGCATGTCCCACTGGGATGAGACTCCGGGACTTATCCACAGTTTACCAAAGGGATTAGATCTACCCTCTGGTCTTGCAACACATTGGGATCTCCAAGAATGAACTGGAGAGTGGGACACCCTCCTGGGCCTATTTGGCTGAGATCAGGTTGTGGCAGTAACAGATGTTGTTGATCTACCTTTGTCTCTCTTGTATCTCCACTGTTGGTGTTGCAAAGCCAGGCTTAATGTAAACAGCATTTATTTGAATGAAATCTGAAGACATGACCCATCACTTTGACCAGGCTTGGTACTTGCTCTCAGTTTAAGCTCTGCCTCCCTTCCTCCTTTTCTGTGATTGGTCTAAGGCCCAGAGTCCTTTGTTCCAGGATCTATCCATTTTGAGAAGCCTGGTTTAGGCATGTTGCCCTGTGTTTCTCCCTGCCTGCATGCTGCTGGTGTCCTGATGTGTTTGCTTGCTCATAGTTTAATGTTCTGGTCGTTTCTTACAGCTTTCAGTATTGATGTCTTGTCGTGCTGCCAGGAAACGGGGCCAGACTCCTCATTCAAACAGGCATTTTCTCCAAAACAATCCAGGAGCAGGTGTGCTGTCGTGATTTTTAATTTTTGTTTGGGTGGAAGAGGTCGATTTTATGTTTTTTCTTTTTATTATTGACAATAATATGATCATGTTGGTCCTGTCAGTCCTGCTGACAGGGAATTCTTTTGCAGTTTAATAATGTTTGCTCCCTTCTTATTTCAATATTCAGTATGTGTTGCTTTATCTGAATATTTTTATTACCATCTTCTCAGCTTCTAAGATCACACCATTTAATGTGTCAGGACTGATCTGATGAGATAGTGCAGTCAGTAACAACAAGCTATGCCAGCATTGCTTACCTGATTGTCTGAAGAGCTGGATTTGTTCAATATTTTTATCTATAACAGAAATACAAAGAGATACGTCCAGTTATGAAAGTGCCACATAAATATATTTTATGTCATGAAGATGCTCTTCTTGGTCATTAACCATAATACTTCTAAAATCGTACGCACAAACTAATGAGGTGCAATTAATGAAAACACGCAGTGACCTGAATAGAGTTCAGGTTACCAGATCAGGTAACTGTGATGGTTTCTTCCAAGGCTTGTTAGGAGCTGATCCTGGACTGGATCTTAGAAACACCGCCTCAAACAGAAAACAGATTCACAACTTTTCACTCTTCAGTCAAAAAAGGAAATAAATGAGGATCTAAAAAAAAAAGCCCAGTGTAAAGATCAACCTGACTATTACTGATATCTGCTTTCTGACTGAAGGGGGAAGAGTTCAGCTGTTTTAAAGGTGCTATAAATTAAGTTTACACACCTAGTTGTAGTCCAGTGATCCTGTGCTTAGCTCCGCCTCTTTCATGGGTGGAGAAAGTACTGCTGTTTGCCCTCTGCCCCAGTCAGCTGGGTTGCGCACTAAGCCAGGCTTTGCTGGAGGTTTCATCCTGTTAAAGGGGAGTCATTTTGTCCCACTGTCGCCACAAGCTTGGTCAGGAGAGGGGATTGATGCAATGTCAATGACTTCCCTAGGTAAGCTTTTACTAATCTGCATTTTATAATCACAAGAATCTGACTTTACTTCATTATACCTGGGATCAGACGGAGCGTCTGCACTTGGTTCAGAATCTGACTGATTGGATTGACCTAAACTGGATTCATTTAGACTGAACTTGTTTCTGTATAACTGAATTGGACCTGTTTCTCATGTTAAGTGCTATGAGAGACATTTACAGTGAAATGGAGCTGAGCAAAATAAACTGAATAGAAAGTGACTCCATCAGATTATTGCTGACTTGTTCTCCACTGAACTGAGGGTCATTTTCTTCTCTTCATTTCATTTACCTGAAAATTTTTTTGAACTTACATAGCAGGTTTCATATATAACAAATTAATTTTCTCTTTTACAAGAGATGAGCTCTGCTTTTAAAATACTGACTAAAGTTGCCCGCACCCCCAGCAGTACTTTTCATTTCTATTAGAACGTGTCAACAATCATTTATGATGATGATAGGAGGAGAAATCCATCAAGTTTTAGAAAGACATGTTTACCTATGAAATTGGACATCCTTTTATGCAACTGGACTGTACTGTTTCACTCTGCATGGTTCTGGCTCAGCTCGCTCCATTTCAACTAAGACAGCAACAAAGTGCCCAGTTTCTTCTTCCGGTCTCTCTAAGAGAGTATGAAATACTCCTCCTCCATGTCAGACTACAAGGAGCCTCATGAAAGAAAGCAAGTCACCACCCAAAGAGTCTATGTAAAGGTTGCAGGTCATTAAGACAAGAGTTCTAGTCTCTCCCAAAGCAGCAGCACAATCAGATTCTGATTGGCCATTTAGCAATCACACTCATCGTGTTGGTAATTAAGCAATGAAGCCATGAATTAATTGTTTTTTTTTAATAAGGCAGCTGTGCATAGAAATACAGTACAACTGCATCCTCACCAAAAACACTTTGCATCATCAGCGCCATAATTAAAGTGAAAAAGTAGGAAATGAGAGAGAAGAGCACATGTCGATCACTACTTAGTAGTCATTAATTAGGAATGAGAGGGGTTGAGGTGCCAGTCAATGAGTTCTTGTCCCCAACAGATCCATCAAAGGCTTGTTAATGTGGAAGCAAATACACATAATAGCAGAAAAGAATCGCTTTTAGAAACCATTTCATTTTTCATCCTGTTCTCAACTTGGGATATTTGACTCTGTTATTGTTTTAGTTAAACAATAAAGTCTGCATCATGGACAGAATTCAGATAAAAATGCCTCAGACCAGACAAGCTCATATCAGAGGTTTACTTTACTAGATTTGGACTTACGTTCTCCTGCATTAAGCCGTTGATGTTTGTAGATATTGCTTGGAGCCAGTCTGTGCTTTCTGCTGCAGTGCAGAACTGAAGAATATTGGTTCTGACTCCATCCAAGGCAAACACTTCAAAGCAGTTGGACCTGGAGGGCACAAAGATCAGAATCAGTCAGAAACAGAGGCATGAGATCAGAGTGTAAAGGCAGCTGACATCTGACCTTCTGATGAGCTTGGACCTCATTTTTGAGCGTTCAATAATTTATGTGAACTTTTTGGGGGCAGCTGCAGTTAAAGAGTTTTAGATTTTCTCTGATTCACATACTGTATAAATACATTCAGGGTGTCGTGAAGCTTGTAAAGAATAGAATTGAGATATTAACAACCAGACCTCCCACTGCACATCTTATCTTTCCATAGCTTAAAGAGTTTCCCCCAGTTTTATTCAGTCATCATCTACTTATTGGAGATTTGATCACAGACGTAACAGAAACCCAGACATTCTTCTCCTCAGCAACACTCTACAGCTCTTCCTGGTCAGATCCAAAATGTGTTTCCAGTCCAGAAGGGATGTGGTCTGCTCCAGGATTTCCTTCCACCCAGGGCAAGATGGGAAACCTCCTAAAGGAGGCATTGAGGAGGCATGCTGATCAGAAACTGAAGCTCTTCAGGTGACAGTGCTCCTTCTGGATGACTTAGCTTCTCAGCTCACCCCTAAGGCAGAGCACCATCCTACAGAGGAATGTGAATGCAGCAGTAAATCAGGAGCTCCACCAGGACAAACCAGAACATTGCCCTTATTACTGCAGAAGAAGCCATGGTTTGCGATGAACCTGACCAACAAGGAGAACTCCTTCTTTTCCTAGTTGAGAACCATGAAGTAGTTCCGGTTCTGGAATCGTTTCTTTTCTGAAAGTGATCTAGTGACATCAACAGCCAGTGGTTCTGAAAGGACAGCTCTAACAGCAGATCTTTGCAGCACGTTGACCTGCTGAAACTTTGTAACTTGTTATATCTGAATAAAAGAATGAAGATAAGCTAATGAGCTGATTTTGTTCTCTGCAGATCCACCTTTTTAAGGCTGAAGCTCTGCAGTTTTATGAATTATTTGTTTTATATTAGATCAATGTAAAACTCAATCATGACTTTAAAGATACCATTGGACCATGTTCCTCCAGTGCAGCTAAGGAAGAACTAGAACCAGTTGAGCACTGGAACCAGTTTGGAGCGGGAGCTGACTCTCATCCGAGCTGTGAACCGCTCGAGTGCAGCTGCTTGAAGACCAGACCCATATTCCCAGCGACCCTCAGAGTCTCCCAGAGAGCTCCTAACTTAGCCTAAACATTCCTGCTAGGGAGTCACAGCTTCAGAGCGATTCAGGTCACTGCTGAGAGCGACTGGGTGAGGAGACGACAGAAACTCCCATCTTCGTGAGGTGTGGTTGACCCTGTTGCTAGGGGTGACAGTGACGTCTAAGAGCTGTGATTGGTTGTTACAAAAAACAAACAAAAAGAAAAAACAAATGTGTTCCTAGTATTTAGTGGAGATATGGATATATAGTGGATAGACTGGATTAAGAAAGGTGTAAATCATGATGATAAAACTAATTGTCACACAGCATCAAAATGTTTGAACCTTATTTACATGCTCATCATTATTCTGATTTGTCTATGATTATGTTTATTCGCCATGCTGGTCAATTTTCTACTTCAACAAAAGGAAAACATAAGTTGGAGAAAAGTGACGTGAACAGAGGAGCAGAGCCTGCTGGTGGAGGAGAAGAGAGGAGTGTTAAAGGTAGATTTGGTCCTGGGATCATGGTGGGAACCAACAGACATTCCCAGCAGATCAATGCGTCGTTCCCTCTGCTTTCAGCACCAGCCTGGAATGTGAGCAGCTCTGGTTCCTGCTGCATTCAGAAGCTAGAGAGGAGATAGCAGCACCAGAGAACTTCTCTACAGACGGGGAGCGTTGGAGATGACCTTTTAGGCTGAGGCTGCTGACATCATCATGAACAATACAGCAGATACTGATTCACCTCCTTTACATCTTCCTGCTCTGGACATAGAGCTCAGATTATTGGACTGTTGGAGACACTTTCTATTTATGTATAAATATTTATATATTAGTTCGAGTTTTTCCAAATTGATTTCTGAAAGCATGACAGCAGCTCAACGACTCAGCCGGCAATCAGAACACTGGGAATAAACCTAACGGCAGACCCCCCCTGGCATGTTTTAGGTGCATGCCCAAAAAATCCTGTTGGACGACTCCCTGGAAGATCTCAGCAATTAAATAAATTAGAATGGCCAGAATTACAGAGAAATGCCCCTGTTTCCCCTGGGAAAAGGAGACTTCAACAAAATCAGAAGTATTGAAGTCTGCTGAATATTGTTGGAGGTCTCAATGTCAAGGTGTTTCTCAGCGGACCCTTTGCACCGATTTTCTGTGGAGATGAGATTTTTTCGAGACTTCTGATGATTAATAAGTGGTTGAAAAAAACGTGCTACTACATCTGTGAACTTCATCGACAACTATTTTGGGGGAAAAAAGACAACTCTTCAAGCAAGATGGTTTCTGTCTGAACAAGCCGGGAGCCAGACGTCTCACATCTAATCTCTTCTATTCAGTAAATAATCCGCCAGCAGCTTCGACCTTCAGCAGAGAACATGGAGTATCAACAACAATGATAACGCTGCCTCCAACAGCTCCAGCAGAGACAACCGGCCAGTTGGCTGAGAGAGTGGTCATCACAAAAGGTCTCCCCGTCGAAATCCACAGGAGAAATGGACCCCCCGTTATACTAACCAGGACCTTCAAATCACTTCTCTGTGATACAGTCTGGGCCCCAGTGGTAACTCTATCAGAAGTGAGCATGTCCAGGAAAAACTTGGGCCCCTAATAGGAGATAGTTGTAAAATCTCTGAGCTTATACATGACAGAAAGAACAAAGCTAAAAGGATAAGAGACAGTAATAAACAATCAAAAAAAGCCATAAACTGTCAGGTCCAACCAGACACAGAGTTAATATCAGCAACTAAGTCATAAAAACTGGCTTTATTGAACATTAGATCTCTGTCAGGAAAATCATTTTTAATCAATGACTTCATTACTGACCACGATCTTGATGTTCTGTTTTTAACAGAAACATGGTTACTTGAATTTAATGAAGCTCCCATTCTGATAGAGTTTGACGCCTCCAAACTCCAATTTTCTTTGTGAGAGCAGACAGCAAAGAAAAGGTGGAGGGGGGGGGGGGGCACTTTGTGTAAAAAAGTATTTCTGGGTATATTTGACTCTTTTGAATATTTGGCTCTCCAGGTAAAAAGCCCGGTCTGAACCATGTTCTTGAATATTTACAGGCCTCCTAAGTCCAAAACAAACTTTTTCAGTGATTTTAATGAGCTTTTATCTGTGATATGTGTTGATTATGACTGTTTAATTATTCTGGGAGACTTCAACATTCACATGGACAGTCCTGAAGACAGAAGTCCAATAGATCTATGTGACACTCGTAGAAATGTCGGTTTGACTCAACATGTTAAACAGCAAACGCACAAACAGGGACATATTTTGGACCTGATCATCACTAAGGGTCTAAATATTTCCAAGGTGTCTGTAACTGATGTTGCCCTATCTGACCACTTTTCTCTTATTTTTGAAAGCATCATCTCCAATGGCTCAGTTTGCCAAAGAGACGTTATAAGAAAACGCATCTTTAAGGACGGTGCTGCTGAAACCTTTAACCAGATTTACTCTTCTACCTCCACTTTGCCCTGTAACACTGTAGATGAGCTGGTAGAAAACTTCCATTCTAAAACCTCGGACATCATTGATTCAATTGCTCCTATTAAAGTGAAAGTCGTTTCTGGGAAGAAAACGTCTCCGTGGAGAAGTTCTCCACCAGTCAGAAGTGAAAAAAAGGAGTGTCGAAAAAGCTGAACGCAGGTGGAGAAAGACTGGACTCCAGGTTCACTATATTATCTATAAAGAGAGACTATACAGATATAACCTACAACTGAAAAATGCGAGAGAATCTTTCTTTTCTGAGATCATCAGCAGAACATTAACAATGCTCGTGCATTATTTGCCACGGTCGACAGGTTAACAAACCCTCCTGTAACTGTAGCATCTGAACTCCACTCTACCAGGGCCTGCAATGAATTAGCTAACTTCTTCACTGAAAAAAACCCAAAAGATCAGAGGGGCAGTCAGCACATCCACATCAACTCCAGAACCAAAGTTGTCTCCAACTAGAACTGATTTTGACAAAATTTCCCAATTTCACTAAATAAACTACAAAAACTTAGAAGAAATCGTACAGCAACTAAGCTCTTCTTCCTGCTGTCTCCATGTTTTACCCACAGCTTTCCTTCAGAAAGCTTTGCCTGTAATAACATCTGATTTAACACAAATAATAAGCACGTCCCTTTTGTCAGGTTTTTTCCTCCAGGCCCTAAAAACAGCAATTATCAAACCTCTATTGAAAAAGAGCAACTTGGACAAGCTGCTACTACAGAACTACAGGCCTATATCAAACCTCCTCTTCATCAGTAAGATTATTGAAAAAGCTGCGCTTCAACAGTTAAACAACTTCCTAACAATGACCAACCACTTCGATGTCTTCCAGTCAGGCTTCCTGCTCACCACAGTACAGAGACTGCTCTTGTCAAGGTGTTCAATGACATCCGTATAAATGCAGACTGTGGAAGAACCACGGTGCTGGTATTATTGGACCTTAGTGCAGCATTCGACACTGTTGATCACTCCATTTTATTAGAGCGCCTGGAAAACTGGGTCGGCCTTTCTGGTACAGCACTCAATTGGTTCAAATCCTACTTGAAGGACAGGGACTTTTTTGTGTCAGTAGGTAACTTTACGTCAGAGACCACAAAAATCCCATGTGGCGTTCCCCAAGGGTCCATCTTAGGGCCCCTTCTATTCAATATCAACATGCTCCCCCTAACTCAGATTTTAATAAACAACCACGTAAGTTATCATAACTATGCAGACGACACACAGCTATACGTTACGATGTCACCAGGTGAGTTTGAACCCATTCAAGGTAAATGCTAAGAAGAAATCAATGCATGGATGGGCCAAAATGTTCTTCAGCTAAATCAAAACAAAACTGAAGTAATAATCTTTGGACCAAAGGAAGAGCGTTTAAAAGTTAGCACACAGCTTCAGTTAATACAGCTAGAAACCACCAATCAGGCTGGAAACCTGGGTGTAGTGATGGACTCAGACCTGAACCTTCAGAGGCACATAAAGACAGTAACAAGGTCGGCCTTCTATCACCTAAAGAACATCTCCGGGATTAATGGACTAATGTCTAAGCAGGCTCCTACACTGGCTCCCTGTAGCTCAGAGAATAGACTTTAAAATACTTCTGTTAGTCTATAAATCACTGAATGGTTTAGCACCAAAATACATTACTGAGTTGTTGTCATTGGATCAACCACCCAGACCTCTCAGGTCTTCTGGCTCAAATCTGCTCTGCAGAACCAGAACCAGAACCAAACATGGAGAAGCAGCTTTTAGTTCTTATGCTCCACTAATCTGGAATAAACTCCCAGAAAACTGGAAAAGGGCCGAAACCCTAAGTTGCTTTAAATCAAGATTAAAAACATATTTGTTTAGAGTGGCCTTTGACTGGGCCATCTAGACATTATTGGTTACGTTTTCAGTCCAGCTTTCCTTTCATATTCTTATCCATCATTCTATTCTCTTTATTTTTTTTTATTAACATGTTGTCCATTATTTTAAGCTGAGTGGAAATATTTAGACATTTAGAGGCTTGGTGTTCAGAATGACACTAAAACAGTAGACCCTGAAGCTTTGGAGCCTACACAGGACCTCCTACATGCAGAAGACATGGTTCCACTGAGAAAACATCTTCATAAAACTCCACACTGCCTAAAGGTAACCTCAGCTCTACATGTAATCTTTGAAGCACATTGACTTCATTTCTGCTTGTTTTATATCCGGGCTCCATCACCATTAATCGGTTCAAAGATATCAGGAAAGGAGAAAGTGGTAGTCATCAATCCTGGACGAGGACGTCTGTCAGCTCAGAGCAGAAAACGGTGGAAGAAGATGTTGAAAACTGCGAAAGAAGAAGATGATGAGGCACAACAGGGGGCATGATGAGGAAGATGAATTAAATAGGACAACACCCATTTGTTCCTTTTGACAGTATCTTAATTGGACACATTTTCAAATTAGTTCTTGAGGTCTGTTCATATATGTTCGGTGATAAAAATGATGACATAAATACTTAAACAGCAAAAAAAAAAAAGGTTTCCAGTTTTGTTGCTACTGGAGCATGGTATGCTTTACTGTCTCTGCAGACTTTGCTGTATTTTGCAGAACATGAGCAGAAATTAGAAAACCCACGTTTCTGAAATCAACTACAAGCTTCTTTCTTCATTCTCCCATCAATAAACACAAGTGACATTTGAAGCCATGCATGACCATCCCATCATTCTGCCTGCATATGCTCTGACGGTGATGTATGTTTGCATATGAAAAGCTCTCCAACATGGTTTTGTACCTTTTTTTCTTGCTGGAACCAGTTGATCTTAGTTTAATCTGTTCCAGTAATGCTGCAGCAGATCTGCAGCGACAGTTTGTCCACCCGTCTAATGAGACTAAACTCCCTGGTGTAGGAGTTTAGTCTCCTAAAAGCACCATGTGACAAATTTTGTATTTCCTGGGATAATGTTCTGATGGCTCTTCCTTTCTGAACAGCTTGCTGTAAAAGTCTTTCCTTTAATGTGGAGAGGAATCTGTCCTACTCATATTTCCCGACCTTCTCACTGGGTTCCTTCATATTTTCTCATCACTGTCAGTTATTCTCAACAAGCCCAGAAAACATATTTCTGCAGTAAAACACTTCATATGTTGGGGTCATCCATTTTGGTTGGACAGACCGATTAGGCTGCGCAGTTCGACATGAACAGCTCAACAGGCGTCGCAGCTCTGACGTCACCCAGGATTATGAAACCAGCAGAAACCAAACTTTTGTTGTCATTTCCTGCGTGTCTCATGGGACAACGCAACGGAGGCGCATATCTGGAGAGACAAAAGCTCGCAGGCAAACTTTTCCTCTGTTGGATCACTTTGCTGAATATTGGACCATTTACACATTGCTGGACACCACCAGGCCTTCCGACATCATCGGCCATTTTGTATCCAGTATTGTCCGCCACTATAAATCCCAGTGGCCACTGTGGCTGGTAGGACGGGGACGTCCCAAGTCTGACGTCACAAGAGGTCTGACGTCACACGAGGTTATATGGGAAGGCGGAAGCTTTAAACCTGGCCTTCAGCTGGAGACCTCGACACGGTTACCACGCAACTGAAGCATCCTCTGGAGAAGAAGAGGTCCCACGTGTTTCTTCATTTATTCTCCTTCGTTGGCCAACGAAAAATTCATGAAAGAGGTTTCTGGAATGAGAAGGCCAGAAATTTCACTTTGCCGATCGAAGACGTGAGTTCAACACGTAACCAAAAAACCACGGAGTTTCAAGGAGACGGATCGCCACCTTGTTTTTTGTTCTAGTCGACTGCTGACGGTCAGATCATATTTTTCCCTTTCACCAAGGAGGCCAAAGGACGAAGATTGACCGCTCTTCCCGAAGTTAACCGTGGACGCACGTTAACTTTCAACTTTCACCCTCCTCCTCTTCCCCTCACACCCCCTCGCAGCCTGAAGGAAGGCTCCACAAAGTAAAACCATCCTTTATTATTTTCTTTGATTTCTTTATTAGGAATAGTCTGGCCAGGGTAGAGTAGGATTGTTACTTATAGTCTAATGTTTTCTGAATTGTATGTGCATGCAACATTGTATGGAAACTTTGATGTGCTGTGTTGATTTCTGAGGCCACCGAGTCTCGCAAGTTTGTGTCTTTACCGTGCGAACACCTGAGCGCAGCTGCGCGGTAGAACTGGACTGCGATAATAACCTCATGGTGAAATTCACCATTTTCTTTGTCACAACTTTACTGCTTGTTAACTTGAAGCCAAAAAGTTTGTGATCCTTTGTCTAAGCTGAGTTAACAACTTTGCTTGGGAGTTTTATGACAGCCCGTGTCCCGCTGGGCTACACTTTCTGGCGGACTGCTCCCAAAACTCCGTTCAACACCATATCCCTTCGTCATATTATCATTTTTGCCATAACCGCTGGTTTGATCCCATACACACCCGCTGCTGTTTTGCTTTATTGGTTAGTTAGATATTTTACCCTTTTATGTAGAACTTTGCATGTTTGAGTAGGTGAAGATTATTGAATCGGAGAGTTAATTGTATCAGGCTGATTGATTTAATACATTTTCACGTAGATAAAGAGAAGGCGTTTTGTGTTTATTTTGTGCAAGAGTGATTCGTCAGTCAAAATAAGGCAAAGTTCCCCACGTTTCGGCAGAAACGGTTGATTAAACAGTGACTTTTAATAATTGTAATTATCAGTGGCCTTGAGCCATAATTACAACACCAGAGGACAGCTCTGGTTTCATTTCATAAATGAGGATTTGGTTAAGAAATTAATTTTGTCAAATTATGATTTTTAAATTATAATTATTGATAAACATTAAATAATTAATCAATAATCATAATTACAACACCTCCACACAGCCATTCCCAGAAGAGCTTGAAAGCTGGAAATCTGTCTGATACAAGAAGGTCAAAAGATTCATAACGATCGAAGACCACGCATGAAAAACCCACAGAGGTTTTCTTTCCAAGGAGACCCCTTGTTGATTCAGTCGACTGCAACAGTTCTTCATATTTTCCCCGTTTTGGACGGATGAGAAGTTTCCCGTTTTTGAGTTGATCACGGACGCGTGATACTCTGGTCCCCCCCTGTTTCTTCAGACCTGACCCATCCTCAAACTGCTGAAGAGAAAAAATTGATGTCAAAGTAATTTCGTTCTTTTTTTTATATTAAATCAGATAGGTTCATTTAGAGGTCTGGGCAGAATGAGGCATAGTGAAGGTGATTTAGAATCACCAGTAGTTAATCTAAGGTATCAACTTGTTGCATGCAATACTGATTGAAGTGATTATTTACCGATTGTTTTATGCTGAGCAGTTTGGATTTGCTGTGTTGCTGAATCGCGCAGCGCGAATGCGATCAGCAAGGTGCATGTGTGTTTGTCCGTCTAATCCCAAATCAGCCAGGAGTTAGAAGCTGGACTTTTAAAAGTTTTCCATTTAAAGCAGCTGGGGTCTGGGCCTCGTTGCCTGACCACTCTTTGTCCCAGTTTTATTATTGGAGTTTTGTCACAGAGTTCCCGCCTCAGAGTTTAACGACACTTTGATCGAGGTTTGGGGCAATCAGCTGCTAGTGGCTAAGGGCGCAGCCCCACCAATTCTACCAGCTGATCGCCGCACCAAGAAGGCTGCCCTGTAAAGTGCTTCTGCTCCACTTTCCAAGTTACCCCAAATTGCACATTTTGCCCATAAAACTGCTGGTTTGATCTTCACAGACACTCAATGCGCATATATTTTCTTTTATTATTATTTTTTGTCATTTTACTCCCTTCTGCAGAATAGTGCTTGTTAGTTAGGTGAAGATTTTTGGACCAGAATAGTAATTATATCAGGGCTAAATGGTCAATATAAAGAGAAGCGTTTGTGTTTATTTCGTGCAAGAGTGATTTATCTTTCAAAATAAGGTCAAAGTTCCCCCACCGATCGATGAAGCAGCTGACATTTAGCATGGTTTTGGTTAATAGTTATCAATTATTAATAATAATTAACTAATTGCAATTATTACGTGCTTTGAGTCCATAATCACAACACCAGAGGACATCTCTGATTTATTTTCGTAAGTAATGATTTTTTGTTAAGAAAACTATTTTCCCAAATTATGATTTTTAATTATAATTTTTGATAAATATTTATTAATCAATAATCAGAATCGCTACAATGGTTTTACTGTTTTAAAAAACAGGACCAGGTGATAAAAGATGATGCATCAGCTTCTCAAAGGAGGTTCTATGAAGTTTCCATTAGCAGTGTTAGATGGGTGTAAGAGTGAAGGAAACAAGGAGAAATTCAACCTTTACGTTCCAGTTCTTATTATTTAAAGAGAGCAAAGTGAAGCAAAGAGGAAGCCCTGAATGCTCCTATCTAATCAACATCAATACAAATATCTCCCAGCTGAAGTTGACAAGGCTTGCCATGAAAATGAAATAAGGGATAAGGAGAAATTAGACTGTTGCTATAATTTAGCTGTGGCAAATCAGGCTTTATTTAGTCATTTAAAGATCTATTTCCTAAAATGTCTCTCTCAGCACCAAGAGGTTAAGAACACAGATTTACTTTCACAATTACATTTCTCTGTTCATGGGGTGTTGATGAGGTCATCTGAGGAGGATCACACTCATTTGCAGAATGTGAAACTTTGTGACATTTAATTTTGGTGCTTTTGCACGCTGCTGACATTTTTGGACTCTCAGAAGGTTGCCAAAGAAAATTTAACTAATGCAGAAGCAGTTTTAAGTGACGGTTAGGCGGTTTGTGGCCCTGCAGAGGAATAATCTGAAGGATGGAATACGTGTGGAGAAGGCTTATCAACAGAAACACTGACATGCTCAGTTTGAGGAGGTTCATCCTCACTGACACAGACACAGCAGCTACTTGGAGTCTCATGGTAAAAACTCAGCATTTTTAACAAATCCTCTGGTGAGCATGACTTCCACACTGCATCTACAGTCAGCTTGTTAAAATCTCATGTTCCGCTGCCTGTGTACTGACCCAATGACTCTCAGGGGCTGATTTGCACTGAACTTGAAGGTCCTGATTTTGGATGGAACAAGAGAGCAACATTATTCAAAGAGTCAGAAAGCCTGAAGTAAATGTACATTGTGTGCAAGAGATAACTGATCACACAACATCATTTGTTTCTCCTAATTAAAAACCTCTGATGCTGTGCAGCGACGAAGCAGGGAAGAAAAAAAATGAAAGTGCAAAGAATTAAGAGTTCTGAACACTGAGGTTAATCAGACAGCCAGCAGATCTACGTCTGAGCGCAGCACCGACAGGACAAACTGCTGAAGCCTTCCCATCTTCAATGAGCAGCAGAGAAGTCCTCGCTGAGAGATGGGAACGGTGGAAAGGGACAGTCTTTCACACAACGGCGCCAGTCCCGACGGCACAAATTAATGTTGCCATGCCTGCTGACTAGTCAGGAACAAGTCCAGAGAGACAGAGAGGGGATGAATCATCCAGTCAACATGGAGGCTGAAATAAGGATTTATGGAAGGAATCTCACTGTTAGTTCTACCTTAATGCGATGAGTGTGACACGGCTGCTGATCAGGGAAGATATGGGCCACATAATGAATGACAGAAACGTCTCCATCTCTTACCTGTTAATTTAACTTTGATTCATCAACACATAAAACAAATACCAAGATTTTCACATTCACATTAAATAAAAATCTGTTTTTTGATCTGTTGATGCTTAATAATTACATTAGCTTGTTTCCTTTTTTCATTACTGGATGAGAAGCATGAATCCTAACTTCTCAAACTGTGGCTTCACCTTCTGCTCCGGCTGAATTAAACTGAATGACGGCTGGACAATTCGCAACCAGTGTGTGTTTCATTCACTAGGTAGCCTCGTTGATTCTAGCAGGAGCTGAACATCAACCATGCACAACATTACGACCACCAGACTAATGCCATGGTCCATATTTTGCTGCCAAAAGAGCCTGAGGCTGCACAGTATACGCCTAGTTTCAGTGTGAGCAATATTATTATCTCAAAGAATTATTTGGAGCGCAATTATCATTAGTTCGTTTATAGCAAATGTTATGAACTCTTCCGTGCTATGGATCAATTTATTTGTCCAGCACATCCCACAGATGCTTGTCTGGCTCAAGATCAAGTGCAATTGTTGGAGGCCAAGTCAACATCTCAGGATGGTTCTTAAAAATTCCTGAACCGCTTTTGCTTTGTGGCACAAAAAGATAAACCAGATGAAAATACAACCAGTCTTATTCACTTCATGTGTCATAATGACTGACTGTAAAATAGCAGCATGTGAGATGGTTGTGAAGTAGCATCCATGTCTATTTAAAGGCGACCCTACCATAAAAAGATCGATGCTGTAAAAACAGTTTGCCTGATATGTGAAGATCTAAAGTCTGGATTTGTATTTGTGTGGTTAATGAGCTGAGAAACCCTCAGCTTAGTTTCGATCAGGAGTTCTGGTGCTGGGTGGGATCAGTGGTTGGGACAAAAAGGTTGCACCCAGAACTGGAATCGCTTTGAGAACACAGTGTGTAAAATGTTGGTAAGCAAAATAAAACAAACCCATTTCATCCACTATTAACAGGTTTCCGCTGATTAAATCACCAAGGGACCGATCTGTTCCACACATGGAGCTTTACTACATGTGTGGAGGCTTTTATTGTAATGCAACACCAGTCAGGGTTGTTGTGGCCTGAAGAAGCACATTCTTGAAATATTTTTCTTTTAGCAGATCAGATATGATATTAGGGTGAAGCATTAATTAGATTATTCTAGTAAGTTTTTAAAGAAAATTCTGAAATCACTTTCAACAAACACCAGCTGCTCTTTTGCAAAACAACACTTTGAAAGGTGCCTAAATATTATTTATGCATGAATGCTGTCATCTTTTAGTGCATTTTTAATTTTCTTGTATCCAATCAACCTGAAACAGTAAAATGTTGGTGGCTAAAGATTAGAAGCAGCCAGCTGTACACCCTGTTGCAGACAAAACCCTGTAAAATTGCCATGTTTCTCCCTACTTCACATATATCCACCTTGACAGCTGAAATAAAAGGCAGAGAATAGCTTCCTGTCAGACTGCAGAACAGCTCTGTCACTTCAGTCTTACCGGAAAAAAAGGTTCAGGAAAGAAACAAAGCATGTTGTCTGCTTTTTTGCAGTCTGGTATCAATGTAAACTGGCTGTCTTCTGTTTGAGAGCTTCAATAACAGAGGTTTCCTTCAAGAAGCTTTTGGAGTCCCAAACTAACATCCACCAATTAAAACATGAAGCACCGCCTCGCAAGACAGTCTAATAATGAAAATAAATATGTAGAAAAAAAGTATTTTTTTTTCACTCTTTGCTTTACTGGACTTCAGGTTCTGCTGCTGCCTTTGAGCCATGACGGTCAGTGTGCACTGAAGCGGTGTGCAGCAGGGTGGAAAAACGTTGAATGCTCCTTTTGGATTTTGTGTGAATCTTGATATCTTGTTTCAAAGAGATAGCAAGATGAAGCAGGAGACAGACAGAATGAGGGATTTATCTGCTGTAAAGAGGGAGTTTCTCCAGTCTCCATTGGTGAAGAGGAAGCTGAGCTGAATAGGGAAGCTCTCAAACCCCTGGTCCATATATTTCCAAAGCTTATTTATGGTCAGGAAATATGGATCATAACTGAAAGAAGAAAGATCTCTGCTTTGGAGATCAGGTGAGAAGCTCAGTCCCCCAAGGAAAGCTTGCTCTGCATCGAAAGATGTCAGTTGAGGGGGTTTAAACATCTAATCAGAATGCATTTGGAGATTTCTGGGCACGTCCCACTGGCTAGAGGCTACAGTCGAAGTATATATCTTTCTAGGCCTGGAAACACCAAGGAAACCTGGACTGATCAGGAGAGACAGCATCCACCCCAGTCTGGACAGAACAGCTCTTATTTATAGGAATCTGAACAAATTTATTAGTTCTCCAAACCTCTGACAACCCAGGGTTCAGACCAGGAAGCAGGGTCGTAGTTTAACACTCCTCTCTGCAGCTTCTGTTATGTTACCCGCCCATTTCCCCACTGAGACAGTGTCTTGCCCATGGTTAAAATCGAATATTATATATCTTATATATCTATTATATATCTATATATCGTGATACATCTTAGATTGAATTGACTTTGCTCCAAATATCCACAAACCTACCCAACTTTATCTTCATTCTCTGGACCTTCTGCTGACATATGGCATTGAGTGTAAACAATATTTTCTCATAACCCTGTCCTGTCTGACCATTTTTTTAATAACATTTGAGTTTAATTTAGCTGAGAACTCAACACCTGAAATAAAAATTCATTATAGTAGCTCATTATCAGATAATGCTGTAACAACCTTGAATCTTTTCCATTTTTAACTTCATTATCACAGAAAAACACAGATAAAGGCAGTAATTTTGTTTCTTCCCCTTCACAAATTGATTCTCTTGTTCAATTCAATTCAGTTTATTTATATAGCGCCAATTCACAACACATGTCGTCTCAAGGCACTTCACAAAAGTCAGGTACATACATTACAATTAATCCTAATCATTGAACAGTGCAGTCAGATTCTGTTATTTATTCAAATTGGATAAAAAGTTTTTTCTATCTAAGAAACCCAGCAGATTGCATCCAGTCAGTGACTTGCAGCATTCACTCCTCCTGGATGAGCATGTAGAGACAGTGGACAGTCACTGGCGTTGGCTTTTGCAGCAATCCCTCATACTGAGCATGCATGTAGCGACAGTGGAGAGGAAAAACTCCCTTTTAACAGGAAGAAACCTCCAGCAGAACCAGAACCAGGCTCAGTGTGAGCGCCATCTGCCACGACCGACTGGGGTTAGAGAGAACAGAGCAGAGACACAAAGAGAACAAAGAAGCACTGATCCAGGAGTACTTTCTATGGGAAGGAAAAGTAATGTTAATGGATGTAGCTCCTTTAGTCGTTTCACCTAGAAAGAAAGAACAGATAAACTCTGAGCCAGTTTTCAAGTTTAGAGTCTGAAAGAGAGCACATAGAGTTAGTTACAGTAAAAGCTCAGTCAGTAGCCATGTCTAGGAGAGAGAAAGGGTTAAACACTGAAAGACAGGGCCATGTGGATCATCGGTAGAGGGTGAGCATTAAGTTGTTGCCAGCAGAAGCTTGGAGGATTCCCCTCTCCAGAAAGGTGTCACAGGTAGACACAGAGTCAGGCCAGGTGTAGCTTCTAGGAAGAGAAAAGAGAGAGAACAAAGTTAAAAGCTGAAATAACAGCAAATAATACAAAATTGGAGAGTAGTGTGAGAATGTAGCGAAGAGGGTGAAAGTGGTCATTATGTCCTCCAGCAGCCTAAGCCTATAGCAGCATAACTACAGAGATAGTTTCAGTTCAGATTATTTAGTTAAACGGCGCTTATTTACAACAATGTCATTTCAAGGTACCCCACAAAGGGTCCCACTGATGGTCATTGTTATAGTAAAAACCACATAGTGTTACTTCCTCATTCCTGCTGCATTTGATACAGTCGATCACAATATTCTCTTAGAAAGGCTGGAATATGCTGTAGGGATCAGGGAAACAGCACTAGGCTGCTTTAAATCTTATTTGTGTGACAGATTCCAGTTTGTTCATGTAAATGATAAATATTCATCAAACTCCAGGGTTAATTGTGGAGGACCACAGGGCTCAATGCTTTAGGCTTAATATTATCCTTTTTGATAAAGCTTATAGTTA
The DNA here is from genome assembly GCA_036173005.1 of Crenichthys baileyi. Lineage (NCBI taxonomy): Eukaryota > Metazoa > Chordata > Actinopteri > Cyprinodontiformes > Goodeidae > Crenichthys > Crenichthys baileyi. The sequence goes on from JAHHUM010001285.1 coordinate 80,575, forward strand.
GAGTGGCTTAGGTTATCCTAAACTATCTGTTTTTATGCTGCTATAGGCTTAAACTGCTGGAGGACATAATGACCTATCACTCTCTCTGCTACATTCTCATACTATTCTCCAATTTTGCATTATTTGCTGTTATTTCAGCCTTAAACTTTATGTTTTCGCTCAGTTTTTTCTCTTCCTAGAAGCTACACCTGGCCTGACTCTGTGTTTAGCTTTAGCACCTTCCTGGAGGGGGACATCAGCTGAGCTGCAGCTGCTGATGATGCCCCGTCTTTCAGTGTTTAACCCCGTCTCTCCTAGACATAGCTACTGGCTGAGCTTCTACTGTGATTAACTCTATGTGCTCTCTTTCATCCTCTAGACTTGAAAACTGGCTCAGAGTTCATCTGCTTAGCTGTCTTTTTCTGGTTCTAGTTCTGCTGGAGGTTTCTTCCTGTTAAAAGGGAGTTTTTCCTCTCCACTGTCGCTACATGCATGCTCAGTATGAGGGATTGCTGCAAAGTCAACGCCAGTGACTGCCCACTGTCTCTACATGCTCATCCAGGAGGAGTGAATGCTGCAAGTCACTGACTGGATGCAATCTGCTGGGTTTCCTTAGATAGAAAAACTTTTTATCCAATTTGAATAAATAACAGAATCTGGCTGCACTGTTCAATGATTAGGATTAATTGGAATGTATGAACCTGACTTGAAATCTTTATGATTCGATTCAATTGACTTTGTAAAGAGACATGTGTTGTGAATTGGTGCTATATAAATAAACTGAATTGAAAGAAATCCCCAGGAGGAACTGGAGAGAGTCGAAAGAACACTTTCTGGATTTGCTTCCACAACTTGAGAGCAAATATTTGTGTGTCTCTTTCCACAAGACCGATTCCTGGGATTCCTTATGGGGTCTGAGTAAGAAGATATGTCTGGGTTTAGCTCCATGATGGCTAGCATGATACAATCTGTAAATATTACCATAAAATATTAATCTACAGGTTAGGTGCTAAGCTGACCTGACTAAAAATCAGCAAACCAAAAAATATTTTGAAAGGAATGAAACCAAAACTAGAAGAACTGAGGCTCCAAAATACAAGGACGCTAAATTGTTGTATTGAGCAAAAAGAGGAAATCCAACATTTGGAACATCTGACAGTATAAATGAGCTGAATGAGATATCATGCTGTGAAATGTTGTTTGAAGGTAGGTGTAAAATGTTTCCCCATCAGCTTCGGACCTTCTGTTCATCCCGTTTTCACAGTGAAGCTTGGGCAGCTCCAACTGTGAGTTCAGGTCAGATAAATCAGAACCAGGAACTGGAGCACAGAACTTCCTGAGACTCTTTCTGCAAATAAAAGTAAAAATAATTCCAGGCCTCAATATTGATTTTTGATAAGCAAATCCACCCCTGGTTGCTCGTTTTTCTGGTTTGTTTAAATGTTTTACTCTTTTATAACAATCAGAACCACGATGCTCTATGTTAAATGATTTAAACTAAAATCCAATATTTACTGAATCAGTTATGAGCGTCACTTCTCTTTGTTGTGTAACAAATAAATAACTTGAAGCTTTTTACCAAACCCTGGGCAGCAACATGCTCAGATTACATCAGGTAAAGTCTAAAAGATACATCAGATTATAATAAACTGTCTAACCAAGCAGCACCAAACTCTGCTGACAGATAGATATGATCTGTGTTTGTGCATTCTAATGAACTGTGTTTCGTAGAGTAAAATCATATATTGACGTGCTCTCTGCATCTGGGGCCCTTTATTGACTAAACTCTGCTATTTCTGATTCAGTGCAGAGTTGTTCAGGTTTTCTCCTCTGTAACCTTTGTTCAATCCTGTGCATCTGCAGACGCCTTTAAACATTTGATTGGACAAAACATTTGGAAGAAGTATTATTGCTGAATGAGTGATTCTTGGGTTGCACAGAGAGACTTTACTAAATGGATGTACACAGTCAGAGGTGATCTGTTGGTTACTGGATGTTTAAATCTCTGAAATGACCTGCAGAACACCTGGAGGTGGTTGACACCAGAGGGGACCGTCTTCTGCCTCTTCTACCTTAACCAGTTCTTCCCTGTGTTCTGGTTTTGGGTCAGAGTCACGGGGTTAAAACATACTTCCATATATTTACAGATTACAAGGTTTTTCAGCAGTTTTTATAACATTTGGCAGTGGTTGAAAATGTAGTATACGGTACTTCCCAGAGTGTTACTGCAGCTGCAACACAGCCGAATAGAGGGCACTACTGACCATGGCGAGGGCAGTAGAGAAAGTCAATGCTGTATCCCCACCATCAGTCCAGGATCTGCTTCAGAGCCACTTCAGGGACAGAAATCTGATCATCAGCTGAAGCTCCAGATGTTTTCGGAACAGCCCCGAATCTCATGAAAGAAGGTATTTAGGAGTTCATGTCTGTTCAAAATATGCATTAAGCTCCAAAATGACGGACTTCACATATTTATTTAAAAACAATCAGATTCGTTTCTGTTGTGTTCCATATAATCACTGCCCACTCCACCTAACCTGACAATGAGTCTACAGGAAAAGAAGGCAAGAAGTGGTTATTTGTGTACACGCTGCACGGCGACTGCGCAACTACATGCACAGGCTCAGGCGGAAGCAGAGCGGCTTAACCCAGACTGAAGTTAGTGGTAATGCTGGCTCAGAATGGGTTTCACCTGAGCTACAGGTAAAGTTAAAAGGCCTGGCCGTGACAGAAAACAGCAGGAACCTTCTCTGTGAGCTTTTAGCTGGATCTCCATCATGATGAGAAAAATGTCTGATCCTTTAGTTCAATCACAATCAAAGCATTCAGTCCTAAAGTTACTAAACTAATGAAAGGTCCTTCAGATCACCACGTTGCATCTAATGGCTGCAGCCGGTCCTGTAGTCCAGTTCTACATGTAGGCAGCAACAGGCGTTGCTCAATAAAATATCTCCTGGTGCCGGTAAGACACAGTAGAAAGAGCAAAAGTAACCCTACATCTTCTCTTTCATATCTTCTGATCCTAAACATACAGCTCTGGGTTGTTTAAAGGTGCAGAATTAATGAGAAATAAATTAAAGCATTAATCACAGGTGGACCACTAATTAGTCCACAGTTTTATTGTTCTGAATATTACATGTAATATGTAATATTATATAAAATAAAATTAAACAAGGATCCAGTTTTACTCAAGGTAATACATACATACCACTTGTATACATGTATACATTGATTAATAACTAATATCAGTACTGATAACAGGACAAAAGGTCAGAGTGCAAGAAAGGTCCAGGATGAGGCTCCATGTTCTATTTTAAACACCTTTTTCTCTACAGAAAGTGGTTAATGGTAAAGGCTGAACTAATGGCTCACCTGGTCAGAGGAGAAAAACAGACTAAGTGGAATGAAGGGCTGGAAAGATGGCAGTAAATCAACAGGTTCATGGAAGAAGGAACATATTTTAATGAAATTATTTGGAACAGCATAATTAAAATAAATAAATGTGGTTTTAGGATCTTACCATTCAACTAATATGTAAGAAAATCAATTTTATACCATTTTTCTTTGTAGAAATGTAAGAAATTGTAACAACGGAGCCTCAGCGGTGGGAGAGAGAGTGAGAGAGTAAAATTTAAAAAGGTCATTTACGTAAATGAGAAAAGAAGCACATTTGTCTGAGCTACAGTAAACACATTTTCTCTGAGTTGAAGAACAACTTTAGTCAAGCCAAACGTTTGTTTTTTTTTTATCAGTAGTGAACTGTTTCTCTTTATCCTTCAATTCAACTACTAACAAAAAATTAAAACCAAGTCAAATTATCTTGAAGCTTTTTTGTTTGATTCACAATAACTTGCCAGTCTAAACATCACTTTAAGTGTCTTATAAACTGGGTCGCTGTCTGATGGAAAGTAAACTATTTAATGCCTGGGCTAAAGACCCCAATGGTTCAGACCTTAAAAACGCCCCTGGTGGTGCCTCTGCTTTATACGTGATTTTGTTCCATGATGGAGCTCTTAACTGGAATTATTCATATGTGGAATCATTGAAATGAATTCAATTACAATTAATCCATTCCAGACCCCCAAAGCACCACGATGCAGCATTCATGAATATGAAGGTGCTCTAAAAATGTTAAATATTTGGTTCTGTGTCAGAAAAAAGATGTAGTAAAAGTAAGCCTTTTATTAAATGCTGAACTGATGTGGAACAGAAAAACTGCAGAGTAAATAGAAAGAAAACAGGAAAGTTAAGTAAATCACAGTAAAAGCAGTTAAATGAATTTCTAAAACAGGAACGCCAAATTAGCCTGACTCCTTTTACAAAATAATAATATATAATTAATAAAATAATAATAAATAATTCAATAAATAACTAGGCAGAGAGCTTACCCCCCCCCCCCCCCCCCAAATCAAATTTCATAAATCATGAAATAACCCAAGATGTACCATCAGAGGCTGGAGGAACAGAAGTTCCATATCCTCTTGTATAACCTTTTCTGGAGCAAAAACAGATGGCATTTTTGTTTTTTTATTAGGAGGCGAAGAAAGTTTTTACATAAGCTGTGCGTTAATGGCTGACATGCAACTTAGCAACATCAAGAAAAGAAGTAAAAGCGACTATCATCTGCATAGCAGTGAAGAAATCCCTTAAAAATGTTAAAAATGTGCAAAAGAACGATCGATCTATCGGAGCCTAGATAGATGGATAGATAAAGTCCCAAACTATTAATTAGTACCAATTTTATATTATTAGTAGGGGAGCATTGTGTTCAGATTTTCAAAAACAGTTCTTGTTTTCATTTAACCAGTAATGCTGGTAGTTGTCTGCGATGGACTGGCGACCTGCCCAGGGTGTACCCCGCCTAATATATTTCCACCTTCTACAGGACCATAGAGTGTCTGGTTTTTGAAGTGCTAAATAAAAAAGCAGAAATCCTAAAATAAATAATGCAGAATGGTCGGCACACTTTGGGGCAAAGTGAATTTGATTTGGCTTATTTTTAGCATGCTACTTGGAAACTGGGAGTCCTGACAAAAATGTTAAACAATGTCAAACAAAACAACTCTCAGGGTTCTTTTGTTCCACAGCTTGGACATGCTGGAAAACAGATTGAAAAGCTTCTGTGTAATTACTACACACAGGAAAATCAATAAGAAAGGACAGGCATCATAATCAAAAAGATTTTGCAAGTTGGACCAACGTTCTCACCTTGCAAGCCGCAGCCTGGCAGCTGCTGTGACCTTTTAAGCCGTTTATGTCTCTGCATAGATATTGACATTAACACCCTTACGCCTGAATGAAAAGTGCTTGGTAAGCCAACAGCTGCGCTCGCCGAACTGTGCACCTTAGAGGTGAATCATATCATGCTGGATTAGCCTCACCTTAATTTATCGGTGCCAGCTTTGTATCTGGAGACTCTGGCCATCAACAAGGGCACGCAGACAGCATCCAGCCAGCGCTTCTCATACTTTGGTTCATTAGCAGAGGGCGAGGGGGGCGATGCAGCCTGTGTGGAAAACAGAAACAATGCAATGAGCTCCAGCTCCCAGCCAGTCCATCTGATCCCTGATGATGTGGTCTGCTGGAACCATATGGCACATACTGTACAGTACAACACAATTACTATTCGTCTTCATAATTATTAGAGTTAACATGGGTAGTATGACTCAAAAGCCTTATTTAACTTGTTCAGTACCCAGAAGGAACTGTCCAATACAATTTGGTCCATGCGCAGAACAGTGATTGAGATGTAAATGATTAGATTTGCAAGAGACCTAAAGTTGGTTCAGTTTATTTATGATAAATAAGATATAAAAACAGAAAAGATATAAATTCACATAAAGGCTCTGACAGAAATGATTTCACATATTACAATAAAACCTGAGGCCAATGCACAGTCTGTCAGTCATACAAGTCCATTAACATCCAGCTGCATAAAAGTGGGGGGATTAAGACTAAAACATTTGACCTAAACTGCTTTACCCCTGCAGGAAAACATACACATTATAGAATATTGTTTCTTTACTAAAAAAAAAACAATAAGAAACTATTTCAAGAAAACTGACATTTAAGTCAGTTAAAATTTCAGAAAATCTGAATATTTGTTACATGTGGTGAGTACTGAAGTTATGCTATTAATAGAAAAAATTAGACAGTGGTGCAGTTGTTAGCACTGCTGCCTTGCAGGATGAATGTTCAAATCCCGACGTAGTACTCTCCAGCAAACCAACATGGAAATGCTCATTCATCAGCTCCTCACTAATTTACTGTTAATGTTTGTCTGAAACATGGTTCCAAACGTTTCATGATTGTTAAGGTGATTATCAGGCTAAAGTTGTAGTTAATGTAGTTTCATGCTAGAAAATGAGCTGAAATCTCTAAACCCCAGGTTTGAATCTGCTGCAGGACAAAGACAGTGAGGTTATGTTTTGGGGATTTCTGTAAAAGGACTAAGACTGGAACTGTGACCCTAACTGACCTAAAAGGCTCGGTGGTAGGATTTAGCTTTGTTTCATGGAAGCCGTCTGACTGGGCTGCACCAAACACACCAGGCAGGAAAGACACCTTGAAGTGTGAGGGCTTGCTGCTTTTCTGCTTCTGTAGATAGTAGAAATTGGATTCCTCAGTAGTGTTGGACAGCTGTAAACCCTGAGCTCTGGTTAGTGTGATAGGCAGAGGATCCTAAAAGAGGTCCTTAAAGAGCACCTGGAACCAAAGAGATGTTCTGGGGAATGCAGCATTACAAAAAACTACCCAGCAGCAATTCATTTGTCTTAGGATCAGGATGTAAATAAAGTGATAGTTTAACACCAAGGTTTTCCCCACTAAAAATGTAACCATGGCAACGTGTATGAGGTGGACTGATAAAATCAGTGGTTTCTGAGCTGATGTTAGAAACACCATTAAATAAAGACTTTTTTTAGTTTATATTGAGCTTCAAAGCATAGCTAAATGGAAGGAAGCAGAGTTTATGGCAGATGTCAGCTACTTTAAATGACTTTAATGTCCTTAAAAACAACCAGGCTCATTCAAACCAAACTATTACAAATCGATTCAGACTGAAGCAGGAATGAGACCTTTCCAGACTGCCAGCAAAGAAGAGGAGATTTCATGTTTTTGTAGGAAAGAACAAACATAAAAAAACAGTTTAAAGATGATCAGGTCCAATAGAACCCAAATAATATCTGCTCACCACCAACCTGCACTACAAGACAAACTATTCTACATCTAAGCTGCTCACTATTTAGTGATAAAAGGCTGAGGCTCTTTTATTTAAGGTTTTCAGCGGATTTAAGCCCTAAGTCATAAAGAGTCAAAGCAGTTTATTCTGATTGTCTAATTTGGACCACCAGAGAATCTGCCACAGATATGTGGCCTCTCTACATTTGTCACTTTTGCCCAGAAAGACATCTGGACACAAGGGGACAGTTCTGTTCCTCTGGTACCACCGAGGAACCAAGTTAGAACGGCAGTGGTGGTCTCTTTTGCTGCGGGTTTGGATGTCTGGATTCACATAAAATGTGCAACCACAATCTAAACAAGTTGATCAGTCCAGGTTCTGGTTCAGTTGGGTCTGGCTTTTTGGTTTAACCAATCAGAAGCAGACTTTTGGACCAACTGTTGCCTTATTTCATTTGAAAACAACCTCAGTTGCACCACAGGTAGAATATAAAGTCTAGCACAATAATGTAAAATAAGTAGCTGCGTCATATTATACAGAGAGTCTGAAGTTCTTCATGTCTGTTTCATAGATGTGTTTTTATCCATAATTTTTCATCCCAACTAAAACAAACTGCTGGTTTCTGTTGTATACATTCACTGTTTTAAACATAAAACCTTCCTACAGGATGAAAATGACCTTTCCCTATCAGGATGTAGTGATAATCATCATTCAGTGTGGAACATTACGATAACTTCTAAGCTATTTTAATAAGCCTGGAAAGCCACAAACGCACATTCAGTTTGGAAAAAAAGCCTTATTTTGACGCTAAAATCATAAAAGTGGGCAGCAGAGCAAAGGATCTCTACACCGGAGCTTCTCTAAGCAACTAAGAACCCGACCTTATGAATTCATGCTGATGGTGGCAGCAGAAAAATCACGCCTGAATCTGGTTTCAGAACAGTTTATTATCACCATTTTATTTCTTTCTTTGTATTATTTACGGTTCATTCACTGTATCAGTGACCAGGTTTGAAGCAATAAATGAAAAGACAATGATGAAAATTTTTCCATAAATTTCTTTTTTTCAGGTTTATTCCTTCACTATTTGTGTGTCCCGATTAATCCAGGTGGTTTGAGGCAATCCTTCGAGCATTCAGCAACCTTTCACTGCAGCATCTTATAACCAAGGACGAATTAAACTGAACTTCGGGTGCCGGTAAGTAGTTGGAACCACTGTTAGAAGATGCAGGTTTAAAGGCTTCAAGCAAATCTTAGAAGCCCATTGTTTGGCTTGAAATGAACCTTCCATACAAGCGTAATATCTGAACACTTGAAAAAGCAATCCATGTTGCAGGAGGGTTTTTTTTAATTATTATTTTTAACCAGGCTTTAAAATAAAAGACAATTTATAAACTGAAAAGATTCACTTTGCACAATTTTGCTAAATTGTTTCTGAAGCTCTGTTAATGTTTAGCCAAACTTCAAAATTGTATTTAAAAGCATGAACATCACTAAACAGGGTGGGTAAAGTGCACCCCGGCAAACATATAAATGGTTTATGACAGAACCTGCCTTATAAAAGGACTGTTTTTGACAATTTAGTTGTATCATTTAGTCATATAGCAGCTTCCAGTGATTTCTAGGACAGCCAATAGCTACTGTCCTTCCTGGGGAGTAGCCAGCAGTGGTTTGGAGATGTCCCTGCGAAGCTTGAACATCTCCACAAGAGTGTGACAGTCAAACACAGAAAAAGAAATTTTGCTAAACTTCAAACCAGTTTCTGTAAAAATACAGCTCACTGCATATGATTAACAACCACAACAAAGCACTTTACCGCAGCTGCTGCTTCCTTATTGGAAGTTGCTAACATAATCCACCCTGCAGCTACAGAGAGGAGCTGATAGAAGAATCCATGGAGAGAGTCGGATCTGGAGTCGGGATCGAAACTCATCAAGGGGAAAGTTACAAGGTTCATGGTCTGGACACAAACGTGAGATATAATCAGTCTAATTGCAAAGAAAAACAGAAGATTAATGTGGGGTCCTTTAAAGACAAGACTAAGTGTAGCAGAAAAGAGGAATGGTGCTGAAACATCTTTGTGACTAATATTTCACATGGCCAGAAACTGTAGGCAAAAATAGTTTCTACAATCCATATTTACAGCACTGACAAAACAATACAAGTCTCTGAGAAGGCAGAAAGTACTGCTTATTTACCACAGTTGGTCCAAACGTTAGTATTCAGACTGTAAAACATTTAATATCCTGATTAAATTCAAATTTAGGGCTTGATAACACCTCATGCAAGACTGATGCAGTGCATTAAAACAACTATCCAAAGGTCTGGAGGCACAATACGCTGACAAAGGTTCTGCTAACTGGAGATTTCCCCACATTCAAATGCAAATCACACCTCTCTCCTAATGAAGAACAGATGCGTTGCACATTATCTAACGAGTTACGGATGAAATGAGTGAACATCAAACAGCAAATCACTCCTTGAGCAAAAGATAATCTGTCAGCATAAATCCCCAAACCGCTCTAAATTATCTGCTGTTGTCTTATTATCATTACAGGCAGTCTACAGGTAGAGATATATGTATTCATAACAGAAAAACAAAAGCTGCTGAAATCAGAGCGGCTGAACGTCTCACTGGAGCGGTAAACTGCCCTCTGGCTGGACTGTTGCTGGGTGTGAAGAGGGGAGGGAAACTGCATACCTCTGCAAACTGAGTCCAACATCTCTACTCCTGTATGCCAGAACCATGTCAGCTCCACGAAGCTGCATTCCTGAAGAAATTATCATCTTTTGCCCCAATTATGTCAAGCGAGAACAAAATGTTTGAGTTAACTCAAGTGGAGGCCTTCAGAAAGTGGTAGGTGTAGCAGGAAATGGAACCCTATCAGGTTGTCAAAGTGGATTTCAATGACAGAGCACCTGTCTCTGTGGAGCTGCAAGACACAAACTTAAGCCACAGCGCTGCTCTTGACATGCTGGATGCTGCTGCTTCAGTGGTGAATAATTATCTGAAAGACGACGAAAGACAAAGCTCTGTGAATGCTAATTCTCTGCCCAGGAGGAGGCTTTCATAGTGAGGTCTGCACCAATCCTGGTACTGAAATCCACCTGAGCAGAAGGCCTGTTCTGAGTTTACCACAAAGTAAACAAGTTTAGTTTTAAGCGTTTGGGTTTGAACAATGTTTCAGGGACTGATCCAAGAACTAAGACTGAATGACCCAAACAGGGTTTTGATCATTTCATCTTTTAAAGAGTAAAACTCATGTTTTCTGTAAATTCTCTTTTTTTACTGGCTTCTTTCCATTTATCTATCATTGTTTGTTTATCCAAGATCAGGTCCTGAAGATACCAGCTCCAGGAATGAAACACAGACATCCGTCTCCCCAGAGTCATACTCCAGAACCTCCTGAGTATCTTAAAGCATTCCTAAACCAGAAGGAGCATATATTACCTTCAGAAAGTTCTTGGTCTGCCAATGCCAATCCAACCCAAAGAACTGAAACCTCTCCCTGAACACATCAACATAGTGAGTTGCATTAACATTCACTGGGAAGGACAACATGGACCAGAACCACATCAACACTTTGGGTTTCTAACATCTACAGAGCAGCTTTGACCCGTCTCCTTGGGTGTTCTACAGCCATCCACAACTTCAGACATGTGACCAAAGCAGATCCCATGTTGGCATCATTCACAATCATGTGATCGCTGATTTGTAATTGATAAGCCTGATGTTTCTAATCCAGGTTCAGAGCTGAAGAAGCATTCTGGATGAAAGGTGAAACAAGAAGTCCAGCTGTGCTCTAGTTAAGCATCTAGGACAAACATGTTCTAGATGACCGAGAATCTAGTAAGAAGCTCCTGATGTTCCTGGGTTCGGAGGAGTGGCGTAGCATCAGGAATGTGATGGTTGTAGTTCATGTCCTGGATACATTAATATGGAGGCTCCTGAAGCTCTGACTCTAGATGCAGTCCACAACTTACAAATTCTCCCCAAACTCTTGAAAGAAGAATAAAACTTTGGTTCCCAATCCTCACAAGGCTGTAATTATCCATGGTGTTTCCTTTTCTACCACACTTTTTCCTTCCACTCAACTTTGCAGTAACATGTTTGGACACAGCGCTCTGTTCACAGCCAGTTATAACCTTTGTGGTATACCCAGTTTTTGAATGAATGTCTGCTGGAAAACTGTCAATTTTGTGTAGACCTTAACAGAACATTTCTTTAATAAAAGCCTTTTTTATCCGTCTGATGTCATTTTTCATTTTCCAAGAAACTGAATTTTGGGTTTTCATAAGCTTTGCCAGGATCATCAAGACTAACTTGATTAGATGTTTGAAACACTGTCTACACTGGAGCTTCTCTAAAGTTGAACACTATGAGTCTAATTATAATGAGTTTAACTTTTTGATGAGGATATAATTTTTTGGAAATGCATCCATGCAATCACTGAAAAAAAAAAAATCAAACCCACCCAGGAGAAATAATTTAGTTCAAACCTAATGTGGCACGTTTGTAGACCAATGATGAGATGGAAATGATCTAATTTCCAAGAAGCTGAAACATCCAGAACCAGCACTGTGGGACATAATTACTGTTGTCACCAGTTACCAGAGCACCTAACAGTGAAACAGCAAGTGAAGGTCAGCAGATACAGATTAGACAGCAGAACTTGAGTTTTATTGGGGTTCTAATTCGGGTCTGCATGTGCCGGTACCATCACTTCTTTCGTTAAACCACCACTCAGGCCCTCTGTGTTTTTGTCAAAAAATAAATTAGGCAAAAACAATTAAGCTGGGTTTTTTCAAAATGACAAGATGTTCAGATATTCCAATTTGGATCAAATACTCTGTTAGTGTTGTGGACCGCTTTGCTAAAACACAAGGAGACTGAAGGAATCAGTCACTGATTATTGTGGGGGAGGCAGCACTTTTCTTTGTTGTCACACCATATTTCACTCAGCTAAACTCTACTTTCCTCATTTCCAGGGTTCAGACATCCCTGACTGCCATGGCCTTCCAACGTTACGATGGTTAATGCACTGCTACAGACCATAATATTAACCCCTGACAACAAGCATCGTCTCTTCTGTCAGGGAAGAGAAAGTACCATGCCCCTCAACCCACCGTGAGCCTTGTGGCTGCGCTGCATTAGCCTTGACTGGGACTGCTGTCAGAACAGAAATTGCTCCCTCCTCTTCCTCCCAACGTTTCTCACAGCTTGATTGTTGAACGTTGATGAAAACATGGCGAGTCTGAAAAGAGGTTTTTTCTCACATCTCAGGAACTCAAATCAAATCAGGCATTTCCCAATAATGCTGTTAAAATGCAGTCGTTTAAAGCAGGACACAAAATTGAACATTTTTAGAAGTGCTCAAATTTCTCAGATTATTTTTTCCTTCATGCTTTGAAAGTAGTGATTCAGAATGGTGTCTACCACAGCCTTGGGTTATGCCAGCTGCCAACTACCTCGTATGAATACGCCTACAATGAGCTCAGAGATGGCAGTGATGATCAAGAAAACCCTACCCTGACCCTAACCCGTGAGCTTTGGGTTGGGCACCACCAAAAAGCGATGCTTTAGCTCTAAAAACAGCCATCTGTAGTAACTCAAGTAGCTTGAATGTCGGTAAAAGGCCTTTATGAGATTTAAACACATTACTGTTTCTTTAAACTAGTCTGTATTGGTTCATTTTTTATTGGTTTATTTGTCACATGCAGGTTAACAAACAGTCAACAATGCTGCCAGCGATGACCTCTATTTTTAATTGAACTGACTTAAAAAAACTGCAGTGGAAATCCATGCTTCAAGAGTTTTTATTGTTAATTCAATTCAGTTTCATTTCTATAGCGCCAATTCACAACACATGTCGTCTCAAGGCAGTTTACAAAGTTAATTCAATCCAATCATACAGATTTCAGGTCAGGTTCATACATTCTAATTAATTAGTTTGAATGTTTGTATGAATATCATGACAGTATACACTTACCAGCCACTTTATTAGGTACACCTTGCTAGAACTGGGTTGGACCCCCTTTTGCCTTCAGAACTGCCTTAATCCTTGGTGGCATAGATTCAACAAGGTACTGGAAACATTCCTCAGAGTTTGGTCCACATTGACATGATAGCATCACACAGATGCTGCAGATTTGTCGGCTGCATCCATGATGTGAATCTCCCGTTCCACCACATCCAAAAGGTGCTCTATTGGATTGAGATCTGGTGACTGTGGAGGAAATTTTGAGTCCAGTGAACTCATTGTCATGTTCAAGAAACCAGTCTGAGATGATTCGTGCTTTAAACTGGCACGTTATCCTGCTGGAAGTAACCATCAGAAGATGGGTACACTGTGGTCATTTTTAAAGGCATGGACATGGTCAGCAAAAATTACTCAGGTAGGGTGGGCGTTGACACGATGCTCAATTGGTACTAAGGGGCCCAAAGTGTGCCAAGAAAATATCCCCCACACCATTACACCACCACCACCAGCCTGAACCATTGATACAGGGCAGGATGGATCCATGCTGTCATGTTGTTGACGCCAAATTCTGACCCCACCATCCGAATGTCGCAGCAGAAATCGAGACTCATCAGACCAGGCAACATTTTTCCAATCTTCTATTGTCCAGTTTTGGTGAGCCTGTGTGATTGTAGCCTCAGTTTCCTGTTCTTAGCTGACAGGAGTGGCACCTGGTGTGGTCTTCTGCTAACAGAAGTGAACAGGTTCTGCTGCAGTTCAACTCACTGCTAATGGGAACAGTGGGGGTAAACCAGCCCATCAGATAGGTGGAGACATTCTGTCCCACCCTGCAGGGTCTGATGATCATCGTCTCTGGGTTTATTTCTCTACCGACTCACAATTGTTCATCTTTCGTTTATCAGTTTCCAGTATTCCTATTTTAATCACATACATATGTAAGCACATTCCTAATCAATTAGTTACCATGCCAACCACTGACTGACATCCAGCTTTATGAACGTTCTCACGAGAATTTCACATCTCGTCTTTTTCCTTCCTTGTGGGATAAACTGGTCTCACATTACTGGCCTTCAACCCTCCGTCTCGAGGCTTCCTAGAAATAAACTCGGACCATTAAAAGACTTGCATCTAATACTGGCCTAAAAATAAAAGCAAACAAGCTGTTAGGCCAAGAACAAAAGGAACTGCCTAATATAATAGTGCTTATTAGTGAGATGAGAAAAATCTCATTTGAGAAACTGTTCAGATGCCTGCTTCAGATAGTTTCTGTTTCTTAAGGAAATAAATTATATTTGAAAGCCAAGAACAGTCTGAGTCGGCTGAAGTTTTCTATCTATCTGCACCTCAGAGACATAATGAACAAACTGGGAACACAGAACTTCAGAGCATGAGGGATGTTCTGATGTTCTATGGGCCCGGTGTATAAATGGAAACACTTCAAATGTGGCTCAGCAGTAAGAGGTGAAAGTGGTCACCTGCTATATTTGCTTGAAAAATGTAGCTGAAAAGATGAGCTAAACACACTGTTTTTAGCTTTAAGCTTAATTTAAATAGTGACTATGGAGGAAAATATTACATTCATATTCAGAAACAATCTGCTGACAAGAAGCATCAAAGTATGAAGCCTGAAGGATGCTTCTATTTCTTCTACTTCTTTGTAAAGAGACCATCTGTAAACATCAGTTTTCCAAGTCATGCCACAGATTCTCAGTTGGACTTTGACTAGGCCAGGGGTCTGCAACCTGCAACCCCGGGGCCACATGTGGCTGTTTAGGCCCACCATAGTGATGTAATAATATTGTAACATCCGCAAAGAATTTCAACCACTTAATGACACTAAAAACTGTCATCATCTTTTGGTCGTAAACTACATGTTTTTTCTTCTTTTAATTTGAAATAAATATGAAATCATTTAAAACCAGTTTATTTTATTATTTTAGTAAACATTTGACATTTTTCTTTCCTCTAAAACCTAAAGAAACGTGGCAGTACTTTAACCATAAAAGGTAGATGTTTATAAGGTAGGTTTTTAGAGAACTTGATAAACTCTTTTTCCAAAGGACTATGAAGGTTTTGCAGCTAAAGACACATATTTAATGTATTAATTATTTAATATGATCAAGTGCAAAAATAGCTCTTTGGATTGCAAAGGTTGCTGATCCCTGGACTAGGCCATTCTAACACATGAATCAGCTTTCAGTATCTCTGGCTGTATGTTCAGGATGATTGTCCTGCTGGAAGCTGAACCTCCACCACAGTCTCAGGTCTTCTGCAGCCTCAAACAGGTTTTCATTCAGGATTGCCCTGGATTTAGCTCCATCCATCTTCCCATCAACTCTGACCAGGTTCCCTCTACTGAAGAAAAGCAGTCCCATATCATGACACAGCCACTACCATGTTTCACCATGGGTGTCTTTTTGTTGATGTGGACTTTTAGTTTACCTCCATACATGCTCTGCATGTAGGTAAGAATTTAATTCTGGTCTCATCTGACCAAAACAACACCTACTAAATCACTGGTGTCCAGAATCAGGCCTGTGTCCTGGATGTTTTTGTTGTTGCCCTGGTTGAACACAGATGCTGCAGAGCTAGGTGACACGCTAGGAAAGTAATTCAGCCATCTGAATCATCCACGTTGGATAAAGAACACATAAAACCAGCAGTCTGGGCCTTGAGATCAGGAGCTGGACACACCTGTCCCGCATAGTAGCTGTGCCCCCTACATGGCTGGGTGCAGCAGTGCAGGAACTGTCCTGAATGTTTACAAAGTTGTCGCTGTTATTACAGCTGAGGGGCTGGCGGTCTCCCACTGTGCTCTGGGAAAATGAAACATTGTCTCGTCAAATGATCTGCTTCCACAGTGAAACCACCAATCATCTGTGCTCCAGACACTGTAATCACAGCCATCACCTCTCCAACATCAGGGAAGTAAAGAAGCCAGTAAAAAAAAGAACAAAACAAGATTTTATCTTCAGCCTCTCTCAGCTGAAGCACTGTACAGTTTATGAAGAAGCATCTTTCAAACCTTCAGCACAAACATGAATCTATAAAACTACTGCCATACGTCTAGGAAGTTCTGAGCAACACTACGACAAACCTGTCAGTTTTCCCCATCACAGACAGTGTGTGTGTGGTGTGTGTGTGTGTGTGTGTTGTGTGTGTGTGTGTGTGTGTGTGTGTGTGTGTGTGTCTGAGAGAGAGAGAGATCAAGTGGTTAAGGTTGCTGGTCTGTTTTTAACCTCTCATCTTCAGCAGCATTTCTTTGTTGCATGAAAATCGCCTTAGATTGAATGCCTGATATTAACCCATCTGGAGTAAAATAGAGTAAAATCTAAAAACTGTTTTAAAGTTTATTGGAGGAGGCGTGAACGATGAAAAAAAACACAGTTTAGCTCAGGAATTGTAATTTTCCTCCCTCTTTCAAGATACCGTCTGCAGAGCTGTCTCCTCCCAGTGTTGGGAGGCACATTCCAGGCAGCTAAACGCCCTCCTAGCATATATGCATGGAGGACATTATGGATTACTTTCCATTTAATAACGTATCAAAGTCAAAGTGGATTTGTCCGAGAGTGGGTCCACACAGAGAGGCAGAGCCTGAGGCTGGGGCTGATAGCGTTGCCTTTTGCTTGCCTGGTGGTCAGCACTGCTGAGCTGGCTGCTGGTTTAAATACAGACACTCTCTGTGGAGAACAATCAGCTGAGCTTCAAAGCAAAGCACAGAGAGCTGCACTGCAAACCTCTGGTTCACATTTGATTCTCGTGGTCACAATGAAGCAAAGACACTGAGGGCCACCTGATCCAGAGCTGAAGTAATAGCAAACATCATCCTGTTTCAGGAAATAAAGTTATTTAAACATTTCTGATTATGTTTCACATGCGAACAGTTTCTTTTATTAAAGGTTTGGGTTTACAGTGAGATCACAGCTGGCAGCTGTGCTTAAAGTTGGTCTGAATGATGTTTCTGCAGCGCCAGAGAGGAACATCTGCATCTATGCATTACAACAACCAGCTGTGTCATACATTACATCATACCCAACAGTTCAATTCAAATTATTTTTAGTCAATATATTCAATAATATCTGTAGTAGTAGAAGCAGTAGTAGTAGTAGCAGTAGTAGTGGTAGAAGCAGTAGAAGTAGTTGTAGTAGTATTTATATTTAATTGGATATTTCTTTCCAACACAGCAGTTGTATGACTGTTAAAAACACGACCACAGGGTGGCGGTAGTGCACCAAATTGCTGCCAACTGCCATAAAAGTTGAACCCAACACCTGAAACCCAAGAAGGCCGTCCCTGTTTCTTTGGGAAGATCATGAATTGGAAACTAGGGCTGATGGTGAACTACACCAGTGCATTTAGTGACAAAAGGAAAATGAACCATTTCTGAGTTCAGAGTTCAGGCATTTTACTCGCTTGATAACGACTCAGGTGAGAGGACCATGACCTTGGACGTTATGCCCTTCTTACAGCTGCTGATGTTTGATGAATCCAGGGAGAAGATCCTGAGCTGAAACCACAGAAAAGTGCTGCTCCTAGATGTGTTGCGAGTGATTTACCAATGAAAAAAATTAGGATTTTCACATTAATGGGAATAAAAGTTGTTTTTCCAAAGATTTACGCGTTTATAACAAATGTGAGAGACACATTAAAATGATTGCAGATTAATAAGAAATCCATTAAATCTTCAGCTTCAAAAGATTATTTAGAAGGTATAGTTTTATTGAATGAGGCGTTATGTGCAGGTTAATCTAATATAAATGTCTCACTCACCTGGGACAGTTAAGCTGTGCAGACTTGTGAAATTCATGTTATTTTAATTATACATTTATATTACACATAAGATAATTAATAAAGGAAAGCTGAATAAATGGTTCCAAAGCAGCTGCTGCCTGAAAATCAAAAGGTGCATTCCTTGTTTTAGCTCCATTAGGAATTTACTTTGGTAAATAACTACCCTTTGATAGAGTTAGACTCTTATTTTGAAAGGCATCTTTTGCCTTTGGCTTGAGAGCCCAACATCCTGTTTGGCCTTCAAGTTTCTTTAAGAATGAAAACGCTGATTGCCTACATGCTCTCAGTTCTTCATCCTGTAAGTTGTGATCCGAGACAACACAGCTGGCAGAATGATCCACTGACTCTGGGGGCAGCCATGAAAGAACCAGAGACTAACTGGTTGCTATGGTGATTCCCTCTTTCATCACAAGAATTTAGGCCTCAGGCAAATGGTCCCCGTGTGTGAAAACTATGGGAAATACCAGAAAATTCTTAAATCATGAGTCAGAATCTTCTGGGGGCAAAACATGGACCTTCTCAAGTGTCTACGCCTTCTGCAGGAGATCTGACAGCTTAACAGAAGCTACAGGTCAAGTTTCTACAGAACCATTCAGAGGTGAAATCTAGTGGGAATGAACAAGTGTGTGGGCGTGTCTCCCTGCACTCTGGACTCTGATTGGACAGAAAACCATCCTACAGCAGTGGGAGACAACCTGGCTGGAAGGAGACAAACACCTGCGTTTGTATGAAGAACCTGGACATGTGGAGATGAAACTGTGGCCATGAAAGCAGATTAAATCCAAAAGGTTCTGAATATTTTACAGATTCACAATATTTTATTTGAAAATCTTAAAAGATCCTCAAACATAAACTGTTATAGTGGGAAAAACTTGAAAAGGAACTAGGTCAGGTAGAGTCCAACTTTCCGTGACCCATTTAAAGTTTGAATGATGGTTCTGAAGGAAAAGATGGCTAACTCAGGACTGGGTTTATCACTGCTAGTTGTTGTCTATAGTCTATGTTTTTATATTCATCATTACAGCATCATTATCAAAAACGAGGAACATGTTCTGATACTTTCTTCAACATCATGGGTTGAGAACCAGAAATCAAGACAAACTGAAGAACAGCGAGCAAAACGTTCTGCATCATCAAGCCAAGATAGCCCATTTGTTTCATAAGCCAACAGTGGGGTACCGTCCCAAACTCTGGGAGGTCCTGCTTCAGTAGCAACGTGCATCAACAATTAGATATCTCTTACTGTGTTGTTTCCGTTTCCATTTAAATGTAAACCGCTATCGAAGAGCGGAGAGGATACCCGACTACGGTCCAGCCCAGGAGAACCTGACGGGAAAACAAAAACACTGGGGATTATTTTCCAGTAATATAATTTACATAACAATACAGATTTAGTCATAATTTAACTCATTTTTATCACTTATCTTCCCTTAGAAACAAAAGAAAGAACCAGTTTTATTATCCTGACAAAGGAACATATGATGATCGGACCTTGTTCTCCTCAAATATAGCTCTTTAGGAGAACTTCTTCAACCTCTGCCCTTCACTTTCCCATAAAGAAAGCAACAAACCCTGGAAACAAACATAAACCCAGAATCCCAACTCACTAACAAGTTTACTTGTCCTTCTGACCTGCAGCTAATCGCTGAGCGGCGATCAGAAGCAGCTCAGGAGGGTGCTGAGCATCTCCGATTCATCTCAGAAGGAAACTGCTAAAACGTGTTCATGTGACAAACAGTTGCTTGTATGGGTTATTTCATCTGCTTTAATCACCATGGTAACAGTAGCAAATTGGTCTGACCTGAACCCATAGAGAAACTATAGAGAGAGAAAAGAGTAAATAAGAGACCCCAGAACCAACAACGCAGATGACCTGAAGGCTGCTATCAAAGCAACCTGGGTTCCCTGAACACCTCAGCAGAACCACAGGCTGATCTCCTCGGTACCATGCTGCACTGATGCAGTAATTCATGTAAAAGAAGCCCAGACCAAGTACTTAGAGCAGATACTGACTAGAAGATGGACAAACTGTTCAGTAGGTCCAAATTTCTGGATTAAAATCCTTTTTACTGGTCAGTCAGTCAGTCAGTCATTTTCTACCGCTTCTTCCATAGTGGGTCACGGGGAGCTGGTGCCTATCTCCAGCAGTCTACGGGCGAGAGGCGGGGTACACCCTGGACAGGTCGCCAGTCCATCGCAGGGCAACACACAAACAACCATGCACACTCTCATTCACACACCTAAGGACAGTTTAGAGAGTCCAATTAACCTGACAGGCATTTCTTTGGACTGTGGGAGGAAGCCAGAGTACCCGGTGAGAACCCATGCATGCACGAGGAGAACATGCAAACTCCATGCAGAAAGACCCCCGGCCAGGAATCGAACCCAGGACCTTCTTGCTGCAAGGCAACTGCGCCACTGCACAGCCCCTTTTTATTGGTCTGAGGTAATATTGTAATTTACTGAGAATCTTAGATTTCGATGGTCTTTAAGCCTTCAAAGTAGCTTATCGTTGACTTTTCATATTAGCTGCATTTTTGTGTCCTCATTTGGAAGTCCCTTTGGATAAAAAACTTTCACTAAATAAATAAACTGAGACAAAGTTAGGATGTCAACTCCATCACTGTGTTGAAGGAATCTATAGAGTTGTATTTTTTATTTCCATCATTCACTTTTTAAAGATATTCTGATTTATTGAGATGCACATTTTTACTACATGAGAACTTGTTGGGCTCTCCCAGTACCACCTTTATGAGGTACATCCAGAAAAAACATCACCATACCAGTCATTAAAAGCCTTTGCTCAACAGAAGAAACATAAGAATAAAATTCCCTCATCAATTTGTCCCAAAAATATATGATCTCAAAGTGTGGTGAGATTTTATCTAATTTCGAATCAGTTATTATAGGAAACTTCACACTGCTGATTGTTCTCCTCAACTACCACATTTCATCTGCTCCACTCAAATTTCATAATGCCAAACTCAAATTATGGCTTTCGGCAGATTATACCCCTAAACTAAAAGACACAGGAGGTGGAGGTGGAGGGGGGCTCTGCCATAAACAGGCTTTGTTTCACAAGAAGCGCTCAGCTGGACGAATGAACGACATCACGGGCCGAGGTCGCTCACCTAGAGGCAGTTTTAGGAAGGATGGGACTTCTCGCAGGTAACGAACGGTGATGGTGACCTCATCACCTGCAGTACGCAGGAGGTGAACCTGACGGCAGAGACACACAGAGAGACAGTGAGGGATAAATGAAGCTAGCGCAATTCATTTCCAGCTGTACTCTGCCTCAGACGGCGACATGTAGCAGTTTCACTTGAATCATTTAAGGTTTATTCATGGCTGCCATTAAATCTCTGTTAAAACAGTCCTACAGTTAAACAGAGAAAAGCAAACAGGCTGTGAATGTTACTACAGCACATGAGCATCTGTCAGAGCTGCTGTGAGACAGGCTGTCATTAACATGTCTAGATTGTGTTCTGAAGAGAAACGCTCATTATGTGTTTTGACACTCGGGAGGTGAACGTAGTGAGAGCAGCTGTTCAGGGCTCCACGAGGAGTGTGGGTGGTAGCATGAGGGAGCGATGGCTGATGATGAGAAAGATAGTTGACAAAGGAGCGAGCTAAACTGCAGAGAATAATGGAGCAGATAAAAGAAAACAGCTGGAGTCCATGCAGAAGCTCCTACATCAGCAGCCAGAACTTCTAACATGAGCTTCCACCAAGAACAACAGGAGCATGACAGCCATGGACTGCTGATGTTCCCTCTGGTTTTCACCAACAGATGATTTTAATCTCAATCATGGGCCTGAACATTTGAAGAATGTATGTGTTCTGTTGTTAACCCAACGTGGAATGCTTGGACATACAGTTAAAATGACTTTAAGAACCAAAATTAGGTGCACAAGTCTGAATTGATTGTGGATTTCAGGTTCTAAATGATCCAGAGCCACAGTTAGCCAGCAACAAGCTTCCTGGGTCACCCTGGCTTGATATGTGACCTCTCTTCTTGGTCTGCTTGGTCGAGTTCATTCAAACTGGATGGTTTTCAGCCACAGATCCAGTTTTTAAGCTCAACAGAGCTGAGGTCAGAGCTTTGGGAAATTGAGTCCAGAACCTTAATGTTGGTCGGATTTATCCATTCCAGAACCAGTTTGGGATGATTTTCTGTTGTTTCATCTACCAAGCTGTTGATTTATGGTGACGAACTTGGAGGTAGTCCTCCTGTATTGCAAAAATACCATTGGCACTGCAACAAACCCATAGGATGATGCTGCCACCACCATGCTTGAGAGTTGGTACAGTGTTCATAGGTTTGAAAACCTCCAAGCAAACTTGTCATTGTGTCCAAACAGCTCAATGTTGTCTTTGTCTTGACCATCAGACTTTTCTCCAGAACACATTTAAATGTCCATGTGAGCAGATGAAGTTGCGGTCCAGCCTGAAGGAGTAGACTTTGGAGCAGAAGCTTCCTCCTTGGCCAGCAGCCTCCCGTCCACAGTGGTGTTAAACTGGCGTCGCTGTGGACAGTAACACTGGTGTTCCACCACTTTCCAGTTCACAGAAGACTTCCTAGGTTGTTCCTCAACATGCCAATCCATTCCCTTTCTTCTGAGGAGGACAGTTAGGTTGTTCTTCCAGATCTTGGCAAAGTAAGGACACCTCTGAATAACTTCTATAACAAGCAATTGATTCGATTACTTTCCGAAGTCTATGGCTCCTCTCAGATCTACACTGAGTTCCTTGGACTGTCCTACTGTTCTGAGTGGTGGTCCGTCCAATGAGTGAAGTTAAATAAATCATTTTTAGGAATCAGGAAACCTTCAACCTTTCAGCAACATGTATCAAACAATGATGTAAATATGTGTTTATATGTTTGTTTGCATGTGTAGATTAGTTTTATTGATCATTCTGGTGAAGAATAGACTTCTTACTGAAACATAATCAATCTTTATAGTAAACGTAAAATTTTAGACATACTTACAACTTCCTCGTGCGTGCAGTGCTCTACCTTAATGCCATTGACCTAAAGGAGAAAACAGATCACAATGCAGTGACTTATCTGATGGAGTCATTTTATACTTCGGTTGTTTTGTCTAAAAGTTAGTATGATGAAATATTTCTGCCTAAGAATCAGATCTGTTCGTTACAAAAACTGCATCGAGACGACATTTGTTGTGACTCAGAAACCGAATGAAATTTATGGATGAAGAAGGTACAAAGCTACAGCTGGAATGATGAACAGCTTGAACTTCAGTCATCATCACACAGACAACTACATTTGGGTGAACAAATCCATCCACAAAACAACAGTGAAAAGAAAAGTCATTCTGGTGATGGAATAACCACAGATGAACAGGAAATAACATTTCCCTCCAAAGAACACAACCAAACCACATCTAAAGCAACCTGAACAAAATGACTCCACAGACATGCAGAAACGTGCAAAGAACCAACTAGAAAGAAAAGCAGGACACAACAAATATGGACACAATAGACTGCAATAAACATAAGTGGACTAATAAAGTCCAGACTTTGCATCATAACCAAACATCTGCTGTGGTCTCAGCAATCTGGACATCATTCCAGAAGACTTGTGCTTCATTCAGATGCAGCTTTGCTGCCATATTATATTATATTATAGAGAGAAGAAGCTTCGTCAGCCCCAAAAAGCCTCCGTTTACATGTTTTATCCAACATCTAAACCTAAATATTTAACATGACTGATGTATTCATCTAAAACCCAAGAACTTGGATGTTCAATAACCCGGGTTGTAACATTTCAGTCTGATCTTACAGTGATGTGGAACTAGACTCACGCTACTAATGATCCTCTGGAGGCTGGTGACGAGGAACCAAACCTGATCTAAAAACTCTTAATGATAAATATATCTACTAACTAGCCACTTTATTAGGTACACCTGATCTACTGATCATAATAAAGAATCAGCCAATCACATGGAAGCATTTTACATTCAGGGCTGCATTAGTTTCTTACTTCTTACAAACAGTACCTAATAAAGTGGCCAGTGAGTGTATCTAGAGCAATCCTCAGGAAGCTCTAGTCATATGTTAATCTTTTGAAATCTTCAGAAAGGTCTAATTTCTTCATGTTTTTAGGCAAACTGTTGATGAGAGCAATTCTATCACATTTTCATATTAGAAATGATTTAATCAGTTTAATTCAGATTTCTCTGTTCAGTCGGTCCTTCTGGTTAGAAGCTGCCGAACCAAGCCCCTCCTAATCTGCAAGGCTTGTACACCGAGGGTTGCAATATTCTGATGTGTGACAGCTCATATACTGTGCAAATAAATTTCTAATATAGCAGACCCAAAGCCACAGGCTGTAGCAGCTCCATTCATATTATAATTCACAATAACTTCCAGCATGAATATTAATATTGCTTTGCTGAATATATTTGATCTTCTAGATAAACAGCCTCAATCAAATAAACAGGCTGCATATGAACTTAAATGAACATACACACATTATACACTCACCGGCCACTTTATTAGGGACACCTGTCCAGCTGCTCGTTAACACAAATTTCTAATCAGCCAATTACATGGCAGCAACTCAATGCATTAAGGCATGTAGACATGGTCAAGACGATCTGCTGCAGTTCAAACCGAGCATCAGAATGAGGAAGAAAGGTGATTTAAGTGACTTTGAATGTGGCATGGTTGTTGGTGCCAGACGGGCTGGTCTGAGTATTTCAGAAACTGCTGATCTACTGGGATTTTCACGCACTACCATCTCTAGGGTTTACAGAGAATGGTCCAAAAAAGAGAAAATATCCAGTGAGCGGCAGTTCTGTGGGCGCAAATGTTGACCATGTCCATCCCTTTATGACCACAGTGTACCCATCTTCTGATGGTTACTTCCAGCAGAATAACACACCATGTCATAAAGCACGAATCATCTCAGACTGGAGTTCACTGGACTGAAATTTCCTCCACAGTCACCAGAGCTCAATCCAATAGAGCACCTTTGGGATGTGGTGGAACGGGAGATTCTCATCATGGATGCAGCCGACAAATCTGCAGCATCTGTGTGATGCTATCATGTCAATATGGACCAAACTCTCTGAGGAATGTTTCCAGTACCTTGTTGAATCTATGCCACGAATCTATGTCCAACCCGGTACTAGCAAGGTGTACCTAATAAAGTGGCCGGTGAGCGTATTGCCAATAATTCGTGAAAAGTTCAGTTCATTTCTAATGACTGAAAAATGAGATGTTTGGTATGATAAATAATTACAGCAGTTAAATAGAAATATATTCAATCAAAACATGGAGATGAAAAACATGCTGACATTAAAGAGTTCATTTATTTCTCATTATTCTGCTCAAACTTTACAATATTCCACTCTCTTCTCCTCAATCCAATTACACAGTCCAAATAAAACACTGCTGAAATTAACAAGCGTAAGTCGACTCTTGTTGCAACGACCAGAACACGGCTCTGAATGAGTCAGGAAGTGATGTACCGACCTGCAGCACGGCGTCCCCGACGAACAGCTTTCCTGTCTGATCGGCTGTGGGCATCAATTGTCAGGGGTTAATGAAAACGTTACTAAGTAATTGCTCATTTCATAAATGGTAATGTGGTGTCTCCATCTGACTAATCTCAGACAACATCCTGAAGCTGGGAGACGGAACATCAGGGAGCATGAAATCTGAAACTAATCAGGATATAAACTCATTTGCAACAGAGCAGGAAGGAACAATGGGAAGCTCTGATCTGTCAAGTTCTGTGAAAAGATCTCGCTGACATGTGGACAAGAAGACGTTTCAGAGACATGACTCACATATGACAGGAGGACACTGAAAGGTCATCTGGTCTTATAATATAACTGATACTTATGGGAGTCATCCTCTCTCCAGCCATCAGGATTATTAGTATTTATCTGTTGTGGATAAAATTCACAGCATTTTACGCTCAGTGATCATAAAACATTATTAAACATTAGAAAACATTATTATCCTGGACATCCTGTTAACAAAATATTTTAGAAGATTAGATTTGCTAATATCTGAGTTTGTGTCGAACAGATAACCATAAATAGTTAAAAATGCATCAATAATTTTAAAACAAATCCTAAAACTAGAAGAAAAAGTACAAATGTTCCTCATTTCACACTGCTGGACTGTAACCAGGTTAACACAGCTAGTCATGGTGTGACGCTTCTGTACAACCTGGAGCTCCATTGTTCCTCCTCCACAGTGTTGTGTCTGCAGTAGAATATTGTTTTGCCAATACCATCAGGACCTGTTAGATTTATGTCTTTCTCATGAGAAAATAAAATGTTTTTCCCGGTGTTTGGTGCTCCCTGCAAGGTCCAGAGGGGCAGCCTGTGGTGTGTGAGGAGACGTGGCCTCTAAGAGGAATGCTTTGTTCTTTAAGTCCTACCAGGCTACAGTCAGCATTATTACAGACCTTAATATTGGTTGAGAATCAGACTACGGCTGATTCTCAACCAACATTAGTGAAGGTCAAATAGTTGTAGGTCCACCACTTTTTATTTCAGTAACCCTCAGGACCTTACTATGTCCAACCTATGCAGAGATGGCATGTTGTGAGAGGTCTTGCTCATGCAACTCAACATTTCAGCCACGTTCAAAGACAGAAAGCCTTTTTGTTTTTACCATCAGGAGGCAGACTGTGTGAATGCCTGATGGAAAACAACACATGGGCCAGATTTATTAGCAGATTTTAATGCTTTAAGGCTAATGGTTGTAAACTTTACATCAACTGATGAATAGCCTGCTTGAGTTTAAGTGCAGTTTTCAATAATTTGCAACTCCAGCAGCAAAAAATGTAAATACTTGGGTCAGGTACCGGTAGCCACGGTAGCAATGTTTAATAATTAACAGTTTTAAATCCACAAAACCTTTTTGTCATGCTATTCCTACTGGAGCACAGTGACAGCACTGACCCACTGCAGCTGCTGGGAAATATTTCTGGTTGTGAAAATCTCTGCCAGTTACCCATCATCATTATTAAGGTAACAGCATGTCTGTTAAAGAGCTGACTGCCAGCTCTGCCTGAGCAGACAGCGTACTAATCATCAAGCTGATATCAGCAAATTGGTTATTTTAGAAATATTGAAATAAATACTTTATAACATACATTTGAAAGATAGCATAGAAAAGGGTACTTTTACTTTCTTAAAATGTCTCCTGAAGCTTCACTCAATGCATGTTTTGAATAGAAACTGTTATACAAACGACATCATCATCAAATAAGAAAAATCTCCCTGTATAAAAGAGACCCTGAGTAACCAGACCACCTGCTAGAGAACTGGACGACCAGTTTAAAGGACAAACTGTGTCCCCAGGTTAGATGGGGAATGCACCAAACATATAAAAACAACATCTTCATATCTATAGAAAAAAGCCAAAACGGCAGAAGCACAGGGAAAAACAACTAAGTACACCCCCTCTGCTATTAATTACGGAGTATTGATGAGCCAGGAGCTGCTAATCAAAAACATTAATTGATTATCAGCACCGTTGACTGTGTTAATAACAGGTTCCTCTGGAACATTCAGGGGTTTTAAAAACTCAAAGCAGGCTAAAGGTTGAAGGTCATCACAAGAAAAACGCTTAACCCGTCTGCCTGTTTGGAAGGCTAGAAGGAGAAAGCCTCCTCTCTCTAAAATCAAGATGACAGGAGGACTTAGGTTGCAAAGCTGCATCTGAATGAAGGAGAAGACTTCTGGGAAAATGTCATCTGGACAAATGGACCAATATGACCAGTATGACCATAATCAACAGAACCATGTTTGGAGGAGACCAGACACAGATCAGTTCAATCACCTCATATAAACTGTCAACCACAGGGGTGGAAGATCAAAGGAACAAATCTACAACAAAATGACAGAAAGGATTTGGATTGGCCCAGTCAAAGTCCAGAGCTGCATCTAATTGACATGATGTGGAAAGGTCTTACACCTGGAACCTTTCAAGCAATGCTTTAAGCTGTTACATCTTGGGGACTGTACATTCTCCTCACTGTGCTTCTCCATTTTGGCTGAATCTTTTTACCAAGGGCTCAGGTTAAGTTGTAGTTATTTCACTGGATGCATCAACAGGTCATTCCTTAAGCACAAAAAAAAAACATTCTTCTTACCGACTTGATCTTTAAAAATCTTTGAAATAACCACTGGAACGTTGTGTTCTGCACCGCCCTGGAAATACAAAAGGAAAAGAATGAAGAGTTTTGAGTTTTAGCATCAAGGTTTGCTTAAACAAACAGCCATCTGTGCCACCAAAGCCTTCTCATTTTCACTGCAGTCTCTCCATAATGAAATCATCCCAGCTTACTTTGATGCTTAAGCCCAGCCCGCCGGTCGCCTGTCTTCGCAGTACAACAGTTCTGTGCTTTAGAAAGGGGGAGTTTTTTATTGGCAAAAGGGACTATGTTAACACTGAAACAGCATTCTGGAGTCATCTAGTATGAATTTCAATGCACGTCTGGAGCACTCGGGTGCACTTACGTTTACTTGGGATTCACTTCCATTAGTGCAGACCACATCCAGCTTCTGTATGGTTAATGCATCGTTGGTCAGTTTCAAGCAGACGTCGTAAGTGTTGTTGTTCTCCTCCTTGTAGAGCAAAGCAATTCCAGATTTGGTCTGTTGGAATTAAGAACAGCATTGAAATTTAGCCAAGCATGATTTGAAAGTTCCTTTGTCAGTTTGTCATTTGTTTTATGTGCTTATTTATTCTGCAGAGGTTTTGGGTTTACTGGTTCTACTTGACCCAGCATAACCTGTGTGTTAAAAGGGCTAAAAAAAACATGGGTTAGAACATCTTTACAGATCAGGGTGGAAGAGAATCCAGAAGTGCACAGAAGAACCTTGAAATACTTCGATTAATAAAAGCTGTTTTTTCTGATCTTTCAGGCTCAAATCATCATCTGCAAACAGCACATTAAATTATTGTAGTTATTTCTTATTTCAGTGGAAAAAATTGTTTGGCCCTCAGTCAGTTTGATGGCAGCTTGGATCAACATGGGCACAAAAACTTGGTTGTGTTTTCATTGTTTTCAGGTGAAAATATGAAGCTTTTCCTGCCAAAGGAGCCAAAAGTTGGTTTAGTGACCGTGGTGTTACACCCCCGGCCACACACACACACACACACACACACACACAAGAGGAATGGTATTCCACTGTAACTAATGTGGTAAGTACTCAATGCACTGAACACATGAAGCTGTCGCTGAATGAATCCAACATTTATTTTGGGCAGACAGTCGGCTGCAGTTTTCCACGTTTAGTTTTGAAGGCAGCGTCTAGTTTTCTACAAACCAGCAGGTGACTCACCTCTTCATTGATGTGCTGTCGAGGGATGAGGGGTATTTGAAAAAGGTCAGCGTGAGTACATGAGCGAGGTCAAGTTATTCTCTTTTAAGACTCTTGGGAATGAAGGTCATGCTCTGCTCCCACTGAAGAAGGGAGGAGAAGAAATTAGAGCTCAGCTGAAATGTTGTTGTTCAGGCGACACCAAACAAGCCAAACGTTTTGATGACACTCCAAGCACAGCAAGTCACTTTTCCTGTTTAAAATGGAAAAAGAGAAAGCAAATTGCTTTTCTGATGCAGGTCTCTGTAACGTCCTCACCTCTGAGGCACCATATTTTGTCCCTTAAACAAGAAGAAGATGCAGAGTTTGAAAACTGGAAGAAAGCTTAAAACCAAACTTAGTCTGGGAAACAATTCATTATAGTAATAATAATGAGAATGTTTTAATGTTGTGTTCTTTACTTTGTGTTGAGGAGGGAAGCAGAACAATGAATGACTCCATCTTCTTGATGTAAATAAAGCAAAATGTTTTAGAGCGTTTAATCATCATGATTGAAAAAAAAGGTCTTTACAGTTCTGGCAGAGCTCAGCAGACGGACCGCATGAAAACAACCAATAAAAGTCACGGCTCAACTTTAAGTAATTGTGCTCTAATGTGGTCTAATCAGTCGTGTAATGAAAGAAAAATTCATGCGAACTTGAGAGAATCACATCACTTTAAATACCAGGGAGGTCTCACACTGTGTACTCAGCTACAGGAGAAGTTCGTGTTTATGTATCATACTGATATCCTGTCACAGAATATATGGTCCAGAAAGTAATCAGATTTTTTCCTTTAACAGCATCAATAATGAGGGAGTAAAGCAGACAATCTAATGTAATCTGACACAACAGCCCCTCTACTAATCCTGCTTTGGTGGAGAATAATTTTGTTGTGGAGGCAGCGATGTCTGGTGCTTATGCTAATCTTTCTGACCACTCACAAAAATGAATAACATCTTGTTAAATCTAATCAGTTTTTGAGGCGTAAAAACGAGACGAGAGACCAAAGGTTTAAAATCAAAGTGCTGTGATGAAGTGACCTTGGATGAATAACCCTGAAAGGTGGGGAATTAAACTTGTGAAAATACAATCAGTTCAGCTTCCCAACTGAAAATTAAAGTGTCAGAATGGCGTTGCATTAGGTCTGTTTGCTAGAAACAAGACCCAAACGTTCGCCATCATTAAGCTTTAATGGCCTTTTATTGAGCCTGAAACCTTTAAACAGATTCAAATCATTTGCATTAAGTAATGTTTTCATAATCAAATCTAAAATATTCCAAATACAACATCGAGCTAAAGAGTTTATTCTCAATAATCATCAACTTCCACATTTACATCAGAAATGCAGGAGGGTTCAGTGCTCTAACCCCGGCCTCTTCTTCCTCTTAGGAAAATTATCACACAGCATGGGATATATTTCTATTGTCATGCTGATGATACTCAGCTATATTTATCTACAAATCCTAATAATTCCAATGATTTAAGACAGAATCCAAACTAAATTAGGACAAAAAGATTTGTTTTTTATTTCTAAACAGTGTTTAACAGAAACACAATTTACTAAACCTTTTTCCCCATTGATTGCATTAGGGTGTCTATGATCAGTACAGGTTCCTTAACTCCCAAACACTTTTCCAAAACCATGTTTGTTTGTTCTATTGTGTAAATCCTGAAATTAGTACTCTGTGACCCAGTAAAGCAGAAAACTTGGCCAAAACATTTGTTACTTAAAGGCCAGACTACTGTTTTTCCTTATTATCAGACAATTTCCTAAGAAGCATTGAGCTTACCCTAAATCCTGCAAGAGGTCTGATGAAAATTATACTCTTCATTGACGTTCTGTTAAATGCTGAGCAGAATTTCTAACTATTCATTTAGATTAATCCTGATTGACCAACCTCCTTTTTGTATTTAAAAAGTTATCCTCTCCACTGTTGCCATGTGTTAGAGATGTAACGATGTAAAGAGGGTAATTAAAATAAAAATTACAAAACAAGTAAAAACTGACTATTTACAAGAAATGGAAATGGAAAATCTGTGCAAAAGCAGCAGGGATGTGAACACATTAATTTGTTGGGAGTAGTGATGGTCTAACAGCTGCTGGGAGGAAGGACCTGTGATAACGCTCCTTTAAGCAACTAGGATGCACCAGTCTGTCACTGAAGAAGCTCTTTAGTTCTGAAACAGCTTTACAGCATGAGCATTAACCTAAGCACTGCAGAGGTGTGTGTCCACACTGGACAGGTCAGTTTCACTGGATTAAAACACAGTGGACAAATTTTACACCAGCTCTCACCATTAGCATATCCTGGGAATGTTGCTCTGAAGCATGGCTAAACTGAACTTCTCCAGCAGTCTACGGGCGAGAGGCAGGGTACACCCTGGACAGGTTGCCAGTCCATCGCAGGGCAACACAGAGACATACAGGACAAACAACCACATCCACACTCATTCACACGTAAGGCCAATTTAGAGAGACCAATTAACCTAACAGTCATGCTTTTGGACTGTAGCAGGAAGCCGGAGTTCCCAGGGAGAACATGCAAAATCCATGCAGAAAGAAACCCAACCGGGAGTCAAACCTTGATGCAAGGCAACAGTGCTACCAACTGCGCCACTATGCAACCTAATTTTTTAATTCACTCAAATGTATTTGGTCAGGGTCAGCACACTGTCAGTGTTGCAAAGTAAGCACTGTCCTGTACATCGGCCTGGTGTCTAGCCAGGTGGTGGAGCTGCTGAATCCTTCTTCTGCTTCACAACAAGACCGTTTTTCTTTAAAAGGAATCCATTTTCAAGTAATCAAATTTGTCTTGGCTGTGAGCAAGGGAAAAATGGGGTAGCCTTACTTCAGCCAGCTGACACAGCAACGGGTGGGGGAGGGGAAGCACTCTGTTACTCTTTGCTCCAACTAGCCAGAGATAACTCTTTTCCCTCCAGCACTTTCTCCAGTATGATGTGAAAAGGACTTGAAACTGTAGGAACAGTATGACAGCAGTTTTAATGTAACTTTTTAAAACATTGATACACAGTTTACAGCAGCCTGCCCACACCAAGTCAGAACACTGGGTCAAGTTCACCAAGTGGCAGAAGATGCAAGTTGCCAGCATACAGAGCATGAATGAACAGCACTTTAAATGTAATACCCAGCCAACGACTGCGTCCAAGCTGTCCTTTAAAATCATTACTGTACTGAATTTAATTTTGTATACTGCATCTACAAGAAGTGTTTTGTAAAGACAGACAAGAGATGAGCTGTAATCCACAAACTATTCCCTAAACAGTAATATACACAAAATTAATTATAATAGTTTAAACCAGCTGGATTAACACCCAGTGTATTCAGCATGTTCGATACACAGTTTTTCACATGGTTTCTTGAATGATGACATGATGATTCAGGTTGTTTTCAGAGGTCTGTTTGGGTTTCATCCACATTTTGACTCATGAGATTGTAATGGGAATTCTTAAGTGCTGTGGACTTCATTAACCTCCCTCCTCTGACCTCAGTGTTTTTATTAGTGTTCTGGTATTTAGAGTAGATGGACTCTAAACCATTACCAGAAGTTTAATTGTTAAAACACATTCTGGAGGGTTGTGTCTGAGGAAGAGCAGATGGTTGTCCTCATTAATAATTGTCTTACCTCTGTCCTGGGAAGGGTTTAGGGGCCATAAAGTTAAACCTTTTGAAGTTGAGACAACACCCTCATTCTGCTATAAATATGATCTGTACTTTGTGTTCGGGGCTCTGTTCAACCTGACTTGCTTGGTAACAGAGTTTTCAAACGCTGTGTGCCTTTGAATAAACCTTTTAAAGATAAAGTCCGGCCTTTGTCTATTAAATGAGTTAACTTCTCTCTCACTTTGATAAGAAAATTCTACCACAAGATACTTAGTTTTGCAAAAGTTTGCAGAGTCGTCTTCACTGCAAGGTGGAGTCAGGATATTAGCAGCAGAGAACACCTTCGATGTATTTGATGTGTAAGGTCGCCGCATCCTCAACAATAAACACTGAAGAATAATGAAAGAAAATCAAAGCTGCTCTTTCATAAAGTTGACTATATGCACCATAAAAGAGTGCTGGAGGGGAAAATGCATTTAAACAGGAGGCATCTTCACACACACACACACACAGCAGGGAAGCAAACTCAAACAGAGATCACATCAGTCAAACATAGCATGAAGTTTCATTTTATGTCTACAGTTCACTCCATGACCTTATAAATTATAAAAAACATTTCAAAACATCTAAACTTCATTAAATGTCAAAGGAAAAAAAATTGCAATTAACAGCTCCCATGTCCAGAAGGCAAAACAAAAGTGTAAGAAAGAAACCATTTAAATGATCTGTCAGGAGTTTAGTTTCCCTGAGTATGACAAAGACTAACGATATCAGCAGGAGGCGCTGACTGAGTTAAAGAACAAACAAGACCCAAAGCCCACCCACTGTGGACATTTCTGAACCCACAAAGACAAGAGAAGGTCAACGCTGAGCGGTTCTTGTCACTGGATAACAATGAAGCTTAAAAAAAAAAAAAAGGAGAGCGGTTAGATCCGACAGCTGGTGATTAGTCTGACGGGTCACAGAACTGGACCAGAGCCTGAGAACAAATAAACCAGCTGAGAAAATTCATGTTTTTAGTCACACATCAGACACGCAGAGGCTGAGATCCTTCATGTGGCGCAGAAACATACCATTATCTGAAGATTAGACAAGCAGGCTCAGCTAGAAACTACGGATGAACAGATATGAACAGATACGCTGATATCGATATCCGATATTAATATTGCCGATATGACCAATAACTGAGATTTTCCCATTTATAATATATATTACCTTATAAGGTTGGCCGATTGGACAAATTTATCGACCATCGGCGATAGGCTGAGCCCTTCAACGTTTGTCTTTTGAGGAGAGATATTTAGTTTTTTTCTTTTGGCCTACGGGTTAAGGGTAAAACATAGTCGGGCGTAGCCTACTGGATGCCGCGGACGTATGCGCAGAGGCCCCACGGATGGGAAAAAGTCTCCACATCAAACTGTTTTGTATGCGACACACTGCTCCTGAGCAGCCTCAGCCAGATGGTGAACACATAAATACTCATGCAAGTTTGTCGTGTTTGAGGCCTTTGCTGGCACTATACAGCTACATCCTGTGATTTACCTCTTTTATCCGGTTTAAAGCCAAAAATAATCCCAAATAGGCAACTTGCTATTTTTTTTTGATAACTAGTTCCTCCATTTTGGAACATTTGTGTTCTAAAGTGGCAAATCAGTCCGTTGCTGTTTACATCGCCCCGCCCACAAAAAGGTCCAAATGCTACCTGTGCGAATATATCACCCATCGTCGTTTGTTGGATTGAGGACTATCGGCTGGAAAGATGTTAAATATCTCCCAAAATTATTCCCTAACCTTTCAACACAGTGAAAAAACGACCAGACCGCTGACATTACTTCTCTGCTTCAGCTAAAAAAACCACAATCCTGTGCTGTCACGTCACATGACCAAACAAATACCACATGGCCAT
This sequence comes from Crenichthys baileyi, assembly GCA_036173005.1. Classification (NCBI taxonomy): domain Eukaryota; kingdom Metazoa; phylum Chordata; class Actinopteri; order Cyprinodontiformes; family Goodeidae; genus Crenichthys; species Crenichthys baileyi. The sequence goes on from JAHHUM010001285.1 coordinate 115,390, forward strand.
CTACATCCTGTAAAAGACTTAATTCATGAAGATATTCAGATCGTTGCCTTTTATTGTGGAGCTCTGAGGACTCCAGATAACTATATCACCTATTCACACCTACAGTGCCACTAATAATGGGAACACCACAGTCAGGAGACAGGATGGCACTTCCAGTGATCTGTGTCAATTATTCCCTTATCAGCTACTTAACACCACAGGACACCATTCAGCTCGTCGTTTCACGTGTCATCATCTCCGGCTCAGCGTTCCTAACTGGAGTTCTCAAAACAGGGATGAAAGGGAAATAGATTTTTCTTCTTCATTGTGAACTGCAGATGGGCCAGAAGAGTAACAGCATCAGCAGCACCTCTGCAGCCAGGGAGAGCAGGGAGACGATGCTCGAGGCAAAGCATATGCATCATTTCTATGAACAGTAACAATATGTGTGACACAAGCTGCAAAGTGTCTGAAACCATTATAACATCTGCTTATTGAGCTGGTATTTCAATAGTGGCTCCAGTGAGAGCGAGCTAAGGTTTTATTTATTTTATAAAATGTGAAAAACACAAGTTACATGTTTTTAAGTTATAAACCTCAGCAGAGACTGTCTGATTCCCAGCACTTTGCTTCTGGTTTATTCCCAGTTTAAAACACCAGTCAAAACATTTAAATCTGCACTTTCAATAACTAAGCTAAAACATGGATGCTTTACACACTTTTTCAATGTGGTCCCACATGTTAGTAAAACTGACCTTTAAACATTGTTGGTTTTGATTGTTAAGAGAAAAAGCTATTCCAACCCAAATCAGTGAAAACAGTGAAAAATATTTTCTGTATGATGAGTTCAATTCAATCAGACACACCAATGCTGGAATATACCAGACCAGTAGAATTAAGGAATCACTTAAATAGAACATGTCTGACAACTCGAAGTAGGCTAAAAGATCTAAAAAAAGCAACATATCATGCCTCAACCTAAAGACACTTAAGAACAGAGGAAGTTATTCATGAGAACAGGTAGACCATTATGGAAGGGTCTGTCACACCTGGCTTATAGAACCAGAACATCACAGCTGCAGTCACACATGGTGGTGGTAGTGTGATGGTCTCAGGGTGCCTAGCTGCTTCAGAACCTGAGCCACTTGCTGTTGGAACCATGAATGGAACCAAATGATGGAACCATGAATTCTGCTTTTTAACAGAAATTCCTGAAGGAGAATGTCCAACCATCAGTTTGTGATCCTAAACTCAACCTCATTTGAGTTTAAGGTTCTGATGCTGAACAGTGGTCCAAATCACACCAGCAAGTCCACCTCTAGTTGTCATTTAAACTCGGATGCCGACATATCAATAAGAACATAATTCAGGACCAAAGACTGCAGCTTTCAGTGAGAAACCCTATTTCTAATACAAGTGGAAAAAATAAAGTCCAAAAAAGGGCTGAAAAAAATTAATCGGATTAATCGATTATCGAAATCTTCATCCACTAATTTAGTAATTGAATAATTGTTAATTGGAGTATACACTCTAAAACATGCCATTTGCTGAACGACCAATCCAATCAGAGAAATAATTAGGCCAAAATTTAACAAAAAATACATACATTTTGTTAAGATAAAAAAAAACCTTTCTTTGTCTGTGAATATGCTCTATCCAGACCTCCTCAAGCTCTGCTGATCCACTGACTAGGCGACTTGTAGGCGACTGTGGCTTAGTAGGAAGAGTAGTCGTCTTGCAATCAGAAGGTTGTGGGTTCGATTCCAGCTTCCTCCTGCCATATGTCGATGTGCCCCTGGGCAAGGCACTTAACCTCAAGTTGCCTACCGATCTGCGTATCGGTGTATAAATGTGTGAGCGTTAGTGAGTGCGAATGGGTGAATGTGGCTTCAGTGTAAAGCGCTTTGAGCGGTCTGTATGACTGGAAAAGCGCTATATAAGTTCAGTCCATTTACCATTTATCCTCCCCACCACTTTACACTGATCCTTTAGACTCATGAACAAAGAATGAAAGTCTGATCTATTTAATCAATCAAAAGGCATATCTGTGTGCATCTAGACCTGCTGTCACATCAGAAGGAGGATTCGGCAGCAAGATGTTGGCTGAACTAACATCCATCGTGAAGAATGCCTCTCACCTCCTCTACAACACCATGGGCGCTCTGAGCAGCTCCTTCAGCAGCAGGCTGCTGCAGCTACAGAGCAGAAAGGAAGGTCATTCTTCCCATCAGCAATAAATCTCCGACCATGTACAATACAGCCCATCCACATACGGCTCATCTCATACTTTACTTGTTCAGAGCTGGTGGACCGAGCCGATGGATCTTCTGACCATGACCTCCCTGCTCTCAGTCACTCATGTCACACAGCTGATAATTAAGAGGTCATCATTAATCCATTGTCTATAATTAATGTTTGGCTTCTTTGCATTAATGAAAACATAATCTCTGCTGTGAAGTCTTTCAGGCATTTCTAATCAATCTCTTTCTTGTGTGATGTTAAGATAATTGGCGAACATTTTGGGAAAAACCTGGTCTGATCCGGAGAGACGGCATCCATCTCACCTTGGATGGAGCAGCTCTTCTTTCTAGGAATCTGGCCGAATTTATTAGTTCTCCAAAACTCTGACAACCCAGGGTTCAGACCAGGAAGCAGGATCGTAGTTTAACACTCCTCTCTGCAGCTTCTGTACTGCTACCCACCCATTACCCTATTAAGACAGTGTCTCGCCCACGGCCAAAATTGAATAGATTAAAAAATAATCTAAAAGGAGGAAATCAGGAAAATCTAATAAAAATAAACACAACTCAGACTAAAAATAAAAATAAAACAATTAAATGTGGCTTACTGAACATAAGATCTCTCTCTTCAAAGACTTTGCTAGTTAGTGACCTGATTTGTGACAATCAGATTGATTTATTTTGCCTCACAGAAACCTGGCTGCAGCAAGAGGATTATGTTACTATAAATGAGTCAACTCCTACTAATTATTTAAATTTTCATATTCCTCGAAATACTGGGCGAGGAGGAGGAGTAGCAACCATCTTTCAGTCCGATTTATTGACTAGTCCCAGACCCATCAATAGCTACAACTCTTTTGAATATTTAATCCTTAGTTTTCCTCATCCAAATTGCAAAGCACTAAAACCACTTCTGTTTGTTGTTTTGTACCGTCCACCAGGCCCTTACTCTTAATTTTTAGATCAGTTTTCAGACCTTTTATCTGATTTAGTGTTAAATACAGATAAAGTTATTATAGTGGGGGATTTTAACATTCATGTTGACACTGAAAGTGATAGCTTAAATATAGCCTTTAATGGTATCTTAGACTCAATTGGCTTTGCTCAAAACATTAACAAACCTACCCACGTTGGTCTACATTCTCTGGACCTTGTGCTGACATATGGCATTGAGTGTAAAGACATAACAATATTTTCTCATAACCCTGTCCTCTCTGACCATTTTTAGTAACCTTTGAGTTTAATTTAACCGAGTACTCCACACCTGAAAGAAAATTTCATTATAGTAGATCATTATCAGACGATGCTGTAACAACCTTTAAAGAATCTGTTACACTTTTATTTTCCTCATTATCACAGAAAAACACAGTGGAGGGCAATAATTTTGTTTCTGCCCCATCACAAATTGATTCTCTTGTTCATGGTGTGTTACTTCATCATTGCGTGGTGCATTAGACAATGCAGCCCCCTTGAAAAAAAGGTAATTATTCATAGGAGGCAGGCTCCCTGGTTTAATTCAGAGCTGCGTACTTTAAAGCACAATGTTAGAAAATTGGAGAGAAAATGGCGCTCTACACACCTAGAGGATTCCTACTTAATCTGGAAAAATAGCCTACTGTTGTATAAAAAGACACTTCACCAAGCTAGAACAGCTTATTTCTCATCCTTAATAGAAGAGAACAAGAATAATCCGAGGTTTCTCTTTAGTACAGTTGCTAAACTTACACAGAGTCATAACTCTGTTGAGCCATCCATTCCCTTAGCTCTTAGCAGTCATGACTTTATGGGATTCTTCTTAAATAAAATTGATTCTTTTAAAAAGAAAATCTTTGATATACTCCCGAAGATGATTACTTCATCCTCAGCAAGTGAGACAACATTGGAAGTAACTGTAGAACCTGATCTGTGTTTGGACTGTTTTGATCCTGTGGAGCTTCCTGAGTTATCAGAAATATTAGCTTCATCTAAACCTTCAACTTGTATGTTAGACACAATCCCAACCAAATTATTTAAAGAAGTGTTCCCTCTGATTACCAGCCCCATTTTAGATATGATTAATCTACCTTTAGTAAATAGATATGTACCACAGGATTTTAAGGTAGCTGTAATTAAACCTTTGCTTAAGAAACCTTCGCTTGATCGAGATGACTTAATAAATTACAGACCTATATCCAATCTTCCGTTCTTATCTAAAATTCTTGAGAAAATAGTTGCTAATCAAATGTGTGAGCATTTACACAGCAATGACCTGTTTGAAGAGTTTCAGTCAGGTTTCAGAGCTCATCATAGCACTGAAACAGCTCTGCTGAAAGTCACTAATGATATTCTTATGGCCTCAGATAAATGGACTTGTGTCTGTACTGGTTCTGTTAGATCTCAGTGCTGCATTTGATACAGTCGATCATAATATTCTCTTAGAAAGGCTGGAATATGCTGTAGGGATCAGGGGAACAGCGCTAGGCTGGTTTAAATCTTATTTGTCTGACAGATTCCAGTTTGTTCATGTAAATGATAAATCATCTTTAAACTCCAGGGTTAATTGTGGAGTACCACAGGGTTCAGTACTTGGGCCAATTCTCTTTACTATATATATGCTTCCAATAGGTCAAATTATCAGGCAGCATAGAATAAATTTTCACTGTTATGCTGATGATACTCAGCTTTACTTATCCATAAATCCTGATGAAACCAACCAGTTAGATAGACTACAAGCATGTCTTGAAGACATAAAAACTTGGATGACTTTAAATTTTCTGCTTCTAAATTCAGACAAGACAGAAGTTGTCATCTTTGGACCAGAGTCTTTAAAAAAGAAACTCAATCAGAAAGTCAATCACTTAACCTGGATGGCATTAAATTGACCTCCGATAATAAAGAAAAAAACCTTGGTGTTATTTTTGACCAGGACATGTCATTTAAATCCCATATTAAACAGGTTTCTAGGATTTCCTTCTTTCACCTCCGGAACATTGCCCAAAATTAGAAATATCCTGTCCAGGATTGATGCTGAAAACTAGTCCATGCATTTGTTACTTCAAGGCTGGACTATTGTAATTCTTTACTATCAGGATGTCCACAAAATGCAGTTAAAAGCCTTCAGCTGATTCAAAATGCTGCAGCAAGAGTTCTGATGAAAATTAAACAGAGAAATCATATTTCTCCTATTTTAGCTTCCCTTCATTGGCTCCCTGTTAAATCCAGAATAGAATTTAAAATTCTCCTCCTCACATATAAAGCCCTTAATGATTTAGCTCCATCATACATCAGAGATCTAATTGGTCCATACGTTACTAACAGAGCACTTGGTTCTCAGACGGCAGGTTTACTGGTGGTTCCTAGAGTCTCTAGAAGTAGAATGGGAGGCAGATCCTTTAGTTATCAGGCTCCTCTCCTGTGGAACCAGCTCCCAGTTTTAGTCCGTGAGGCGGACACCCTGTCTACTTTTAAGGCTAGGCTTAAAACTTTCCTTTTTGATAAAGCTTATAGTTAGCTCAGGATAACCTAAGCCACTCTATCTCTGTAGTTATGCTGCTATAGGCTTAGGCTGCTGGAGGACATAATGACCACTTTCACCCTCTTCGCTACTTTCTCACACTTTCTCACACTTACTCTACAATTTTGCATTATTTGCTGTTATTTCAGCTTTTAACTTTGTTCTCTCTCTTTTCTCTTCCTAGAAGCTAAACCTGGCCTGACTCTGTGTCTACCTGAGACACCTTTCTGGAGAGGGGCATCGTCCGAGCTTCTGCTGGCAACAACTTAATGCTCACCCTCTACCGATGATCCACATGGCCCTGTCTTTCAGTGTTTAACCCTTTCTCTCTCCTAGACATGGCTACTGACTGAACACACCCTCCATTTCTGCTACCTGTATGACCCCCTCTCTTTTCCAATGGTTATAATCAGTCTGACAGAGAGAGGTATCCCAATCCTTGTGGTTTTTAATATAACAATGACCACCAGTGGGCTCTAGATGGACAAACTTTCTTTAAAGTTTATTATTTTACATATTGTGGAAAATTCTTTTCAATGCTCTGACCTTCCCTTTACCTCTCTCCCCTCTGACCTCTGCATTGTGTTACTTAGAGATGGGCTCTAAATTCATTATCAGGAGTTTTATGGTTAACACTCCCAGAAGTGTTGTATCTCAAGGGATGGTAGATGGGTGCTCTCATAAATAACCCTGTTAAGTCTGACCCAGGGAGGGGTCTAGGGGCTATATTTCCAAACTCTTTTAAGTTAGGATAACACTCACATACTGGTATAAAATACTGTCTGTAAATTGTGTTCGGGGCTCTGCTTCTCTGACTTGCTCAGTGACAGAGTCTTCAAATGCTGTATGCCTTTGAATAAACTTATAAAGACAATGTCCGGTCTTTCTCTTGTGAATGAGTTGTCTTCTCTCCCACCTTGATAAGAAAATCCACAACAATAGTATCCCCACACATAGCCCATTGTAAAATGTCCATACTCACTAACATTCAGTAGTTTACTCTAACCTCCCCAACAACCTCGCACCATTCCAAACCCTTTGTGAAGAGCCTTGAGACAACATGTGTTGTGAATTGGTGCTAAATAAATAAAACTAAATGGAACTGAAGGTAACATCTGAATTTGCTCTGCTTCTAGAAAAAGAAAACTTTTGCAGACAGATGTAACCTTGAAAAGCACCACAACTGTCAAGGGACATAAACACGGGGTGCTGATCCATAGCCAGGGGCGAGAGCTGAACTCACGCACCCCGCAGAGGATCAGTCATAAAGTCTGAAACATTCAGCAGAAACAGTTTAAGATGCAGAAAGTGGTGAAATGTATCCTCCCTCACAATCACTTCTCTTTAATGTTAAACCCCTCATCATCCCAGTTTATAGAAAAACCTCTGAAGGTTTACATTAATACTTCATACAAAACAGCATGATGGAGCCCATCATAAAAGCACATTAGATCAGATCATTCAGATCTTTGAAATTTGAGCTTTATTCTTATTTGCAAGTTCTGGATTAGAATATTTGTTGGTTTTATTGAAAACATGAAAAAAGAAAAGATTAGAAATCAAGAAGTGGCTTTCAGTGCAGGTTTCTGTGCAGAGAACGAACGACTGCAATTAATTGTCAAATCAAGTTATCTTTAATCAAAAGATTTTTGACCTTATACGTGTGTCTTGGTTGAAGAAAGCTTAAGAAATGTACATTTCTGTATGTGAGGAGTTTAAAGTCTGGAAAAACTTTCATCCCTAGACCTAGAACTTGTGAGGTGTCTCTGTGGGGTTTCTGAAATGACTCAGAGGGGTTAAAGTCGGCCCGTCACTGATGGTCCACTCATGGAAGGTATGCTTTGTGGCTTCGAAGGTTTGAGGTAGTGATGCCAGATGGTCTGTGGGATTTAAAGTGAAAACTGACCAGGGGTCTGGGATACGTCATGTCCGAAGCGTGCTCACGCACAAAAACCTTGAGGCGCACTGTTTTACGCACAACTCAGCATGAACAAAAACAAACGTTGTGTGAAAGTGTGCATAAATCCTTGCCAATTATTGACCTGCCGTTAAAAGGCAAACTTACCTAATAAACTACAGAGAAAAAAATCTCCACCAAATACATGGAAATATGACTCCGTTCTGTTTATTTAATTAGTGGAATATCAAGCCTGATATTTTTTCATGACTTTGAGCTTTTATGGTTTAAACCATAGCGATGAACCTGAATCACATTTAGCTTCATACAATAACGTAACACCTCAGAAAATGATGGAAACACTCTCAGTCAGATGGAAACTGAAACTTCCTCTGTTTCTGTCACCTGTAGCTGGAAATGCTCATTGGTCTGAGCGCTGAGGAGCAGAAAATGCATGTGAATCATCTAAGGGTCACTCTCATTCTCACCGAGAAGAAAGCTGTCAGATCAGCAGATTGATTCCAGACAATTCAGGTTTGATGATTCCTAAGTTGGACAAGCTGGAGACAATCACGCATGTCCATAAACAGCTGTGGAAAGTTGGGCATAATTGTGGAACGATGGCAGCTTTGGCTCAGCTGAGAACATCAGGAAGAAGTCAGAGGGAGCGTTCTGCATGGAGCTGGCCTCAGTGTTACAGAAGGAAACGTGGATCTCCGCTTCCAGTTCTTACTACCCTGCAGTCCTTTCAACAGGAGCTTCTCAGAGGGAGCTGACTGACAGGTCGGGTATTTACCAGTCATCCCTGAACCGGGCCATGCCAGCCATATGGGTCGGCCTCATCCGTATGTTGCTCAGATATAGAAAGTTCCCCTAAACTGTGGATCTCATTTGCAGCGAGGAGCTGATTTCTGAATGTAATCAGAGCTATGGTCTGGACCCATACTGCTATAAGGGCCCCATCTGTGAGTCAATATGCTTTAGTGAATAGAAAGCATTTTCCTTCAATATATCTGCAACTTATTAGTGATGCGCAGATGTTTTTCACTAATGCAATGACACGATGGCCTCCTCAGCTCATGATTCCTTCATACTTCATACTAAGTGCTCCTCCTCATTTTGTGACATTAATCACCTCTCCTCAGCCTTTCTCCCCACTCAGCTGCTATTCTGTTGATTAGACTCACCTGATTTCCATCCCAGTAATCATACCTCCACAATATTTAATCTCCTATGTTTCTTGCTGGATTATTCTGTTGCTCTCAGCCTGGTTCTGTGCCCTCATTTCCTTGTGTCAAACCTACAAAATCCTTATTTTCAATTTTTCACCTTCAGAATATTGCCAAAATTAGAAATATCCAGTCCAGGAGAGATGTAGCTATTGGTTCCCGCATTGCTTTTGTCTGCTCTGGCTTTCACACTGCCGCCTGGCCCCGCTCCCTGACTTGGGCCACCTCCCCTATCCTGGGCAAGGGACAACAGACCCATTTATCTGCCCCCATCAGCGGGTCTGTGCACCAGCATACCATGTGTCAAAGCTCAGGTCATCCCTAACGGATTACTTGAACATGACAAAGGTATCAATGGCCTCTAATATCCTCCACAGTCACCAGATCTTCAACAGAACAGCTTCAGGATGTGGTGGAACAGGAGATTCTCATCATGGATACAAAAAATAAAATAAAAATTCATAATTTCCATCTCAAGGTTTGATTGACAATTTCTGCAGTATTTTTTTTATTTTTTAATGATCACTGAAACATTGTGTTGTATTAAATAACTTAGTGTCACTACATTTATTAGAGTACTAGTGCATGATACTTCAATAAGGTGGTTCCTCTCTCCACAGGAGATTGTGGCAGAAGTCTTGTGATGGCACCTGCATCAGTAAGCAGTCTGATTTTGGCTTCTGCATTGTTTTATTTGGTACAATGATGCGTTTGAGTTGGTGGTGTACGATCGCCAAGCTCTTTTTAGATAAGTCTGTAAAACATGGGTAAAATATGGTTTTGGCTGCCCTCCACCAGTTCTGAGGTGTGTTCAGGCTTATCTCCACCACTCACCCGCTGTCACCTTTACAGAGGAGACGCTCCAGAGAGAAGTACATCCAGGAAAGGGCTTTTAAGAGCTTTTAAGAGTTTTTAATGATTTGCTGTTAGCTGTTGATTCTGGCAGTTCTGCTAACTTGGTTCTGTTGAATCTTTCTGCAGCTTTTGATACAGTAGACAATAGCATTTTGATTTTTTTTAGTTTGAGCTTCTGTGCAGGTATCAAAGATCCCGTTTCTAAATAGTTCCTATCATAGCTGTTGGATAAGAGTTTTTCAGTTCACCTAAGGAACTACTTCTCTATAATGAGCACTTTCAACAGCGGGGTTCCTCAGGGCTCCATCTTGCCTCTCCTTGAAAATGCTCCTTTTGAGGTCCATTTTCAAAAAGCATAGCATGGCTTTTCATTGTTTGCCGATTATATGCAAATTTATCTGTCTCTTCAAGCCAACAGAGCTGTCTTCAAGTTCTTAAGACATAGATGGAGATAAACAACAAAAGCCAACCTGAAATCATTTTACTTGGACAACCTAACCTCTTATGGATGTAATGGTGTCACTGGTCCGATTGTCACCCATCTGCCAGGAACATTGGGATTATTTTAGACGGCACTTTTAAATGTGACAAGCCATGCTCAATGTTTTAAAAACAATTTTTTTTCACCTTTGTCATAAAACCGAGGCCTACACCCTCCTGGCCTGTTTCATGCATTCATTGGATAACTGCAACTCCTTGTATGTTAGTGTTGATCAGGGGCTGCTAATGCATCTGCAGGCTGCAGCGGCTCATCTCCAGAGTGGAAGAAATCACACCAGCCCTGTATTGCTAACCTTGCACTGGCTTCCTGTTTACTGCCAAATTCAGCTGAAATTTTACTGCTAAATTCAAAAGTCGTAATAGCCTGGCAACACACTACTTTTGTGACCTTCACTCTTCCAAACCAGCCATGGCCCCTAAGTTCTGGATCAACCTTTGAAAATAAGAACTGTTTAAAAAGTTGATCAAATCAAATCTGTTAAAAATACATTTAGTATAATCATTTTTAAATTCTAGTTAAGTGGGACATTAGTGTGTTTCAGTGGTTATTTTCCTTGTTTTCTATGACTTGATGTTTTACAGTGTAAAGCAGTCTGGTCAACTGTTGTAGTTTTTAGATGTGCCATATAAAGAAACTTCATCCAGATGCAGCTTTGCTAAGTCTTGCTACCATCTTGTTTTGAAGAGAGCAGAGGCTTTCTCCATCAACTCTTCCAAACAGCCAAACTTGTTCATTGTCATGACCTTTAACCAGCTAACTGAAGCCAATGTTGAGTAATGTTTCTCTCTGCAGGATGACACTGATGACCAGTTCATTGTCAGCTCTGTAAGCATTACAAAGCACCAAGGGTTTACTTAATTTTCCAATACAGCTCTAAAAGATGACCGTATGGGACCTGGTGTGTGTTTTAATAGCATTCAGGTAAGATTTTAATTATTTTAGAACCTGGTAAAGACCAGATCAGTTTTATAACATCCTGATACATACAACTCTAGAATTAAGAGGGTGTAGTTTCTTTTATCCAGGACTTTACAATGCATGTGACGAGTACCTGAAATAAAAAAATGTTAAGGATGAAGCTGTCCTCGTACGCACAGACCTCACAAAGATTGTTTCTGCCATCATCCTGCGCCCAGCGTGCCTCCATGGGGAACCAGAGGCACATTTCCTCGCTGTTGCATACTCTCTGTTTGGACAGTCTCATGTCGCAGAGCATGACTCCTCCAACAGCATCAGAACCAACTGGGCGTCAGTCACAGACACGGAGCATGTGGGATTATTGCTTCCATGTTTCTTAAGACACCAAGATTTACATCTGGGAAATTACAACAATGTGTCGTCATATTTTCTACAAAAATCACCTGTTTTGTTTCTAGGAAATTTGTCTCATTTTTACTCTTTAAACCAGTAGAAGAGTCTGAGCTGAGCAGAGGACATTAAAATACGAGGACATAAGGCATAAAGGACTCTTGGAAATAGGTGGGAACATTAAAATGCAGACGCTTCCTGCCTTGAATCTAAATAAAAATGCTAATGAAAGAATTTTAATATTGTTCAGTATGAGATTTCTTCTATTTGGACACATTTTTAGAGAGACAGCAACTGAGACAACTTGTTTTCTCAGGTTCACAGATCTGAAATTCTCCGAACACAAATTAATCCATCTTATTAAGACTTTAATTACTGCCTGGCTTTGTTGTAGCTTTAATAATAGAGTACAGGCTCTGGATATAGTGCATTATATGTATATGCATCTTTAGACTTCCTACAGAGACTAATTATGAGGCCTGAAAAGAATCCTAATTTGCAATGCAACCATGAAGTCTGCCCTTTGGCCTATTTTCCAGTTCTCCTGGGATTGGAGTGTTCCTGTCATTAGCTCATATGTCTTTAGGAAACTTTGGAGCCATCTGACAGGAAACAGCATCTATATATAATCATTTCATACAAAATTACTAAACATTTAATACAGCATGAGGAGGAAATGCTCGAAGGAGTCGAGCGACACGTGCCATCATGTTTGTGTTCCTAATCCCGTTTCATGAAATTACAGCATTCATTTTGAAGAGCCCCACTGAGACATCTGAACACACTTCAGGGAAAAAAAACTCTTTTCAACTAAACACATCTCAATTTCATGATATAAAGTCTGATTGTGTTTTAGTTCTGGCTTAATGTTAGTTAAAAAAAATGAAAAGTAACTCATTCTCCAACAGGAATGATTTGGTTAAAATAGGATTGACTTGCAGCACAAAAGCATCGACTTTCACACTCCACTGGGGTATAATTATGCTTCTGTAGCTCCTGCCAAGAGAAACCAAGGCGAGAGCCCACAGGGGGTTGGGGGGTATGGCATGAATGCTACTTTAAGCCTTCAAAAAAAAATAATCAGAAATCATTTGGGAATTTTAAACCAGTTTGCACCAAACTCATTCTTGGTACACCTAATACTTTCAAAAGGTTATGTTGAACAGCAATCAGTGACTATAACAGCAATCCTGTAACGGTGTGTGTGAACAATAATTTAGTCATTTTAGAACTTTGCAGAGTCAATATTCCACAGCAGGTGAGTTTATTTTGTGGAAAAATGGAGACATTCTCAGAAAATAACAGCACCTGGTTCTTTCATACTACACATATAAAATAACAATGACCTGGCTGGGTCCACTTGTGATGGTTCCATATAATTAAGGTCTGGGGTGCCAGTCAGGTTTCTCTCCTGACATATAAGATTATTAGTAAATAAAGTTTTATTCTTGAAACACAAACCTTACAAATACAAACTTGACTTAATCCAAACGATTCCAGGAAAACCGGAACGCATGAACCCTCGAGACCCTCGAGACCCGACACCCACCCCCTGACCAGAGGGCCCGCTCCTCCTCCCGGCCTCCAACCCCAGATGGCTAACGGGGGGGGGGTAACGACCCCACGCCTACCTCCACCCGCTAAAATGTGGTGCTGATGCATGTTGCTGAGTGCTTCAGGGCAGGGGGGCAGCTGGCACCAGCATAACCCCCCTCCCACACCAGCCCAGGCTGACAAACACTGTTTCAACCAAATTAGAAGAATCAGAATTCGTTCTCATTGCTCCACATGGGTGCAACGAAATTTCCAAAAACAGAACAAAACTGTGCTGGCAAGTACTGCAAATTAAAGAAAATAAATATTAAAAAGTTAAAAAGTTATAAGTTATCAAAAAGTTATTAAAAAAAAAAGGACTGTGCAGGTGGAAAAAATATATATATACAAGAATATTTACAGGTTGTTCCAGTAACCTAACCTTCGACAGGGGAAATAAATCCATGGACAGTGAAGTCCCGGGTGTTAGTAAAACTAAATCTAGCTTTATACAAATTGTGGTTAATCACAGTTTAATCCAGCTTTAAAACAAGGGGGAAATGCATTTTAAATACATGGGGGGGGGGGGGTCATGGGAACTTGCTGTCTTATTGTGAAGCTGGAGGAGATCGTCCAGACTAAGCAAAGAAGTGTCAGGATTCCCTCCACTCTGAAGAAGGACCTGCAGCCATAATCATTTTGGGTGAAAGGGGATCTCAGTTACAACCAGGCAGGATGTCAAATAAACCGTACTTTGGGTTCAGAATAATGACCAGATTCTGGATAAGTATCCATGGTGCTGTATGACTGCAGATACTGGACCATAGCCATAACCTGTGTTCAAAGACCTCATTCCCTGCTGAATGACGTTTTATTCTTGCTGCGTCCATTTGAGGTGAAAATGTGTTTATGCAACAGACAACAAATTTCAGGCACTGAGTGAGGATTCAGAAGATAATGGAGCATAATGCAGCAAAGCGCTCAGGCTCTGTGCTGCTCCCAATTATTTACTTTCCTGCATATCAACTTCTCCAATATATTATTATCCCTGCTGAGTCAACACACATATTGGCATTATTAACTCTCTGCTTATGTACATGGAGAAATAAATCCCAATAAATGTTAACTGACTAATATCGACCAAATTTAGAAAGATCAGATGTAAACTAGTACGATTTCTGCACATTTAAGGCACCTCTCATGGAATTTCAGGATTCTTCTACAGCTTTATTTATTCAAAGCCAACAACTATCCAAAGAAGAAGACAACCTTTTATTCAGAACTAATCAAACCCCTTAATTCACTCTCTGTTGAACACAGTGAACGCCTCACAGCCGGAGTAGTCAGCTGCTCTGCTGGAAACCAACGATGTTTGGACTGATGTTTGGTAGACGATGTGAGCGAAGGAAACCAAAGTCAAATTCCTTGTTTGTACTCAAACTCGGCCAGTAAAGTTAATTCTGATTAGAGAAGAAATTACAGGTAGGGGTGAAAGTGAGCCGGTACTGTCCGCGACTGCGTACCACAAAAAGATTCTGTGCCGGTCCACAGTACCGGGAAGAACAGCTGTCTGCTATGAAGCCGTCATCCAGAACCAGTTACGGCTGCAAAAATTCACGAGCACACAAAGAAGATCAGATCTGCTACTAATAGACGGTCTAAAACACGACTTAATCTGTTTATAAAAATATCTATTTTCTCCTCATTACTAACAGTTTCTGAACTGTTCTGCTAAGCTGGAGCCTCTTGCTTTGCTTCTCTCCCCTCGGAGCTCGAGGCTGTTGTGAACGGCCAGCCTTTAAAACGAGCCCCGATACGTTTAATGTCTGTCTGCTCGCTGCTAAATACCCCAGTTAAAAGCAAAGGGAGAGTAACTAGTTGTGGTTCATGTTATTTTGCTGAATTACAACAATACAGTACAGCTCGAAAACACCGTTTATGACCAGAGATGAGATCTCACATACACTACACGAGAGCGCATGCGCCGCTTGCATTAGGACAGGACGAACAATTGATCACTTACAATCTACAGACTTTTAAATAAAAACCGTGAAAACAACCAAACTGTCAAATTTTTAATTGAAATGCAATCAAAACTTTACCACAATGCAGAGAACAATAACTTCTTTGTTTAAAAGAAAAGATGGAAACTGAAGATGAAAAGTTATGCATCAGAAAATGGTTTATCATTGTTCCATACACGGCAGTTCTTTAACAACTGAAATCTATAAATATATAGATTCTACATTGTCAAGTGATTCTTATATTATGTCTTATACAAACCGCGTACAGTAAAGTAAAATATTGATACATTTTAATTAGTTTGAGTTTGGTTTTTGCTGAGAGAGAGAGAGAGAGATCTCGAGGGGGGCACAGATGACAGTAACAATTAACACACACATATATGCATCATATATGCCCCCAGTGCCTGCCCAGCCCCCCTCTCTAGCTCCGCCCCTAAGTACAGGCAAGAATTAAAAACTACTTTCACCCCTGATTACAGGTAACCACATTTCATGGTGTAGGATCATAATCATTTTAACTCAAACAGGCTCTTCATTGGCCGATCAAAGATTTCAGACGTTTAGCCTTAAAAAGTTTAAACCTGTGCAAAAATCACATGCAATTGTCTGTCAGGTATTCACACCTTCATGACCCTGATGGCAAAGACAGGAAGACTTGCTGTCTTTGAACGCAGCAGGATTGTTGATCTGCATAAGCAACGCTCTCACAACACTTCATCACTGCAGAGGCTAGCTGCATTAAAACAGTCATTTTACATCTTTTAAAAGCTCATGAGGGGTTAAGGACAAAAAAAGTCAAGTAGTAGACCCAAAAGAAATAAAATAATTCACCTGCACTGAGCAGGGGATCCAGTAGGCTCTCCATGAGGACAAAGGCAGATCCTAGGGGCTACAGCCACAGGTAACATGTTTTAAAGCTGTGCGCAGCACCTGATGGCTTCCAACATCCCTGACAGGACATCCCCCCGAAGAGGTTTCTGCGCACCACAGAGGAGGAATCTGCATCATGGTTCCTTTAATGAAACAATGGAGTTTCGGTTTAAAAAGGAGCACCAAACCACAGCAATGTTGAAATATTCACTCCAGACTGGGAATTCTACCAGGGGAATAATGTCGACTTTTTACAGTTTCTTCAAGAGTGCCAATGAACAGGCCAAAAGATTATTATACGGAGCTGAGCCGATGAAAACCAGAAAGACGGAAGATCTTATCAAACCAATCATCAATGAGTTTGGACTCCAACATTCCACAGATGAAGCACAATTTTACATTGTTTACTAGCCTTGTTCGTCCTCAAAGTCCTTATAACACCAGACTCTTCCAGTAAGTCTTTCACCCTCCCTTCCAGTTCCCGTACAGGAACACAGAGCAGGATGACAGTTTGTTGGCATTTATTACCGTTCTGTTCCTGGCATTCAGCTAGTGGCTAGTTAACAACATATAACAAGGTTTTCCATGACCAAAACTCATTTTAAAGTGATGGCTTGTTGGTTTATCAGCATCAGTCAGCTAATGGTGCCGTTTTAAGTCTAGTGTCAGAGAAATACAACAGTGAATGGCACTTTAGTTCATAAAGCCTGAGGCTGCAGGTTCTCACTTCATAAACTTTTTCAACATTTAATGTCTTGGCTGTCAGGAATAAAAGGTTTTGTTTCAAATAAACTGGGACTAGCTTTGTTCAGATAAAAAGAAAAAAACAGGACACTCCAGCACATCGTCCAGGTTCCTCCTTCATAACTTGAGGCTAACAGTAAAGGTTTTATTTCCCTTTTGCAGCCTGTGAGCCAAGATGGGTTTTTTTCCCACCCATTTATGAAACAAACTATTATAAAAATAGATCCTAAAGGAAGATGTAAGGAATATTAATCTGACAATATTAATATTTTATCAAATAATATTTCGGTCTGTTAAGGGTTGTCCCGTGAATACCAGCCCAGTAAGGCGATGGTATTAGGACAAAGTTGAAAGGGATGAGCCAAGCTCTGACATTATTGAACAGCATAAACTCTGCACACATGGAATGAATTCACACAATTTCTTACAAGAATTTATAAACAAAAATAAGTCAACTCAAAGTCAAACATATTTCAATCAACAAACTCTTTCCTATGCTAAAACAATCCAACTAAACTACCAAGCAGAATGAAAGAATAAGGAAGACTAATGGGCTATGTACAATATAAACAAGTTGATTAAAGATGGTTGAAAATCATGACCAGAAGAGTGATGCAACATTACCATGAAATGTTTATGTTTGAGAACCAAGGATTATCTTGAAGAATCTGGAAATGAAGTTAAGTTAGTCTTGGAACCAACTTAGGCAATAATCAGCAAACGTTTAAACAACCATTCACAATGCAAGATCAGATAAAATATTATTTTAATAAAATAATGTTTTAAAGAATGCTTTGCTGAATAAAACCAACCTTCTGGATGAATAATTCTCAACAGTGTCTCATTAGCTGCCTTTATTTATTGAAAATATTTAAGGAAATATTTTGGAAAAGAGCCAAATCTTTCTGGAGAAATGAGGATTAATGGAGTTTACTTAGTTATCAGATTTAGTAAAATAATTTTTAAAGTCAATTCAATTCAGTTTATTTATATAGCGCCAATTCACAACACATGTCGTCTCAAGGCTCTTCACAAAAGTCAGGTTCATACATTCCAATTAATCTGAATCATTGAACAGTGCAGTCAGATTCTGTTATTTATTCAAATTGGATAAAAAGTTTTTCTATCTAAGGAAACCCAGCAGATTGCATCCAGTCAGTGACTTGCAGCATTCACTCCTGGATGAGCATGTAGAGACAGTGGACAGTCACTGGCGTTGACTTTGCAGCAATCCCTCATACTGAGCATGCATGTAGCGACAGTGGAGAGGAAAAACTCCCTTTTAACAGGAAGAAACCTCCAGCAGAACCAGAACCAGGCTCAGTGTGAGCGGCCATCTGCCACGACCGACTGGGGGTTAGAGAGAACAGAGCAGAGAACCAACCAGAGAACAAAGAAGCACTGATCCAGGAGTACTTTCTATGGAAGGAAAAAGGTAAAATGTTAATGGATGTAGCTCCTTAGTCGTTTCACCTAGAAAGAAAACAGATAAACTCTGAGCCAGTTTTCAAGTTTAGAAATCTGAAAAAGAGCAACATAGAGTTAGTTACAGTAAAAGCTCAGCCAGTAGCTATGTCTAGGAGAGAGAAAGGGTTAAACACTGAAAGACAGGGCCATGTGGATCATCGGTAGAGGGTGAGCATTAAGTTGTTGCCAGCAGAAGCTTGGAGGATTCCCCTCTCCAGAAAGGTGTTACAGGTAGACACAGAGTCAGGCCAGGTGTAGCTTCTAGGAAGAGAAAAGAGAGAGAACAAAGTTAAAAGCTGAAATAACAGCAAATAATGCAAAATTGTAGAGTAAGTGTGAGAAAGTGTGAGAAAGTAGCGAAGAGGGTGAAAGTGGTCATTATGTCCTCCAGCAGCCTAAGCCTATAGCAGCATAACTACAGAGATAGAGTGGCTTAGGTTATCCTGAGCTAACTATAAGCTTTATCAAAAAGGAAAGTTTTAAGCCTAGCCTTAAAAGTAGACAGTTTGTCCATCTAGAGCCCACTGATGGCCATTGTTATACTAAAAACCACAACGATTAGGATACCTCTCTCTGTCAGATTGACCATAATCATTTAGGGACTATTATTCACTAGCTTGAAAACTAAACCTTCCTGTTAAATATTCTGTAGCAGCAAGCACGTGTTCTTACCAGTTAGCAGTTAAAGCTTACAAAAGAAGCTGATAGCTTTGCACCAGAATCACACACACACACTTTTTAAAAATACCGTCAATAAAAGGGTTAAAATGCATAAGCGCGGACGGGGCGTTATGAGCAATCTTCTGTGTTTAAAATCACCCTTTAAATAAAGTTTGTCTTAACTTAAAAAAACACACAAACACAGAACACAAACTGACCACGTGTGCTGCAGATAGTCTGCTAGCACCAAGATAGCTGTGTTCAATACAAACAAAACTTCATAAAATGAAAAACGTTAAGATCATTTCATCCTAACTGTTATTCTGCCCAAACCTAACCTCATGAACCGTGGTGAGGAAACGTTGTCCAAGGGGCGAAGTTTTAAGAAACGTCCACAGTCAACAAGCGGTTAGCTTTCAGCTAAGCTGACCTCCGGAGCTGTGGCTTGAAAGACGGCTCGTCCGTCAACCAGCAGCTCATTACCGTAACCACGGTGATGCAGGCCGTTGTCCTTCCTTCAGACTCGGCTTGTAGAAACAGCTTCTCTACTGGGGACTTCTCTGCGACACAGTTTGCTTCTGCAGGGCCTCAGTGTAAGCAATGCTTATACCTTAATTTCCCCTCTTCATGAATGAAATCACCGGGTACACAAACAGTGCTCCACTCATACTTAACTTTGCACATGATCGTGTGATCCTATGACACTATTGGATCCAGTTTGAAGAGTTTATGTCTTTTTGCCAGCAAAAGACATCAGCGCACTGGGCCTCTCCTGACTGGTCCCACTAGAGGCCGTGTGGAAAGAGGTCGAATGTAGCAACAGCTGTGCTTTTATTTGGGTAGTGACGTCACAGGAAGTCTGCAGTTATCCTGTTTTTGGCTGTGCCGGAAGAAGGTTAATGCACTTTATTTTGAAAACTCCAGAAAAGTGTGTACCGGAGTTTTAATGTTGAAATCCATGGCTGTAGGTCCCAACAAAGATGCCTGAGAAAACTGTAAACACAAAGCCTCACAGATAAGAGGCACTGCAGCAAACCTCATTCAGTACTCTGAGTTCCAGCAGAGTTTCAAGGAAATCTGGATTTTTTGGACTGAGAAAAATCTGTATTCATTTTAAATGAAGCAAAAAAGGTTTGTATAACAATGACATACCAGAGCAGCCTTCCTAAAGCTGATGTTAGAGCCCTGTTCAAAGCGGCATCCTAAATTCTCCCATCGCTTCCATGGCTTCTGAAAAGGAGCTCTCCAAGGTACCAGTATCTATAATTGGGCATTGTGGTTCAGGTAAATGTGATGGTAGGGTATAATTAGCCAGTTTTTTTTATTTTTTAAGCTTTGTTTTGGAGCACTAGTGGTCTTTATTTTGTAACTTTTCTTTGAAAGTAGGCAGACAGGAAATGGGGTGAAGAGAGGGGAAGTCTTGCAGCGCAGGTCGCCGTGGCCGGGACTCCAACCAGGGGACAGCCGTGTTGACAGCCTCTATACATGGACCGCTGCACCGGGCCTATTATTAGCCTGTTTAATTTCTCAGTGAACCATAAACTCACAGGCCACTTTGTTAGGTACACTTGTTCAATTGGCTGCAACAGTGAATCAGCCAATCATGTGGCAGTAAACTCCATACAAGCTGCATCTGCTATCAGATTAGAGTAAGGCTCTACACCAGACAAGGATGTCTGCAATCTAAATCACACCTTCACTGGGTCAATCAGACAAAGGGGTAGGTTCTGTTTAGTTTATGTTGGTGACGATTAATTAGTATCCATCTCCAGCAACCATTGGTCCAGAGGCAGGGGACACCCTGGAGAACATGCAGAAAGACCCCAGGCTGGGATTCGAACCCAGGATCTTCTTGCTGCAAAGTAACAGTGCTACCAACTGCTCCCCTGTGCATTGGGACCTTCTGAGCTAAAAGCACAGAGTTTTTCACACATGGCTTTCCATCCTAAGCATGCCATAAGAAGCAGAACCGAGCTGGTGGACCCAATGCACCTAGTTTAACCTCCATCACCCCACAGCCAGATGAGGGGGTGACATAAGCTTGCTAAGATAGTATCCAGAACTATGGCGATCCTGGAGAACGAACCATTGAGGTCTACGAGTTATTGCTGGTGATATGATCATAATAAAAATCACATCAATTCTCTGATTTTCTGTGTGAGTCTTCTGATAAAATCCAAGAACCAATCAGTGATTAGCCCTGAGAGTTATCCAGAACAGTCAGAGCCTAGCATAGCCATGGACTTGACCATGAGATTATTGGTTTAACATCGTTTCACCCCCTCCTTGCTACAAACTCAGTGTACTTAGACATCTAGATATAAACACTTTGCTAAAGTTCAAGCTGAGCATCAGATTGACGTCATGTTGCACGTCCTGCAGAACACCATCTGAGGACGTGCAACATGCAAAACCTTTAGTCAGATGTTCTACAGCAGTAGAAGACCTCACCTGGCACCACTACTGCCAGCCAAGAACAGGAAACGGAGGCTAAAATTCACCCAGACTCACCAGAACTGGACAAGAACAGATTGGAGAAATGTGTCCTGGTCCGATCAGGCTGGATAGTAACAATATGACATTTTGTCACCATCTGCTGTTAAGATTAATAACATTTTGAAATAAAATGAATTGATGCCATCTAGATGAAGCAGATATTTTTCTGCCCTTTTCAAACATACCAGACATTTAAATGTTGACATCTTTATTTTCTACGCCAGTATCTGAGTTCTGTCACAGCTAAAACATCGATTTTCTTCACTTTCAGGCACAACTTGATCACTGAAGCAAGTCCTGAACAAACAAATTTCTTGCTTCAGCTACGTCAGAGCTGGACACTCTCCCAGCTTGCAGAGACAGGAAAAGAAACAACCACATCACTGTTGCTGTCCATGACAGCACTAATGGACCCTGAAGTAGAACTTAAACAGAACTCAACATATTCTGTAGGCTGAGAGCTGGAACATCTGTCTGCTGCAGACTGTTCAACACAACACTTCTTCTGATCACTGCACTGACATTTAATCATTAGCAACCATTTAAGAAATCCACTCAGTTCACCATCAAAGTCACTGCATCCAGCTTATCTGCAGGTGTGAATCCCTGAGGTGGATTCGAAGGAGCTGGTTGAAGAACAGGACGGTTCTGACTTTAAATGGTTTGGCTCATTCGAAGGATAATTTGATGGGTCTTAAGGTATTAAATGTGTCATTATCTCAAACTGGTACATCTTGACATGACCTCATCTTAACTGTTCAAACTGAGCATCAGAATGAGGAAGAAGGGCGATGTAAGGGACACTGAACATAGCATGGTAGTTGGCTCCAAACAGGCTGGTCCGAGTATTCCAGAACCTGCTGATCTGCTGGGATTTTATACACAACCAATTCTGTCATTTACAGAGAATGATCTGAAAGAGAGACAATAAATAGTGAAGAGCAGCTGGCAGAATATTCTCCAGATGATGAAAGGAACAGTAGTTCCAATGACCACTGGTTCCAACCAAGGTCTGCAGAACACCATCTCAGTACGTTCAACATGTTAAACCTCAGGTCAGATGTTCTATAGTACCACCTGAGCACCATTTAACCAACACAGCCTACCTGAATATTGATTCCTACCATCTCCATCCCTATGTGACCACACTGAACCCATCTTCTGATGGTTCCTTCCAGCAGGAATCCATCAGCTCCATGTATCAAAGCTGAGATGATCTCAGATTAGTTTCTCGATCTTGAGAATCAGTCGCTGACCTCCAATGACCAAAATGTCTCTGGCACCTAAGGATGTTTTGAGGGTAAAGCAGGCACCAACCAGGTACCAGCAATTAGTACCTAATAAAGTGGTTCTGAGTGTAAATGGGCCAGTAAACTGACAATCTTCATCACTGCAGACAAACTACTGATCCATCTTGCCATCTCTCAGACATTAAGACACTTGAACTGGTTCACTTCAAACAGGTCCCCGAGCAGGATCCAGATCTCCTGACTAGATGGAGGAAGCTCTGGCTGGTGGACCTCCATAACCCCCCTCTAATGCTCAGGCCAGCCGCCTCCCTACTGATGAAGCTCGTCTGTAGCTGGGATCCAAGACTGGCACAGTTTGAAGACCCAGGACCTAAAAGGGAATGATTTCAGGGGAGCAATGAATCTAAAGGCAGGGTGAGCTAAAAAGGAGTCAGAGGCTTTGATTTACAGTGAAATGACTAAATTTTACATCAAACCAGCAGCCTGAGGGGTACAGGGAGGTCTCCATGGAAACCTGTGAGCAGTACATATGACAAATCTGTTCAGATGAAAACGAGGCATGGAAAATTTGGTTTCCCTTGTTCCAGAAGAGACTGTGCTGGATTCTGAGTTAACAAATGGCACATCAGCAGTTTGTGTTGGACTTTCCCCTGGAGGAATCAGCAAAGTGAGAAAGAGGGAGCATTTTAAAAAGCTTGGATCATTTGTTTTCTTGTTCAGAAAAGGAAATGCATTAGATTACATGAAAGCAGCTCAGTGAACAAATGTGTGAAACCAATGAACCATCAGCGCTAAAACCAGAACACCAAACAGTATGCCAGAAACACCAACCCTGAAATACTAAAAGTTCTATTATTAGATGTTTTTATTTGGGGCTTTAAATAGTTAATCTGACCTCTTCATTAACCAGGGTTTACTGACTGATTTTTAAAAACAGGAGTTGGGGGCATGTGTTTAAATTTACTGGGGATTTTCTGATTCCCCCCTGCTCAAATATATTCATACAATCAACTAAATCTTTTAATAAGTGGTCCTGGGGGTTCTATGGGCCCGTTACCTTCTGATCAGTGACCATTAATGAGTGCAGCTGGTAGTTTCATGTCAGAGCACTCAATGGATGGTCCAATTATCAGAAAAAAAAAAAAGGAAAAAAAACAAGAATGGTCCAGAGACGACCAAAACGGTCTGGACGATCCAGAACAATCCAGGAACCACCAAGGCCCAGGTCCGCCATCAACTGGAAGCTGCTGCAACACCAGTGTCGCCGTCCACAGTGAAGCTGGTTTAACATCACGTGGACTGAGAGGGTCCTCACCAATAAAGAGGCCTTGCTACAAATATGACACCTTCAAGCTGGACTGAAACCTGCAGCTTTCCACATGGACAAGCCTGTCTTCTGGAAAGTTCGATGGTCAGATGAGACAAGGACTGAGCTGTTTGGACCAACTGTCAAGCATGGTGCTGGCATCATCAAGGTGTGGGGCAGTTTTATTGATTTGCACAGAGTAGAAGGAATAAAGACGGAGGAGGACTACCTTGACATTCTTCAACATGTTAAAAACTTGGACACAGCTGGGTGCTCCAGCTGGACAACGGACCCAAACACAGCAGCAGGCTGACGTTAAGCTTCTAGAACGACCTTCAAAACTGACAAAAAAAGAACCTGTGGAAAATCTGTGGATGATGCATACAACCCAGGTCCATTTAGGGAACCAACCAAACACAGAACCCACCTAGTCGGCTCACAGCCAGTGAACTTAGCCAGGTGGACCCAACACTGATGTTTAACCAGACATTAGTTGGGTGTATGTATAATTCTGAGCCCGTGTGTATCACAGAAAACACACAATAAATGCCAACTTATGCAGACACTTCTAGGTCCAAAAGGTTGTTCCTGAACTCTGGACCAGGAAGGGTTCAATGAATAAAACATTCATGACCAGGGAGAAGTTTCCTTCCTCAGCAGGTCGGAGAAGCAAAGATCTCTCAACATGTTGGTGACACTTTCAGAGCCTTTAGATAGAGAGTTGGGGGGGGGGAGCGCACTGGAGCTTTCAATGAGAGCCGAATTGTTCTGATGGTTAAACAGGTTCGGGAGCGGCTCGGCTGTTTAAGCCTGGTGTCAGTTACGGTGGTTCAGACACAAAGAACCCAAAAACTGGCTTCTTCAAAGGGTGGTCTGAAGATCCCTCAATGCACCAAAGACTTCAGAGAAGTCTTCCCTAGTTTCTACTTTAAAAAAGCACCAGAACCAGAACCACGGCCGCGTTCCCCTTGGAAGTTTCTCCACCGACAGCCGAGGACTGAGAAGGTTTTTCTTACCGAAGTTGGAACCGGGAGGCTGGCGGGTCGCTCGATCAGCTCGGGTTGCTGTTTCCCGGTCACATCCATACAGCCGCAGTCGCTGTCCGCTCACTTCCACGGGAGTTTCTCAAGTCATTCATCCACAGACCGGCCGCGGCGGATGTTCCCCGGCGTCCCGTTTAGCGGCGCAGGCAGGCGGACGCAGCATGCCCGGAGGCTCGGTGAGGGTTCCTACCAGCTGACAGCAATAGATGATCAAATGTTTCTGCTCCAGGAGGAGAGAAGGTGCTTCAGCTCCGACAGTCAGCGGCTCCTCTTCTGCTGCTGCTGCTGCTGCTGCTGCTCATCAGACCGCAGGACTCCCACCTGCGGCCCGCAGCCTCCTGTTGACCATCCCTGCGTCAACGCGCATTAACCCGTTCATTGGCTCCACACTCCAGGAGGTCCAATCACATTCGGTCCAATTAAATCTGACGTGCAGCGAGTCTTTACTCCCCTCAGGGTCAATCAATCAATCAATCAATCAAGATTGAAAGCAATCACAGATGATTGGTTATTATTTGCTGATTTGTGAGTAAACAAAAAAAAATTATTAAATTCATAGCATCATATTGTAACCATGGTAACACAACAATCAAACGATTATTATTTGTACTTGTAAATGTGCCAATTCTTTTTAATCTTACATTTCAAACATTTTTTTTAAGTTGTATGTTTTTAATCTTTATATTCCAAAGTCAGGCTGAAGGTCCCTGGATGGAGGCCGTCCTGAACTTCTCCAGAGCGGACAGATTCTCAGTCCACCCGGGTCATTCCTTACTTCCTGTTCTTTAAGGAAATTGTGAATTTAATCATTTATTTAGTTTGAAATAGTTTGTTGCTTCGCTCTAGAGTTAAGTTGGAAAGTAAACATCCATAAACGTGAAAAATTAATTTCCCTTTTGTAATTAAACAAACACATGACAGCTTCAATGAAAATGAGTTTACCTAATTATTATGATAGTAAAATTTTTAAAAAGTAAATGGTTAACGGACTGAACTTATAAATAAGGTAAAAGTAAAATGAGCTAAAACTTACAAATAAGTGTGTTAATCAGTTATTGTAAATGAATCATGCAGTTGTAAAGCAACAACTCTGGCTTGATGTAGGTTGGTAAAGAATTAAACGGAAAATAATGATTTAAACTTTTCCTGCTTTTGGATCCAGAGCAACTTAAGGAATAATGGAAGGAATTAATTAACTGATCATCATCTTTTAATTATCAGTTGAAACAAAAACTAATTTATTAGCTAAGAGCCTTTTAAACGGAGCAAAGGAGTAATGGCATCTGCTGGAATGAAGGCGTATTGAAGTCTTCTTTACAACTTCCCTAGACGTCATTAGGCTGATTTAAATAAATGGTCCGTGGCCTTGCTGAGCAATGGAAACAGATTGTATACATTTCCCTGGGATTCCTTTTACCCGGGTAAAATAAATCCTGGGGCTTTCGGTGGAAAAGGGGCCATTGATGCAGCTCTCTCATTACACATTATGCAGAGGTATCATAAGGAGGAGAGACTGACTTCTGCTTCATTCCTCACTGGTGATCCCAGGAGAAATCTGAGGTCATGTTTAAGTTCTGTCCGATTTAAATGCATAAAAAATGAAAGATGTAGAACTTGGCTGGTTAGCAGAGCAGAGCTGCACAGAAACACAGCAGAAGATCTAATTCTGGGATGTTTGAAGGAGCTCACACTTACTCAAAGAAAGTCAGTAAAGAGCTAAATGAAGTTCTGCTCTTAGAGTTTTTGCCCTTTTAGTCGGGACAGTTGGGATGCATATAAATCTGTCTTCCAAAAGAAACAAACTAACCATCATTCTGGGTTAAACAGTAACATGAATAATGGCAGAGGTTCAGAACCAGGGGCTTTTCCAGTTTTATCTGTTAGATGGGTCCAGTCTGAGTGGTTTCAGAGTCCTCCACCTTCATATGCTCCTCTGGGCTAAAAACAATCTCATTTAGCTGCGGAATATCACACTGCAACATGTTCAGGGCTGTGAAAAGTATGTACCCCCTCACAGACTGAGATTACTTCATGTTATGGGTTTCTCTACCAGCACCGGCACCGTGTTTATGAAACCTTTGACAGGAAAAGGTTCTCATCTCTGAGAACAGTTTAAACTTGGAATGTTTTTAAATATTGCTGCAAATTTCATGATGCTGAGAAATCTGGCCTTCAGCTGATGTAAGAAAACCTCCCGAATCATGAAGGGGAATCATGTTTTTGCTCTGATGTGGTCTCGGTGTCTCTGGATCTAAATGGATCCAACAACCAATCAGATGTTCTCTAATCTCTGTTGACCCGCCCCTCAGTATCTCTCTGGATCCGAATCCTGCATCTTCTAGAAAACATGGATCTAACAGCTTTAAAGGACCTACCTTTCTACAGACTCACTCCTCAAAGGTTTTACAGAACAGGTGCCAATTCAAGGTTCTATCTGTAATTCATGTAGGTTGGACCCCATCTCCTGGGCCCATGAACTGTTTCTGGTGACCTGCAGCCAAGCTGATTGCCTGGTTTTTTGTATTTTTTGAACCACATGCATCATTTGGTGCCAAACTCAGAAGGTATTTGTGTGTTTTTCTCCATTCCACAGTGGAGATCCATCCAGCTCTACCCATTTTGTTTTGGTCATACTAATAGTCTGATCCGGTGTGGCCCAGAAGGCCAGAACCACCTGGCTTCATGGCACTATAATGGGATTTTTATTGGCATAGATTGGTTAATAAACATTAATATAGATTAACATAACTCAGTGCTACATGTATGAGGGTTTATGAACGTCTTCAAAATAATGTGTGTAATGTTTGGCAGCTGTGCTGCAGGGTTCGCAGTGAGATGAATTTTCACCAACACGAGAATCAGCAGCTGCTCTGATTAAAGAAGCCACTGTGCTACAGTGAGTGAATTTAGGTGGAGCGGCTCTTTAAAAATCCCTCCACATCAGCCTTTGTGTGACTGAATTCTTGACTTAAGCTTTAAGGGGTCTCCTCTAAATTGGTTCAGCTTCTACCTTTCTTATTCAAAAGCTCATCAGACAGTAATCCTATACAGACAACAGCAGAGTTCCTCGAGGTAAACGATCTACACTTTGGGCTTTAGTCAAACATTCAAATCTTCTCCTGCACATTCTGCCATAAAGTGGAACATTTGGATCTGACACGATGAGATAAAGCCCGTCATTCTTCAGGCTCTTTTTCCTGAAAGACTCTCTGTTTCCTGCAGCTGACGCAGCGTCTGCAGTCTGACATTTTTCTTCAGTGTCTGAGCTGTGAATCCAGAGCTTTTCTAACTACTTAAATGCATTTTACTCATGCTGAAATGATCCATGGCTCAACATGGCAGAGATGCAAAGCTGTGACTTTGAAACAGTCTAGGAGTTTCTGGGTTGTAGGAGACCTTCAGAAACAGCTTCAGGTTCGCCAGTGATGTGGTTTGAGAATCTGCCACATTCACTCCTCTAAAAGATGGAGCCAGAAATAGGAACCTTCATGAGTGCAGAGAGGCCTGGACACTGCCCTGATGGGCGTCAATGTCCTTTAAAGGTCTGGTAGATGACATCAGCAGACAAGTGATGGAACTGAAACGCTGCCATCTCTGCAGCACCATGTTGCTGACAGGATGCTGCAACTAACATCCTTCTCTGCAGCATTTTGGGACATGCACAGCACTAAATGCTTCATGATGCATGCCATAAGTTGTATGGAGTTTATTTTGCATCTACACGCTAATCAGACATAATATTATGACCGCTGATATTTGAAGTGAATAGCAAGCCAAGGGAGGCCTAATGTTAATGCTGGGAAACGTCGGGTCCTGCCACCCATGTGGATGTTACTTTGACACCAGCAACCATGTTGGTGGTGGTATATTGCATCCCATGTCATGGAAACGGTACCCCCTGATGTCTGTGGCCTCAGCAGGTTAATTTTCCCTGTCGCAAAGCAGATATGGTTCAAAATGTTTGAGCAGTACAAGGCGTTGACCTTGCCTCCAAATTCCCCAGATCTCGATCCAATTAAGATTTTGGGAAAGAGATGGGTGAGCTGGATAAGTCCAATTCCTGGAGACTCCACCTTGAAACTTCCAGAACTTCCAGAAAGAAGTTACAGCTAGCATCTAGCTCCCAGATACCACAAATTTATCGTCAACAAGAACTGATTCTAAACTCTGTTCAGCGAGGTTAAAATGAATTGAATCATGTTCATAGTTCTTCACAGAAACATTCTGAACTAAGTTCATTGCTCCAAAAAGATCTAAGATCTCATATTTTTTCTGAAATAAAGTTTAATAATATATATGTATGCAGGTCATGACTGCCTTTAGGAATAAACATCGGACAGTGTTTGTAACCTTCCTCATCTGTTTAATTCTCCCCTGTTGTCTTTACTCAAATGAACTGTGTTTAATTATGGCCACGCTCCCCAACCAGCTGCTCTCATTCACATGTTGCACTGCTTTGATTGCCAGGATAAGTCTGACGGTTTGACTAAAAGGTGCTCCTTCCAGACTGTACAAATCTGGATACTGTTTAAGGATACAAGCAGACAGATCTTCATTCATGCACATTAGGATTTGTGATCTTAGAGAGCAAAAGGTGACAGGATGCATGAAGCTGGACCTTCTCTGCATTCCTTTGCTGCATCTCCTGCACAAAAAAATCAAATTGGGATGCAAATAAAGATGCATACAGGATGAGCCTTCAGCATATATTCTCTGATTTAATGGAACGCCAAAGCAGGTGGTCATAATGTTATGACTCTACTCAGAGCTTCCCTATGGATAATGCAGCTCCAATACAGAGCCGGGTCATTCTATGCAGGACGGCTCATTTCAGCTGCAAGCATCCAAGATGTTGTTGTTGTTTTATGATCCATATCTAAGCTAAGATCCATCTTCACCACCACAAACCAGAGCAACTACCTCATTACTCCATCATTCAGCAATAAGGCATGAAAGTACTGGAACTCACCCTCGTTGTGGTGAACCATGTCCTCCAACAGGGTAAAGACCTGAATCCACTCTGCCATGAGCGCATCAAAGCCACGCTGCTCCTCCTGAGAGAAGATTTTTCTTTCCCACACAGTGGACCTTCCCAGGAGCATGATGCCCCACACTTTTAACAAAAAATCAGATCTATACATAACCAAATCTGACAAGACTGTGAATAAACTGCCACCATTAACTCAGGAAGCAAACACAACCGACACTGGAACACACTGAACAGGTCAGAGGTGACTAAATCTGGTGTCCAGACAGAAAAACCCTGAGAGGTGTTTCCTGATTTACTGGGGGGGGGCACCTGGAACTGAGCCATGTGGGAAACTTCAGGAGCTGCGTGCCTCCATCAGAGAGACATGAGCTGAGACAGATCAGGGCTTCGGGGAGTCCATTAAAGTCTCATGTTCAAATCTCAAAAACTGCTAGAAGCTCTTTAAGAACTAAGGCTGAGGAAGAACCCGACTGCAGCAGTTTGTCTTTTTGTAAGAAATCTGAGAACAGCTGCTAAGAACTGTTTTCTGACCTGCAGTGTCTTCTTTCTGAAATAATCTTTCCTTTCAGCAATAAAAACAAAGAAAGTTGAATAAAAGCTGTAATATTTGCTCATAATTTGCTACGTTTTCCTCCTCCTCCTACAATTACCCCGTCAAGATTTTCATGCAAATCCTGCAAGAATGAAACACCTCGCTTCTTTGTTTCCATAAATCTGAATAATGCTGGGTCAGTGAGCACGCTGCAGGACAGAAAGCAAACCCAAAGTTCTTATTTTTCCTTCAGATATGCTCTCAGAAGGCTGCTTAACTCAGCAAAATCAACTGGAACACACTCGACATTTTCTAACGTTTCGCACCACAGCTACCTCAGCTGAAACTGGCTTTTGAACGCAGCGCTGCTAACCAGCGTGTGTTTCTGTGGGGATGATGCTGTGGGAGAGTCAGCTGTGGGTTATTGAGACGAAACTGTAAACATCATCTTCTCTTACTGGCGGAGACAACTGCGACGTGACGTGTCTGCTGCTCTAGTCCAATTTCCTGACAGGACTGAGCATCAGTAACACACTCACCGATGCTGGTCAGATACCTCCAGCTGGAGAACATTTGTCCCACTCCTCACTTTCAGCTGTGAGACGTTTCAGGGGTTTCTTGTATGTTTAGCCCATTTCAAGTCACCCACAGAACCTCAATGAGATTAAGATCTGGGCTTTGACTAGGCTGGGACATTTCATTTCTTAATTCTCAGCCAGTACTTGGTGGATCTACTGGTTTGCTGGTCAGGTCCTGCTGCAGCAAGGTATCCCCACACTACGACATGTCCACCTCCATGCTTCGCAGTTGGTATGAGGTTCTTTTCCTGGAAGTAAACATGTGTTCTGGTGTCCAAATAATTTAGTTTTAGACCCATCTGTCCAAAGAACATAATTCCAGAAGTTCTGGTCTTTGTCTACGTTCTGTCTTTATGACCCTTTCCTGCCTGAGTCAATTATTGTTTTTCTCGTCTGTTCTTGAATTTCTTTAGATCGGGGCATGAGGTGTTGCTTAGCCTACTTCATGCTGTCAGACAGGTTAAGAGCTTGTCAAAACACTGAAGAAGGGTTCACCAGTCAGCTGTGATTCAGCCGTGTCCTGATTGGTGATGGAGAACGTTGACAGGAAGCCAGTCATCCTGTGTGAACAGGGTGTTCCCTAAAAATTAAAGCAACCCTGAGGAACAAAACAATCTAACTCAGGAGAAAAAATACACTAAATTAGAGTAAGTAAAAAAAGTGAAAATAAAAATGTGCTCAGAAACCTGTACAGGCTAGTCCTTTAAGCTAGCTGTTGGGGGCGTGGTCAAACACCTGACTCCTCCCTCTCCTCCATGGTTAGTCTGTCTTTAAAGATGAATGTAAAGGTGTACAGTGAACCACCCGAGCCTTCCGCATGCAGTTATCCTGAAATAACATCCACAGCAACCTGAGCTCAGACCAGAACCTAAAAATCTGTTTTATTCTCAAAGACTTTATTTCCTTCTGTCTGCTCTATACTATAAAGACAATCTTGTCATAAATTCTATGTTTGACTGGCCCACTTCGGTTAATCAGGTATCTGTCACACGTTGGCTTCTTAAACCCTGACCTTCCCTGCAGGTTCTTGTTTCTGCATCCCAGGGCTACCGTAGGAACAACAGCTATCTGGTTCATTGGAAACCAGAGCTGCAGCAGGATGAGATTGAGCTTCCATCCATCAGGTGGAAGGTCTCTGGTATAGTTCCCAGCTCCACCAGTCCACATGTGGAAATATCCTTAGGCAACATAACGAAACCCAAACCACCCACCAGCTAATCCTTTCAGCCACGTTGTTAAAATTGTCTTTTTAATTCCAGGTGTGGCAGATGAAGTGGAACAAGCAATTAGAATCTCCATCAAAAAGCAGTTCCAACATCAAGCTGTTGAACACAGTTGAGCCGAGGGCCGTTACAGCAGCGCTCTGCAGTTTGTGATGGTCAACATGGGCCCACAGTTCTGCAGGACAGGTTTAACGGATCGCTCTGAAGAGGTTGCAAAGGTTGTTAAAGGCATCATGTCTCATTTCTCTGCATGCATCATTATCATAGCAAGGACTCTTACAACATGATGAGAGAAAGATGTAAAGAACAGTTCCAGCAGCCAGAAAGGAAAAGCATCTGATTTATCTATCTGAATTCATTAGAGGCAAAGTAACAGAAATTAAACACAACTACGAGCTTTTATTAAGCTTCATACCATTTATCTCACTCCCAAGATGCCAGGCTGAAAGAAGCACTGAGATTATGCTAACTGCTTAGCTAACTTAGCAGCTGTTAACTACTTTTGTGACACAAGCCAACAATGTATTACTCTTTAAAAACTGCAGGAAGATGCTGGACAGCACTGTGTGGGTGTGTGACAGATTTAATGAGATAAAAACCACCGGAAGTGCAATTAAACAGCGCCTTCCTGTGTCCATCACCACCTTTTCTTTGTGCAGCAGCCACACCAGGTACCACTCCTGTCAGCTAACAACAGGAAATTGAGGCTACAATTTTCATAAGCTAGGTGTGCCTGGGATGTCCCCTCCAAAACATGGACTTAGTTGTCCTTAAGCCACTTTGGAGCTAATCTGGTGCTATGCTTAGGAACATGGTCCATTTGGAAGACCCAGTTGTGTCTGGGCTTTAACTTCCTGGCTGATGTAATTCGATGTTTCAATATTTCCATCTAATGTTCATGATGTCATCTGTTTTTTAAAGTGCACCAGTCCCTCCTGCAGCAAAATACCTCCACAGCATGATGCTGCCACCTCTGTACTTCACAGCTGGCACGACGTTCTCAAGGCTGCAAGCTTTCCCTGTTTTTTCCAAACGGTCATTTCATCCAAACACTTCAGTTGAGTATCATCAGACCAAAGGCCATGTCTATAGAAATAAAGGTCTTTGTCCCTGAGTGCATTTGAAGACTGATTTTTTATGATGCTGGATCTTCATCACTGAGAACTCATTTCACTTTCTTTCCAGCTTTCGTTCTGGGGTTGATTCCCACATTTCCCACCAAAGCCCATTCATCTCTGGGACACAGAACCTGTCTCCTTCCTGAACAGTATGATAGCTGGACATCACCATGCTGTTAACACTCACATATAACTGAACAGATGTGGAACGTTCAGGAATCTGGAAATTAGACCCAAAGATGAAGCTGACTGGTGGAGGTCCATAAATTGTCTTCATATCTTTGCTGATTTTCCGTATCACACAAGCAAGCAGTGTCTGCAGTGTTGTCTGAAAATACATCCACAGGTAAGCCTTCATTTAACTCCGAAGATGTGAATTAACCTATCAGGCGCTTTGTAAAGCAACGAGATCATCATCTGGGCTTTTGCAAACAGTTTGAATGCAAAGTTGCTGATTCACAAGGTGTTACCAAATAATTGGTAAAGCTGATATTAAACCAAAGCAGCCACAGTATGAAGACTGCTGCCATCAGAGAACCTTGGGTTGGTCATCAGTGGGCCGCCAACACCCCAGCAGAGACATGCTGGAGCCCAGTTTGATCTGAGGCCAAAGGAGAGCAGAGCAAGGCTTTTAATGGTCTCACTTCTCGTTTCTTCTTCCATAATTCAGAGCCACATTATGGAGAGGTGTTGGTGAGAAGTTCAGCATGAAGGACGGCTTGCTTTTGACTCCATCTGCTGGTCAGTTGCTCAGCTTTCATGTTTGGATGTTTTTCAAGTAGCTCCAAGAAGGGAAAGTAATAAAAGCGATGTGCTGCAGTGATATGTAAATGAGAAAACACTTCAAAGCAGAGCGTGTGCAGCTGGAGGAATGAAAATCAAGCATAATGTCCGGTCCAGGCGGGTCAGAGAAAAGCCCAGAGCCGCCTGGCATCCCTCAGCTGACGCCGCTGGAATCTCAAAGCAGACACCACCGAGGAACAGCAGCGGGGCTCTTCACCTCCACTGGGCCTCGGCCACCAACGCAGCATCAAAAACACAAAACCACCACATGGAGCCAACGAGGAAGACGGCAACTGGATCAGAACACCCTGGCAGAGTGAAAGTCTGCTTTTTAAAGGTCAGAAAGGGGGCAAGGAGTGGCTCCCTTTTAAATGTAGACTGAAGGAGTTCTAAGTGAATCTCTGAGACCTGCTGCTGTCAGGTTTCCATCATCTCATCTTTGGCTCAAATCATTTCAGGATTTACTCCAAACCACTGCACTGAGTTTAAAAAGCAAGGACGGGTCGTTACTATAGAAACACATATATAGATACATGCACCAAGGTTCTGAGAAGGCTGAGGACCTACTGGTTGGAGACCATGATTGAGTACGGCTGGTTTCTTTGGATCAGACGATACTCAGAGGTCCAAGCAGCTCAGGAAAAACTTGGGAGGAGGACTGAGTCATTTCTAAACACCTTCTGGTAAATACATGTTCTGATGTAACCACCAACAACGGCCAAGGATGAAGCTGCTGGAGCACCAGCGTTGCTGTCCACAGTAAAGCCAGTTTGACATCTGGAATGACTGAGAAGATGCTAAGATGGAGAAACTCCAGTAACCCGAACTGAAATCTGCAGCGGCCTACATGGACAAGCCTGTCTTCTGGAGAATGGTGGTGGTAGCATCATGCTGTGGGCTAATTTACTGGCAGTGGTTCTGGAGCATTGAAGAATGAAGGAACAAGGGCTACCTCCAGATTCTTCAACATCTCCTCGTACCGACAGCTAGATGGTTTGGACTTGGACAGTTGGGTGTTCCAGGAGGACAATGGTCTCAAACATACAAAGAAAACTAACATAAAGGTTCTGGAAAGATCGGACCTCTACACAAACATGGTCGACTAAGCAGGAATCCAACCAGGAGATGGATCAAGCATCCATCCAGAATGATGCCAGAACCTTGTTGGTGGCTTGCTAAGAGACATTTAAACAAAAACAGCTCGAATTAATCACTGAAAGCCTGAAGTTTATATGACCTTCAGTGTGAGTGGATGGAAACACATGACCAGAACTGTGGACGGTTTCTCCAACCTCAAGGTTGTAGCCTGGATAAAGGTCCGACACACTCAGCTCTGAAAGTTCAGAGGAGAACAGAAGAAAACCCAAAACACTTCCTGAGTTCAAACTGAATGGCAACAGTTTTATTAAGTTAAGAAATCAACACATTTAAGAAACTGATCTATGTACACTGGTTCTACTGCATGGATTAAAAAAGACAGACCAAGCTACAACATCATGTCTACTCTGCAACCCCACAGACCCATAAATAAAGATCTCAGTTTAAAATCTAGTTACCATCATCCTCAGGACAAAGAGGAGCAGGTGCTGATGGTCACTAACCCACATAAAGCATGCCTAGCACGTGTTCCATGGGAAACAAAGAAAAAGGCAATGGTTGAACATGAACTACTGGCGAGCTGCGAGAACATTTACATCAGGTAGAACAGGTCCGCTTTAAAGCTGGTCAATAATACTAACATCAGCAACTTTGCTCAGAAAACAACAAAAATTGGTGCAAAAGGTTTTCAGTCTGAGCTCAGAGTGGTGACCCCCACTGTAAACAAGCACGCAGACAATCACAGAGTTTAGTGAGTCGACTGGTTTAAAACACATCGCAGATACAGTTATTGTAACACACAAGATCCAGTTTGGTTTCCTTAGTGTTCCTCTTTGTCCCGGCCTTTCTTCTCCTTTTCATCCTGAAGGGCGGTGCCCAGCTTCTTGATGAGCACCGACAGTACTTTGTCAAGGGGGTCCATCACACCCCGCTGCAGCCACTTGGGAATTGTAGTCCTGGCGTGGTGGAAGCCCAGCTTCTGCAGGATGTAGTCCACCCCAACGGGGTCGATCTTCCTGCCGGTCCAGGAAATTAGCCTGAAAGTAGATATCAAGTGTGGAGATGAGGACGGCACATTTCAAACTGCTTTTTCATGAATTTCTCTTCAACACAACTCTGTGTCTAGCAGGAGATCAGCTAGAGAGATTGATATGGACATTTCTGTAAACTGCAGCCTTCAGCCTCTAAAGTCCCTTCATCTAGTGCTCCATTCAACACAAACTTAATAACAAGAAACATCATGTATTAACAGGCTTTCTATTTTTTTATGAATTAACCACAAGTAACTTCAGTTTTTACAATAAATATTCATGAATCTTTAGAATTTAAAAACCCTTCAGTTTAATGTTTTTCTTTTTATCCCATCATCGGAGACTGCTAGATTTACATAGATGAAAACACATCCTAAGTTCTGATGGGTTCTAACAGCAGAGAAAGAAAATGTATCAAACTGAAAGGTTGAGTGTTTCTATAAACACATCATGAATGGGAGACAGGAGCTCCAAAAACACCCTAATAGGGACACAGATTGCTCTATTTAATTGACATTCAAAGAAAACGAAACTAATGAAAAATGAAAATTCACCCCAAAATAGCAAATCTGGCCAAATTTTATGCAAACTGCAACAATCCAGACAAAGTTATGCTAAAATAGAGAACAGGCAAAGCTCCTGTTTGTTGTCATGTTTGGTCTAAAAGCCGCAATAACAACCGACGTCCTTCTGGCTGAACTCAGCCTGATTTTGGTTTATTGCAGGTTTAAGCTCATTTTATGAACATTCAGACTTTATTATTTGTATATTTGTCATTCAGGAGGTTTCTGCTTAAAGAGTAAAACTGAGTTGACATTTTAATTCTGTTGTGTAACAAAAGTAAAAAAAATGACATCTCAAAATGAGTATTAGTGGCATCCATATTAATATTATTACAACCATCATCCTCGTTATTGTTCTTAATATTATCACCATTATCATCTTCATCATTAATATTATCATCACCTATTAGACAGAAATCAGGGTTTACGTTGCTCTGTTGCCTTTAATATGACATGAAGTTGTTGGAACAGCAACTAATGATTAAAAACAAGCTGTAATTTCAGGCTTTGTTGCTAAAGTTGCAGTTATATTCTACACTGCTGTTGTGTGTGTTTATGCTACAGATGAATTAAGCGGGAATTAAACTAATCAGTTTGGTTGAGAAAGAAATGTTTATGAATTATGTGATTTTTGAAGCTTTGAGGGTTGCAACATTTATGCTCGATCCTCCAGCTGCTGTACACGCCGGATCCTGACCTGAGAGTGGGCTCCAGGTGCCAGGTGTTGCACATGAACTCCCTCCAGTCCACCGTGGTGTAGTTGATGCCCTCATCCCTGTCCTTGTCTGTGGAGCCGTCGTCGTGCAGAGCCGTGGGGCTCTTCTGGCCCTGCCGAGCCACAAACATCCGCGGGGTGAAGAGGGCTGAGGAGGAAAACAGTTTTCAGCAGCAACCACCACCAGAGCACAAAACCCATTGATTTAAATAAGAAAGAGAATGGTGGGCAGCTGTGTGGTTTAGATCTACTGGCATCCGAGGAGCCGTCTGGTCTACGTCAATTAATCGAGATGAATCCAGCAGGAGTGAAAAGCTCTCGTTTTACCAACATGCAGAACAAACAGAGCAGGATCTTGGCTCGCAGTGAAGAATGCGACCATGGCAGCATAAAGAGTGCTCATTTGTTCTTTTGTGACAATCTGAAAGCCATTGAAATGCTGCCTGACCTCCCTGCTGCGTGTGGAAATAATGCTCAGCTCCCTGCGTGTCGAGCTGCTCTCCACAACAACAAACAGCCTCCCAGGTGCAGAGGCAGACAGATGTGCTCAGCCTCAGCGCTCCTGTTGGGCTGAGGGATGATGAGTCATGTCCCAGACAGGCCCGACAGTGCTCTACTGGGAACTCGCTTTCCGTCACGAATAGTCCAGTCATGAATAAAGACAACAGTTAATAAAGCAAACCTTTCTCTTTCTCCTTCAGGTAGGCCGACACCAGGTCATGGAGGAACATGATGAGCTCAGCGTCCATGGTGACGCAGATGTGGTCCGTGAACTCCGTCACCATGCTGCACTCCACCTTGGGTTTGCTGCTGGAGTCTGAAACAGTGAACATCTGAGGTTAGTGGAACATCTGATAGTGTTGGTGCAGAATGATGCTGCTCTCCAATAACATTAGTACAAAGTAATGAAGCAGCAGGAGATGTTGAGTCATGTTCCTCTGAAGCCGATTCAAGAACAGAACCAGTAATATACTGTCTAAAGTTCTGAACCTAGACTTTCCGTGCTGCAGGAACCAGTCCTACCCATAAGAGACGGCTCATCTGAATCCTGCACATGAATGGACTTGAACTCCAGCTGCATTCTGGGAAGAGCAAAGATGGTCTCGGTTTCATGGTCGTAGGTATGGGAGCCTCGGAAGCTGCTGTGCAGACTGGAGCTCTTGGTAGCTGCTCCGCTCTCCTCGTTGTTGGCGTCCACGTTCCTCAGCAGGTTGAGCTCTGGAACACAGCAGAGAGCACGAAGAGATGTTCTGAGGTCCATGTTTGTCTGCTGTGGTACAGTCAACCTGACCCAAGATGACATTTAAACTAACAAAAACCACCACAGTGCAGAAAAGAGACAAAATTTAAACTTAAAGGTTTCCCTTTTATCTCCTCAAAACTCAACAAAATATCCTGCAGAGAACATCAGTTTTTATTGATTTTAACAGAGCTGCATGAGGTCAAAAAACTGATTCCTGCTTTTTTTTTTTTAACAAAGATGGAAAATATGTGAGTGAGAAACTAAGTACACCCTCCCTGCTTCCAGAAGATTTCAAAAGAACAGTTTGGCCAGGTGCTGCTGAACAACCGTGTTGATTAACACGGTTGTTCAGCAGCACCAACCCCAACAGAACATGGTTGTCTATCTAAAGATACCAGAGCATGGGTCCACAGTCACCTTTGTTCCTCATGGCAGTGACGTAGTCGAACCATTCTTTTACAGTAGCAACTCCATGCGGAGGGTTTTCATGCCGTCCACGAGTGATTTTGGTTATGGTGGCCATTGGACTTTCGAGGGCGCCGCACGGCTTCGTCACCATCGTGTTATGACCCAGATGGAAGTCCAGTGTCTGCACGATGTAGGTGGAGTCATCTTTGGAGCCTGGAGTAACGCAGGAAGTGGTTAGAAAGGTGATTCAGTGAACAACAGTAAATCTGTCTTCTGAGGCAGAAAAGCTTCCAGCTCATTTGGTCTCACCGTCCTCCCAGATCTTCTGCGCCTCCGTCCAGAAGGCGATGTTGGGCTCTTCCAGGTGGAACAAAGCCCACGACTTGGAGCGGAAGTTGGGCCCGTGGAAGCAGGCCAGCGTCATGTGATTGCCATGGAGGCTCATGGACCCGCCGAGCTGCACGGCGTCCTCAGGAAGAGGCATCCGGAACAGGGAGATGTGGCAGCCAGCGATTACCTTCAGCACTCCGGGCCAGTGGCGGTGATGGGCCGCGTCCACGTCTGGGGGACGGTTTGAAAAGACAGGATGAGAAGACAGATTAACTAAGGGATGCTGGTCTTATCAGGATCTGATTCTGTGCATCGTGTTTTCCCTCCTAATATAACCTTTTATCTCTTCCATTTATTCTGCTGGTGCTTTTCTTCCTGATTACCTGCTGAGCTCGTCTGATTAGATTCAGATGCTTCAACAAGCGTGTCAGATGTTTATAAAGCGCTCCACAAATGAAGCTAATTACAATTACAAATCATTTCTCTTTCTGTGCCAAGAGCTGCATTAAATACGTCCCCCAGCATGTTCTTACAGAGCTCTGCAGCTCCTTTCTCTGCGTTGATGACGGGGGTTTTGGGAGGCACGTAAGAGCCAGGGCCCCATGTGGAGAGGGCCCGCTTGCTGGTGTCAAACTGCTGGGTGAAAAACTCCTGCAGCTTCATGCCGATCTTGATGAGGTCTGGAGTGGTGGAGCGGGAGATGATCACCTGGAAGATGTCCCACTGCAGGTCACCGTGGACAAAGATCTCGCTGTGAGAAGGTGAGAACTAGATTACTCCAGCGTTCACATAAAGCATGCCGTTCTCAACTCTCTGCTCACATACCTTTTCTCTGAGAGGCTGGAGTCAACAGTACACAGATTGACCTTCCATTCGTCCTGGAGCTGCAGGTCCGCATTGCTGAACACTCCCATCAGGATGCTGGAGCCCATGTAGTCCACTCGAGCCTCTGTGGAGCCCATAGTGATCTGGATCTTGTGGCTGGGCTGCTGGTTCGGATGCTCAGAGATATGAGCTACAGAACACGAACACACACACACACACACACACACACAGTTCATCTTGTGATGAATAATGCTGACATGTATGTCTGTGCTGGGTGTCTGGCCAGAATCTGCCCCGAGTTGCAGCAGTGTTTGATTATGTAAATGGCCTGCACTTGTATAGCACTTTATCAAGTCCCCAGAGACCCCAAAGCGCTTCCCACTACGTTCAGTCATCCACCCATTCATTCACACTTTCACACACTGACAGTCCACAACCCTGGGAGCGACTTCCCGTCTGTGGGGAACTTCATCAGACCTGAGCAGCGAATGTTTCTTATTATTCTCCTGGCAAATTAATTTGCTTTTTGGTGGAAAAAACATATAAGAAAGCTCACCAAACTGCACACATTTTTTTTTATTTCAATGCAATTAATAAAAATGGGGCGTCGCCATCTGCTCTACAGCCCCCTAAACGGAGAACAGGTGGATCTCTCCAAATCCAGGGAAAAATTTATTTGTTTTGGGTTTATTTCATGGGAACAATTATTTTTATTTGAAATATTTATTGACAAATTATTAATAAAATTATTTATTTAGTTTTGAATGAAACGGCTCCATTAGTATGCCCTTAAGGCGTGGGGGATTAAAAGTTATAAAAATCGTCGTTTTTGATGAAGAGGCAGGGCCAGGCCCCAAACTTTCCCTACTTGCCAAAAAATTTGAAAGGCTGCAACTTTCAGAGTGTGACTGATCCAGTATGGGTGCCCAGCAACACTATAAGGTCATATGCTGACATCATCCCATCCCCTGAGAACAGGGAGCCACTTTTTTCACCTGGAACGGTCCCTCTCTGACCCTCTTGACCTAATCTACTTGAAATGGAGTCAGAAGATGGATAACAAGTTGCTTTGGAACACAGAGACCGTATGATGGACGGTGTGGCCGTGACGGCGTGGCGAAGGGCCACGTCACGTCTTGACCATATGTTTGGCTCTAATTTCCACATATCTAATCCGCACCAAGTTCAATAAGATCAACCTTAGCCCCGCCCCTAAAAGATA
The DNA here is from genome assembly GCA_036173005.1 of Crenichthys baileyi. NCBI lineage: Eukaryota > Metazoa > Chordata > Actinopteri > Cyprinodontiformes > Goodeidae > Crenichthys > Crenichthys baileyi. The sequence continues at coordinate 156,945 of JAHHUM010001285.1, forward strand.
TTCAGCCAAATATTTAGTGGACATTGCCTAATACCTCCACAGCGCCCCCTAGAAACAGTTCACATATGTAATTTTTCAGGACCTAATGGTCCAAAGTTGGCCATTTTGGATCAAAGTCACCATTTTGTCTCCTTTACACATGTCCTATCTGAGCAAACGTCTCCTACAGAACAACTCAGTATCCTCTTAAGACATCGGACTACCAGTTAGATGAGCTGGCGTGCTCCAAACTGGACGTTAATGATCTTCATGTCCAACCACCAAACAGCTCAGTTGGACCACGCTGACAGGACGTGATGTTCAAACAGGACGTGACCAGAGCTTCCATCAGTTGGTTGGGTTTCTGCCAAATTTTGAAGACTGCTCACCAGAGAAGAAACTGAGCCTGAATGAACATGTTATGGGTTGCTTATACTACCAACTAGTGGCGACATGCAGAATTGCACTGCAGGTTCACCAGAGGCATTGAGGTGGTGATGCAGGACACCTGCGGTCATGAAACATAACAGAGCAGTGCTGAGGTGTGAGGGCTGCTCAACACTGCTTGCAGCTTTAATTATTATTATTATTATTGCTGCTCAGTTTTATTTTGTCTATGCTGTTTTTAGTTTCCCACTGTCCCATTTAGTTCTATCCCTCTGTGTCCTTGACGTCTTTGTCTCTCTCTCTCTGTTGTGGCCGGTTCATTTTGCTGCAGGTTGCAGATATGTCCTTATGGGTCCATAATCTAATAAAGTTAACTGCGCAACAGGAGGAATATCCCATTTTCTTCCTTTTTTAGAGAAAATATGCCACTGGCATTAAGACGAACACATTTTTTTCTGCAAATCAATTGTAATGATTTAGTTATTAGGCATATTGAGCATGTATGCTCAGTGACATTTTTCGTTAACATCCAGGACCAGACAACTAATCCAGTAAAGCAGAAAGGAGTTAGCGGGGAGTACTAACACGTATTTTATTCTGATTTAACAGTGCAGAGAGCTGCCTTCATACAGCAGGAGCCGGAGAGGTTTTACAGCGCCTGGTGTTGTATGAGAGCACTGAAGTCTAGCTCAGCTGATGAGTTCATGAGGTGCAGAAGGTGACAGGAGAGTACTTACAGACCATCTCCAGGGTGTTCACGTCGATGTTGCCACCGACCACCCCGCCCTTGGAGTCAAGCTTGGAGCGGCCGAGGCCCACGGACATGCTGATCTCTCGGTCGCGGTTGCTGCCGACAGACAGTCGGCCCTGACTCTTCAGGCCGCTGGTCGTCCAGCTGAAAACAAGGCAGAACCAGCTGTCAGAGTGGCTCCATGATGAATCATCAGGAGAAGCTGCCAACCCTGACGATCAAATCTGACTTTTTAACGGATTAGTTTATTTCAGCCACATTAACGAGTCCTTGGCCAATACAACTGAACACTAGTTAGATGCTGCATAGTGTCATCCTGACAGAGGAGCCTCCAGAGGACATCAATTATTCAACCTGAGCACAGGCGGTCTGTTTTATTCTACAATATCACAGTAAATGGAGGAGGCATGGTGTTTTGGACCCATTTTATGATGACATAAAGCCCAGAAGACAGTCCAGTCTTTGTTGTGAGGGTGCTGTTTGTTCTGTGGAGTTCTGCTACTGAGATAATAAATGCAACGTCCGCATACTGCAGTGAGCTAAAATAAAGGTGGACCGAGCAAAAAAGTAAATCAGGAGACTCGAGCAGAGGTTTTAGATATCAGATCACTAAAATCTGGATTCTGGGTGTGGGTTCCACCAGGTTCTAATATGGGGTGTGTGTTCAAAAACACAGACGGATCCTCTTCAATGTCAGCACCTCTAGAAAAGCAGCAGCTTCTCTTGAGCATACAAGTGAGTGAAAACACAATGTCAGGGTGGGAAGATATGAGCAATGGAGTTAGAAGAGCTACTGCTGCTGCTGACCTTTAACCTGGGAGGGCTTAGAAAGCTTTTTCCAATCTATGTGCAACAAAAAGGAAAACGTTTCCTTTTTGTTGCATATTTCCTTTAGTTGTTTGCAATGTTTTATTCAGGTTAATTCCAGTTTTATCCAGATTTTGTCATGGGAAGGGTTGTTTTTCCAAACTATTAGAAATCCGTCATTCTACAAAGAGAAAAGGAATATTTCCAATTGGATATCCTGGATTTATTCTGTATTCTGATTCTGTCTTAGCTTTAGTCTATATTCTGTTTTGTTCTGGTTTTCACCTGGTTTGGTTTAGTTATGGCTTTTATGCTCATTTTACTCAGGTTTTAACTTGCTTTAATATCCTTCCTTTATTGACTTTTAGGCAGATTTTACGTCAGTTTCATCCTGCTGAGAAGCATCCATCTGGGAAGGGTTAGACGGCCATTTCTGAGCTAGGTCACATGGAAGTATAATGACAGGACAACTTAAGGTTAAGATGTTGCATATAAACAAACCGAAACCCTTGTTTCCAAAAATATAACATCCCCTGGCAACCTGCACCTTGACAGTGTCGGCCACTATTTGGTACCCTTCTCTAACTGGAGCTCTGCAGATGTTTTAGTCGCATTTCCATCCTCCTCACTCTGACTGGTTTATGATAAATTTAGATCTTTGTCCAGCCTAGTGACCAGTAGCATAATGGGCCTCCATGTCCTGTTATATTTATACCCCAGGGAAACAGGAAGTCAAAGCCAGAGGTTCATCTTGTCATTGTTTTGTACCCGATGCATCTAAATTATGCATTTTACACCTTATTCTGGATATTACATAAAACTGTTCTTATTTTTATACATGTTAATCTGTGTTTGATTAAGGAACATATTTTCTAAATAAGACCCAACAGAACCCTAACAGACAGAACCTGTAGTGGTCGATGATTACTATTATTGTTTTCTAGGGAGAAATGAGCGGTGCCAACAGGGCCACCACCTACGTGTTGTTTCCCATGACGTTGCTCATGTTCATCTGGACGGTGAGCATTTTCAGATTGATGGCGAACACCACCAGCGTCTCCCATGGCGATCCTTGTTGACCTGCCTTCCCATTTTTCCCAATCGCAGGGGTGGATGTTTTTGTCACAGAATCTGCAGGAAGAATAAAGGTTAGGAGGAAACCATCACCGTTACAACCACTCCGTTCATATCTGTGTTTGGAGTTACCTCTCCTAGGAGCGGATGAATCGGACACGCTCCGGGTGCGACCAGGTGCGGGGGACTTCAAGTGGCCCAAACCGCCCGGGGACATGTTGTTCCCAGCAGAGTGCTCTGAAAAGACATTGGGCGACTGGGGTGTGTGCATCCCCGTGCTGCCATCCCATGTCCTCCAGTAGGCTTTCCGGGTGGACTCGGGGGACAGGTGCTGGGTTAGGCTTTCAGCCGAGTCCGGGGTGGCGGGACCAGAGGCTGCACAGGGGTAAAATATGAACTATTAATTCCACATAGTTGATGAGACAATCTGCCGGGAAAAGCATCAGAAACTTGATCAGGAAGCTCTTACGTGGCAGAATGATGGTCTGGTCTCCCAGGAAGAGCCGTCTGGCGATACTGCGGCGGTACCAGGCTCTGGGGAAAGCCAGGATCTCACCCAGCCGCCTCATGTCGTACTTGAAAGAAGCCGAACCGATGTCACACACAGCTGCAGAGAGAATATCCTGTTCATCTGTTGTAATTTCCTTTAAAACCAGAACTTCATACAGTAACAAACTGAACTGCATTAAACATGAAAAATGTTGCAGTATTTATATCTTCCTCGCATTTCTTCACCAGAGCTTCACTGCAGCCATCTGCAGAAACTTTCTCTGAATAAAGTTTGCAAGCGAAATGATTCAACATCAGACAACTTAGTGTTTTTTCTTCCAAGATTTTATCTTGCAGCATTCAGCTAAAGACATAATGAACCCTGTAAGTCCAGAGATCCTGCAGCTGTCGCCACCTGCTGTTTGAAGCCCTGCATGTCTGCAGCAGATCACTGCCTACAGCCGTTTGATAAAAGATCCTGTAGCTTCAGAGCCAGACCTCTACTCAATATTTCTCCTGTTTCAGCCATGTTTGTGGAAATCACTCATTCTGGTCATACCTGGTCATCAGTGAACATCTGCATCCTGGCACTTCTAAGTATTACGTCCTCATTGTTTTACTGACAGACTCCATTTGATTTAGCTGCATTAGAATGTTTTAAATCCATAAGGAGCTTCTGTAAAACCTGTCATCAAGGCAAAAAGAAAGTACACCCTCCTAACTTTTCTAGGACTTCATATATCATGTCATTATAAAACCCATCTGGTCATGTTACAGAACCCACACACGCTATCAGTCAAAGTTAAGGCGGTGTGAAACAACCAAATACACTCATGATGCTTTCAAAGTGTCTGCCAAGTGCTGCTCATCAAATGCACTGAGTAACTCGTCATCATCAATCTGACCTCCTTTATACTAGCAGCAGTTCTACCATTTCATTCCAAAAATGATGACCTCAGTTTTGTTTCTATTCAGCTGGAGAGAATTATGGCTCATCCACGCATTGATTGGTTCTCTGCTTCGACCCAACGCTTGAATAGGTCCATAGTCACCAGATGCCGTTGTAATGCAGAGCTGTGGAGTACCCAGACTGCCCTTGACAAGGTCAGTCTGGGTACTGTGGTGAGCAGGAAGCCTGACTGGAAGACGTCTAAGCAGCTGCACAGTGGCGGAGGGAAGATGGTTTGGGCTTGTTTTGCAGCCACAGCACCTTGCAGTCCATGAGTGGACCATGAACTCCTCTGCAACCAAAGTATTATAGAGCCAAATGTGAGTATATCAGTCCTACAGCTGAAGCTTGGTCCAAACTGGATCATCAACAGAACAATGATCCCAAACACAGCAGCAGACCTACAACAGAATGACTGGGAAAACAAGAGAATTAAGGTGCTGCAATGGTCCACTCAAAGTACAGAACTTAACCTCATTGATATGGTGGGACCTTCAGAGTTTTGCAGAAACCTCAATGAACTGGAGCAACGATGGAAAGACAACAATTCCTCCACTGCTATTATTGCAGCTCAAGATGGTTTCTACAAGCTGTTGGATCATAGGGTGTACTTAGTTTTTCCCTCACTGCTTTTGGCTTCATCTTGTTCACTAAATAATGAGGGTGTTGAATTGTTTTAAATGTGTTCACTTCAGGTTAGATTTGAATATGTTTTTGAATATGTTCCCTTATTTAATTAAACTGACTACAGACTAGTTCTGTGTGTTATAGATCTTAACATCGGTTGGGAATGCACACAACAGTGAAAATAACTCTCCAGATTGCATGTCTTACCTGAGATGTTGATGAGGGTGGTGTCCATTTTGCCTCCTTTAGGAGAAACAAAGCTTTCAATGAAGGTTGGAGCTCCGGTCCGTCTCATCCGGGATAAACTGACTTTCACAAACTCCAGGTTGATGCACAAAGAGTCTTTTCTTCCTGTCACTGAGGACGGCTCATCCTCTATAGGAGACAGATATTAACATGCTGCAGCTCTGTAACAACACTGTTATTACATTAAACCAAGTATTCCCAAACCTAATGGTCCCGGGCCTGGGGGCAAGCCTGTGACGGCTGATTTCTGCTTTCCGGCGCCGTAGGGATGGAAGACGTAGAGGGAGAAGTCCGACATGCAAGCAGTAAAGCTCAGGCCTGAGGAGTTACTGGGAGACCCCGTGAGGTCTGACTGGCTGCTGCTGTGGCGGCTCCTGCCCAAAGGGTTCCCCGGCAGCGGAGATGCTGGAAGACATCCAACGAGCTGTTATACTAAATATCTAAAGCATCCCATGTGTCCCAGCAGTAAAATGCTCCTACAATGCAGAGCAGACCTGCAAACACGCTGAAAAAAATGCAGCAGAGTAGAAAATGAAGGTCCACAGACCTTTAGTGGGAGGTAGCTTGGGGACATGCTGTCCGGGTGGAGTGGAGGACGGTGGGTGGGATCTGTCGGTGGGGTTGGCTCCTGTTGGGGTCTCCAGCTCTCCACGGTTGGAGGAGAACACCAGGTCTAAAGAGGGCAGCTTGAGCATACACTCCACCCTGGACATGGGCAGGCAGCTGAAGCGGATCTGAGAGGGCTGGAAGCAAACATGATCGATGTGGACTGATGATGTTCCCAACACAAACCTCACAGCATCAGGAGTTTTAACTTGTTTTATTTACCAGCTAAGCTTTCCAGCTTTGGAAAGAAAACCTCAATCACCTTAAATTGTGCTGTTGTAATTAGCAACATCCTTTTTAGATGAAGTACAGGAAAACGTTTTAAGTTTGTATTTCTGAAGTAAGTAGCTAGACAAGTTTGATTCCTTAAAGAGCCTACGGTTAAAAGAGAGTGACCGATGAACCTAAGATCTGTTGCAGCTGGATGATGAACTGTCCATTCCTCAAAGGAATCAAGCCAGAGGAGCTGTAAAAACGTACTGATTAGGATGTTTTAATGTTTGTGATTCCATCAGATTTTCCTCTACTAAATAAAGGATCTGCCATTAATAACAGCCATGTTGCTACACTGTGGAGCCATGTTCTCCACAGCCAGACCGTACATATCTGTATTGTTTTACACCTCCAGGAGGAGGGTCTCTGTACTTTGGGTCAGGGGTTGCATTATCCACAAAAGCAGAGAAGACAGCGTGGGTCATATGTTGTACCTGGACTCTGACATAGACGACCACATCCACAGGGAACGATGAGTAGGCTGATGTGGAGGAGGAAACCAGGGAGGTGGTGGATTCCTCCAGAGGTTCCACTGGATCAAACTGACCCATGTCCTCCTCCTGGGTTGCCACAGCTGCTAACATAAACACGATTATAAGCAGAGTTCATGCAAAGACTCTTTAGCTACTTAGAAGGAAACCAACCTGCATTGTTTCTCTCCACGGGAGTAATAGGAATGGTCTCCAACGCTTTTTCCAGGAAGTCCAGTAAACAAGGACTGATGACCATTTCCTCCGGCAGAGTCTGAAGGGCCACCCAGGCGTACAGCTTGGCCGTCTTCACCCCTCCAATGCTCTTACCTTTGGCTGCAGAAACACAGAACAAAAATACCTGAAACACTGAGGTATAGTCTTCTCCGTTGCTGTGTTCATCCAGATGCATGCACCCGTTCAAATGTCCCCTCTACATTCATGTCTTTAAATAAACAGGATGAAATCACATGCACTCAATTCCAGGGGTCCTCATGAGGATGATCGGATCAAGGAGCGGCGATTACTGATGGTGCTACAGCATGCAACTAGAAATACAGAAATGCTCAGTACCTGCAGGAACAGGTGGGGGCGGGGGAGGTAGGAGCGAGTTAGTCTTGCTTTGGACAGCACTGGGAAGGTTTGTAGGGCCGCTATCGTTCATACCATACAGCTTGGACTCTTTGGAGAGCGTGCGGGGCAGAGAGGATCCCCGCGAGGCATTGGGTGACTCCGTCTTCAGGGTCTTGGAGTTGTAGTGCAGCTTCAGGAGGGGACAGAAAGATTATAATTTACAGCTCCAAAAACCTTACAAACCAGCTCAGTCTGGATGCCGAGAGAGAAGCTGACCTTCACGTCCACTCCTGGAATGTAGAAGACAGTTGTCTCCAGATCGTTGGATTTGGTTTGCAGGGTGGAGGGGCATTTCTTCCCAGCGAGAAGGTGAGTGGTGGAGTTGTAGACCGGATGGAGCTTCTTCTTCTTTGGGGGAGAATCCTGGTCCAGACTCCTAAGGCTGCGGTCACAGCTCCTATAAAGCCCCACAGAAGAAAACAACATTTATTCTGTTTTTACTTAACCGTCTTCTGTTTGTGTGTATTTACATTTATAAAAATAAATCCAGCAACAAACACAGAAAACGCAGGATAAAAACTGCTTTCAGAGTACCTCCTCAAGGAAATTTCCTCGTGCTCCGATTGCTGAGTGATGGGGTGAAGGACACACTTCCCACTGTCGATCTCCACACGGATGTCCAGCTCGAAGTCAATGTTTTTTTCAGACGCTGGTCCGCTGAAGCTGCGGCTGCCTGCTGGGCTCGCCCAGCGTTCACTCAACATCTGACTAACAGTGGAGAAGCCTGACGTCTTCCTGTGGGACGTTTGGCTGAGAGACAGCAGATACATCAGGGTCGAAGGTGCTGCATTCAGTGTCTTACAAAATTATACAGCTTTTATTAAAGATTTTATTCAACCTCTTTACTCTGGTATCCCTAAATAAAATCCAGTCCAACCAATCACCTTTAGAAGTCTACCTAAAGGCTGGGCAAGGAGAGTATTAATCAGATAAGCAGACAAGAGCACAATGGTAAACTGTGGAGGAGCTGCAGAGATTCACAGCTTAGGAGTAACAATCTATCTAAAGGAGTTAGTCACAGTTAGTCATGCACTCCATAAATCCGGCCATTAGGAGAGAGTGGCCAGAAAAAGTCATTCTTCAGTTTCAGTTCAACACAGGCCTTGAGGGAGACACAACAAACAGGGGGAGAAAGGCGAACGTCCTGCTTTACACGGGAGAAAACCAACACTGACAACATCCTGAACACCCCATCTCCACAGTGGAACATGGAGGTGGAAACATTAAGGTTTGGGTTGTTCTCTGCTAAGGATACAGACCGACTCGGCCACCCAGAGAGGCCCATGGGGAACGGTATACCATAAAATAAAGGATGAGAAGCTTCATTACTCTGTCAGAAGAGTTAAGAAACAAACAACTTCATAAAATGACATAAGGAGGCTCCAGATCTCAATCCTACAACGATCGATGGACAGAGTGGAGGATTCAAGTTGCCACACAGCAGGTTCTGTATAGAGGAGTTGACCAAAATCCCCGTAAATGTGTTCAAACCTGGTAACAAACTGCAGAAAGCTTGTGTGCCTGTCTGCCTGAAGACATGTCTGGCAGGTGAATCAACAAGCTATTTCACTCAGGGATAGATAAATCACTTTTAAGTTTAATATAGCCTCATTTTTTCCTGATGTCTTTGGTTAATATTCTGTCTTTCCACATTAAACAAAATCTCCATAAAATAAGATACTGTTCATTCCTTTGTTATAAAATGAAAAATAATTCCCACTTCATATGTAAATAATATATGAACTATACCTTTAAGAAAATACACTGACGTGTTTCACTTGAAAGATTTTCCATAGTTTAGTTCCTGTAGCTCTGTTGCTGGGCAGAAAAAGTCCCAATAAAACTGTAGCCATGGTTTGTTACTGTAACTGAAACATCTTCTGTGCTATCAGAGCTAGAAATGAAACCAGTTAAATACGAAACCAGAGGAAAGGAGCAGAACTCAACATTTCAAAAGCACAAAAAGAAAAACAAGGCTTTTACACACAAACTGCACTCACAAAGGCCTGTGGTATCTCCTCTGTCTCTCACGCTCCAACTCGTCCTCCTTCTCAGAGTCTTCGGAGGATGAAGAGGATGGGTCGTCGCGCTTCGAGTCGTAGTGCTGGAAGGGAAGTGTGGGTGAGAAGGCGACAGGGGTGGCGGGGGCACTGAAAACTGACTGCTGGCCTTCGACAGGGCATGGAGAATGAAGGTGAAGGTGAGGATGAAGATGGGATGTGCCATCAATGGTGAAAGACAACAGGTCGCACTCTGACTCCTCAGGGAACTTTCAGAGAAGAACAGAAAGTCAGACTTGTGGGTTTCAGACAAACGAACTAATAGATCCCACCACCCTGCAGACGTCTGAAGCAGGAGATCCATAAACCAAAGCTCTGAAACACCAGATCATGTAACCAGCAGATTTTTCTCTTCAGAGGATTGAAAGTGATGAAGACGAGACATCCCACACCCCTACGGTGTACAACCCTACCCTCATACTGACACACAACTGATAATCATACCACATCATTTCCAACAACAATGTCCGATCTGGGTAAAAAGTAGAGCTTGGTTGATTTGACTGAATAGAACCTACAGCCCGGACCTTTAGGTCATCCACCCCAGAGGGCGGCTGGGTGGGAAGGATGAGGCAGTAAGGACATGCCAGACATTTCTCCTTTAAAACACACTTTCATAAAGCTGGGGTCAAAGGTTATCATTATGGCCATGACTCATTTTTCACTTTTCATGATCTGTTGCAGCTGTCATTTGTCAGGGTGGAAGCAGTTTAGATCTTCTCTGATCCCACAGGGTCAGAACTATCCATGCAGACCCAAACACATACAAACAGCCCCACTAATACCTGGTTAAACATCTCCTGGTGAGTTCCACCTTCACCAGAAACTTCCTAAAGCCGTGAACGAGATTCTGCCGGAGTTCTCACTGGATAGTTGAGCACTCATTTCAAATGGTCGGTTCCAGGCCCAAAACCCGTCTGGTGTCTAGTCTGAGTCTTTGAAAGACCTTTCTAGAAGTCTAATGTGATCCCCTCCAGAACCAGTTTAGCACCATTGTCCTGCTACAAGAACCAACTGCGTCCAGGTTTCAGCTATCTTACTGCTGATTTGAAGTGAAGTTGAAGAATGTGGAGATGGTCTGCAATGCACCAGTAGCACCAGTGTAGAAACAGACCCAAAGCATGATGCTACCACCACCATGCTTGTTAGTCAGTAAAGTGTTCATAGGTTTAAAGGCCTCCAAGCAAACTTGCTGTGATTGAGTCCAAACAGTTCAGTTGTTGTTCAGTCGTCTGACCATCTCACTCATCTCCAGAAGACATTTGGCTTGTCCACTTGGGCAGCTTGAAGGTGCTGATTTTGGAGCAAGAGCTTCTTTGTTGGTCAGCACCCTTTCAGTCAACGGGGATTTTAAAATGGATTCACGGTAGACAGTGACTGGTGTTTCAGCAGTTTCCAGTTCATGGCAGACCTAAACGTTGGGGGTTCCTGGGATTCTTCAGAACATGCAAACAAATTTCCTTTTAGCTGGTGGGGGCAGTTTGGATCTTCTTCGAGAACATGGCAAAGTGGTGGCAAACTAAGAACTCACACTTGGTGGTTTTGGGTCCAGACTTTTTCCAGTTAGGGTAAATCTGCGATTCTCCTTCTCAGATCTTCTATCTATAATTATGTTTTGATTGTTGCTTGGTCCAATTAGTGCTTTCAAATCAATCCTTGATATCCCATTAAAAGGAAAGTCCCAGCTGCACTCAATTGTGATGTCTAACCAGAAGCTAGCAGGCATTTAGAGCCTTCAGCACCAGTAATTAAAGTATGTAGGTGGTTAATACTTGAGAATGTACGTATAATTACGACGTTGTGTGGATCATGAAAACTTTTGTGCCCAAATACTTTTTTATAAGAATCACTGCAGCGGCAACATAACAGCTCAAACAAACCATTAAAAGCTCAAAATGATCACAAGACAATCATAAGTTCATAACAAATAAATCAAAACTTCTTTTAAATGAAAACAGAAAATAATAAGCTGATATGTAGAGTTTGAGGTAACATCTGTTGTGAGAAGAGACCTTCTGGTGATGTCAACCACTAGCTGACAGACTGGAGCTGAGAGGCGACACATGCAAAGTTGTTAGAAATCAGACGGGACGTTAGGGTTAAAGAAAGGCTGATGCATTCATCATGCAGATTCATGACAGGGTGGGAGCATGGGCATTTATTCATTATACAGCATTTAATCGGAGATGTTTTTATTGTGGAGGCCAATTTATTTCTAAATACATTAAATAATGCTTCTGTTGAGGTTCTTTAAAAGACCAGAAGATACGAATACTTCAGGTGATCTTCTGCAACGAGCAGGACTGTGCTAATAAACAGATTTAGGCAGCATTGTGTCATCCTGTTTTGATTCTGCATTTTCATACTTCAGTCAGCAGCTAACAGCTAATCACAGAGGAAAGGAAGACGTAAAGGAAATTTGATTTTTTTTTTCTTTTACGATTATCTTATTTATTTTAACCATATACCTTAAAAACCTCTCCTGGGCTGACAGATGAACGCGCAGAGTCCAAAGCCTGATAATTATTCTTTAATTAAACAAAACAGTCATTATAAAAAAACTAAACCTGTGGTCAATAAAACAAATATCAGCAAACAGAGATCCAATAAGTAGCAAAGACGCAGAAATACAGGACGAGGTGTCATGATACAAAAATACTCTGAGTTTCATTTGAATGAACATTGAACATGATGAACTCACAGAAATGGAAAAATCTCAGGGTTTCTACTCGGTTTCCAGACTGCATAGGAACCCTGAAACCTGACAATAAGTCTGAGCTGTCCCTGTTCACAGAGCATGTTGAAGAAGAAGGACAAGTTTACCGGGTCCTGGATGTTAAAGGTGACCCGGGGTCCAGCACAGGATGGATCCACACGGACTTCTGGGAAATCATCCACATCCCCAATCTTGGAGCTGCAGAGACAGATAAGTTATTCAAACACCTACAAGCAGCTCAACCAGTCAGATGTTCACAGTCCAGGTTTTCATTTCAAATGATTTGAATTTTCAGTTCCAGCGAGTAGAAAATAAAATGCATTTTAATACCAGCTTCCTTCATGTTTGGCTTACACACGTCTTCTAATGTCTTTATTACCCAGGCATCTGTTGTTGTTCCATCAATCCAAGGAGAAGATGGCAGAGCTCTGCTCATCATTCTTACCAACAAACTCAGGAGATCTCTGTAATCCCAAGAGGACTGGAAGGCCAAACTAGACCTTAACTGCTGATGACTGAAATCATCCCTAAAGAAGCTGCAGGATTCTGGAAAAAAGTTCTGGGCAGATGAGACAAGATGTTCCTGAACCAGAATAATAGACAGAGGAATGGGAGGAGTCAAAAAAAGGTCTGCTCAAGATAGCAGCTCATCTGGTAAGCATGGTGGTGGGACTGCTATGGTTTGGGCCAGTATGGTTTCCACAGTGATGGTAACTGCTGTGGTGTTTATTGTGATAACAACAAAGAAACGTAAAAGTGTCTTTTTCCAGTCCAGCCAGTCAGTCAGGCTTCAATCATACTTCCAGATATTCATTTCATTCATCTTCTATACTGCTTATTCCATAGTGGGCCACGGGGGGGTGGTGCCTATCTCCAGCAGTCTACAGACAAGGTACACTTCCAGATTTATTGATATTAATTGATAATTCAACTGTGACAAAAATTGTTTTGGCAAATTAAATCCCAACAACACTTTTGGGGGATTGCAAACATTATTAGAATTTATCTTTATCACAATAAATCATATTTCAGGTCACAATAAATATTTTCTCCATAGCAGTAAACAGTAATTCCCCATGTTTAGAGAGGAACCTCAGCATCTTCATCCTGCAGCAAAATAATGATCCAAACTTCCTGCTGAAGCAATAGAAGGTTTTCTCAAGGCTTATACTTATGGACACCAGTGGGCTCCACAGTGGAGCCCAGTAGAGCCCAGTGGAGCTGGTGTCTATGAGTCACAATCACTGCATTCAGCAAGGACTGTTTCATTACATCAGCTATTACCTGCCCTGAAATAACAGCACCTTGATTTAAATTCATAGAAGTCCCAAACTGCTCAACTAATCTTTGTACTGAGAATGGGACATCTCTCCCATTACCCCAACACATACAGTTTAAGATCTATGTGTAAGAGCCAACATGGAAACTGGGGCCTCCTGCACTGGAGAGTCACCTCTGTCTATCGATCCGTTTCAGAGGAGGCCGACCCGCTGCTGTCGAGATGCTTTTGGAGCGGTTGTAGCTGGGTTTGTAGCCGAGACCCCATTTATCCTTCAGAGAGGCCGCCTGCGTGAGAACAAACCATCAGAAACAGGTCGATGTTTCAGCCAAAACTACAAACTATTTTATTTAAAACATATACTAGCTTGAGATGAACAGGGAGGTAGGATGGAGGAGATACGTACATCTCAAAACGACCTGTTAAAAAGTATCAATGAGGTCTATGTAGACGTAAATGATGCAAACATTCATTGTCCGGTTATGCAAAAATTAATTATGCAAAATACTGAACAAAAACAGCAGAAATGAAACCTGAGGAAAGCTAAGAAAGAACAGTTTGGTATATTTCCAGAAAAAAATGACATCAGCAAAACTCATTTGTAAAGTATTTTAGATCTTTGCTTGAAAAACAGCTCGAACTAAGACTGTTTTATAGACAACCTTACCTTAATCGAGAATCATTATGGATTTAGAGGAAACAGATGTTCAGCAGCAACAGAGTTATTAAGACACAGTAGGAGTATTTTTAGATTCAATCTCGATTCCTCAGATCCTGGTTTGTTAAAGTTACAGGGAGGAGGAAGAGGGTCAGGAGTTATTCGACAAACCGAAAACAGTCTGTAAAGTTCATTGAAGAAGCATCGTTAAAGCTGGAGTCCCACAAGGTTTAGTGTTGAGACCCAAACCCTTCAGTTTATATATTAATGACATTTGTGGAGTATGAAGTAAACTGTAAAAATATGTTTGAACTCAAGGAACGGTTCAGTAACAGCAGGTCATTTTATAATCTGGACTTAAATCAGAATAAAAGAACATTTATGATTTTTGAAAACCGAAAAGAAAGAAACTAATTTGATCACCATGATAACAGTTAGTTTTGAATAAAGCTTTGCAAACATCAACACTTCGTATTTGGACCTAACCTTTATACCTGAGCTACTCTATAGACGTTTGGGGCAACACTCATATGACCAACACCAAACCTTAGTTTTACAAAAGCAACAAGAAGCTAAAGATTTGGCCAACTAAACAATTTAAACCATTAAAATGGCTTTTAAAGTGCAGGAATCCTTATTACACTACACTGAAATGAAATGGATGACAAGAATGAACTGAAAAGTTTTTTAAATGTTCACCCTCATGCTGGAGCGCCGCAGCTTCTTTCTGACGTCTCTCCTAATGTCTTGAGCAGCCACCGATTCCAGCTGCTGGTACCGCTGGATCTCCTGGTTGATGGTTCCCTCGCTGGCCCCCAATTTCCTGCAACCAACCGACAATCAGGTTATATTCAGGAAAGTAATTTGCTCCATGTTGAGGGTAAGAATCTTACTTGAGGTCATCGATAACTTTGGCCTGTTCATTCAACTCCCGAATGTCCACCACCCTCTTGGTGACCTTCCGTCCACGAGCATCAATCACCTGGTTCCCCATCATCTGCCTGCGGGGGTCCATGTTCTCCTGTTCAAACCAGATCAATGAGACCCATTACAACATGTATGTGACAAAACTGATGAGGCAGCTGCTAATAAAAGTCTGCCATAAACCTGTCCAAAAAAAAATCTAAATTATACCAAGATTGATTTATGAATCCAAACCCCAGAACACACCTCCACCACCATCACCAGCCTATCCACAGTGAAAGAAGGGAAAACCACAGGTCTACTGACTCCAAGAGCTCCAGGTCTGAAGCCTGACAATGAATCTTAATGAGGACCATCAGGGTTTTTAATCACAGTACAAGAGCAGTGCTGATCAGCATTATGGGATCCAAAAGCTTCATATGAAAGTGATTGAGTGAACTCAGAAGACGGTTCCCACTGTGGGGGGCTACATACACAGGCCCAGGAGAGGGGTCTTTGGGCCCTGGTTCTGCAAGGTGGTGCACTGTTTAAGCAGTCCTCAGGGACAGAGACACTCTGAGGCCTGGGGCTGAGGCCCAGGATGTGGTTTACCAGA
Source organism: Crenichthys baileyi (assembly GCA_036173005.1). Lineage (NCBI taxonomy): Eukaryota > Metazoa > Chordata > Actinopteri > Cyprinodontiformes > Goodeidae > Crenichthys > Crenichthys baileyi. Next base: position 172,468 of record JAHHUM010001285.1, read on the forward strand.
CGCCTCTTCAAGGTCAGCCGAGGGCTGAACTGGTTCTCTGAACTCTGTAAACAACAGTAGGAACACATGGATGGAGAGCTGGAAGGAGTGATAACCTGCAGAACCAAACACGCTGGACCTCTCTGCTAAGATCACAGTATAAAAATGTTAACTTGCTGTATGAGGCTCAGAGTCCCGGTCCAATACGTTAAAATAAACAAATCAACTCAGCAGCTTTATAGAGCGATGAAATAACGTCATTATTCCACTAAATCACTAATGGTGCTCAGGATGCTGCAGTCTGTTTAATTTGCTAACATGACGCTGAGTTATTTGATTATTTACTTGCTCATAAAGAAATGAATTCATTTGTCAGGTTTTTCATTTACGAGGTTATTTGTCCGGTTCAATTCTTTTATTGACTTGTTCATTAACTTAAATTTTTATTTGATCACCCAGTCACTTACTGACCTATTTATCGTTTTATTAAAACTAAACCACTCATCTGCAAACAGCAGCTTTATTTTAACACATCGAATCTGATAAACTGAATTAATTTGTGATATTCATTTTCATAACGTTTTGATGAGGGTTTATAAGCTCCATGTTGGTAAAAATGCCAGCTGCCGCTTTTAAAAACATTAAATTGTGCCACAACATCTGATCAGTGATATAAACTTCTAAAGCTCAGCTCCATCTGGTACCTTAATCAGAACCAGACTACGCTGTAAATCAGGCCTGACCGTGTGGAAGGTGGGAGACATGGTGTCGGTTTCATCCTCGTCTGACAGGCCTTCCATGGTCACAGAGTTCAGGTCAGTGGCGTCGTCCACGTCCTCCTCGCCCGTCAGCGACGTCAGAGTGTTGCCCAGGGCGTTGAGGCGCTTGCCGATGTTTGGGTCCATGTGAACATCAATGCCACACATTTTCCAAAGCACGTTGAGAGTCCAGGTACCGGCACTGCTGCTCTCTGTTCCAAGGAGAAGAAAAAGATCCATTTTGTCTAAGAGTTGATGTGCTGCTCAGTGTTTCATAGAAACAACATCTTACCTGCAGACGGCTGCCCCGTGGTCCTGGAGCACACTTCATATGTACCATCAGGGACTACACCTGTATGCATGACACACACGGTGCAACATTCAGGCAATATTTCATATTTCATAATATCAGGAAACATGTGATATTTTAACCACTCACATGCATTCATGACGAGGTCTCCACAGACTTCAGGTTTCCAGTCGTCCCAGGAGGTCTCGAAGCCTTCTGCGAAGCGGATGCAGAAGTTCTTGAAGTGTCCTTTACTCACCAGGGACTCAGAGGAGCAGGCAGTGATCAGTGTGCTCTCGATGGTCAGGACCAGAGCCGAGCCGGTGTCAAAATCTATGCTGTGATTGCCCTGACGACGGAGAGGTCAGAGTTAGAGGGTTAGCCAGTGGTGGAGAACGTCAAAAAACACAGAAAAGCAGCAGCTTTCATCCATTTTAAAAAACCAGAGCTGGATGGTGACATTTAACGCAATGAAATGATCAAAAGATGTTTTCCCCGAACGTAAAATCCTGATTAAATCCTTCACATTTAGATGCCCTCAGAGTGAAATGCCACCAACAGTTTTCAGCTGTTAGATTTGATTTAATCAAAGAATCAGAGTTAACAAACCCATAACATTGCTTTCGGGTCCCTAAAATGCTAATCTGATCATCATCTCACTCATAAGCACAGAGGAATAAAGATGTCCACCTCTAGAAAAATGATCTTTTCATAACTGATGAAAATCAGACCACATTTCTAGGAGCAATTACTGCAAAATTTCAAATGTCAGGGTTATTTTTCAGACATATGAGAAGCACCACGTGCAACACTGATATGTACTCAGAAATAAAATTCATACAAACAGATTAAACCGGGATAAGCCCTCATTCCCTTACAACACACCACAGGCAGCGGCTCAAACTTCACTGGCTGTTATGTCAGCTATGTGGAGAAAGAAAGGTTCAGGTCACAAAACGGCTAAACGACGGTAATGTGATGCTTTTCTGGCGCAGCAGATTTTAAAGAAGAGCTCCACAATCATTTCAGTCCCACAACAAGCCACCAGAGAGGATGTAATAAACTGCAGGTTACTTTTTGGGGGTGTTTTGGCTGGCTCACTGATGTGCCGACCCCTGCTTCAGAGCTCACCTCCTGCCCCACCGGAGCTTGTCCTTTCTATGGAAAAAGGTGTGAGACCTTTAACCTACAGACATACTAGAAGTATGACAGCAACTGATACTGGCTTTTCATTAACAGTGGTTGCTTTGTGTGTTTTAATACAGCAGCTGCACAGTAACAGAAATTTATATTGAAATAAACCACTCAGTTAAAAATACTGGAGGTCAACAGCCTGAGCATGGCGACCTTCTATAGATGCCTCTCAATAAGTTAGGATATCACTGAAAGGTTACTTTAATTCAGTCAATATTTATTTCTATTCTCAGAAAATAAGAATAGTAATCAGATGAATAAAATGAGTTATAAACCAGAAATGTTCTGTTGTAGACATATGCGCTACATTATCATGTAGTGGACTGCTGAATGGACGCTGTCCAGCAGTCAGTCATTGCCACTCTCTATAAGGAGGTCTTAGCAACAAGTTGCTAAAGAAAACTGGCTGTTCACAAATTGATGTTTCCATACATTTATATGGAAAGTTAAGTGGCAGAAAAAAGTGTCATAGAAGAAGAAATGAAATGTGTGGACCACTGGGTGGTTTAAAATCCTCTTAATAAATTCAGCATTTTATTTAGAAATTAAGTCTCCAGAGTCTGGACAAAGAGTGGAGAAGCACAGAATCTACTTTGGTCTAAGTCCAGTGTGAAGTTTCCAGAGTCAATGAGGATTTGGGGTACCATGCCATGTGCTGGTGTTGGTCCACTTTCGGATAAGTCCAAAATCAGGGCAGTCGTCTACCAGGACATTTAGACATGCTGTATTCACCATGGTTATAAAAGCAAGGTGGACTGACCCAAGCCCCACAGATACTCGACGGGCTAACAGACACCTGAAGCAACAATGCAGTTGAGCTAAAGGGTGCCATCAAGGTAACCTGGGCTTCCTGAACACCTCAGCAGAACCGCAGTAGGTAGTAGGTTAGTCTGGGTCCAACAGTCGGTCCTGATATTTCATAACTTCTATGTCAAGATTTTAAGTATTTAAAAACACTGGAAAAACATCCATCAAACAAAAAATGACTTCATATTTTTATAAATATTCCAGTAATTTATTAAATACATCAATAACTAAAGTTATGCATATTTATTTGTGGCTCTTCAGGCCCTCAATTTACAGTCGGTCTGTGCAGCACAGCAGAGGTTTTGATGCTAATATTTGAATTAATATTAATTCATGGCTCCAGGCTCATTCTAGTTTGTCTATTCCAGACTGTCTGGGAAGCTAAACGTCAAACTGTGTGTGTTACCTGGGATGCGTTGGTAATTGGAAGGCATATACCCAGGTCATTGACAGTGAGCTGCAGGAAGAGGGTGCTGAACGCCTGAGCCGAGGTCTGCTGAATTCCTGGCAGCTTGTCCACCACCTCCTTGGTGGCCATATGGATGTCGTTGTTGAGGGCCAGGCGCTGCTCGTTCCAGTCGTCATACGCTGCCTTGTAATTCAGCCAGAAGAGCACAGCTGCAGGTGGGAAAGGGGGGTTGGGGGCAGAATAGATATAAAACCTGCATGTCACCCAGACAAGTCAAGCATAGGAAATACAGTTTCTTTTACAGAACTGATTTAATGGAAAGCAACATGAACTGAACCTCTGTCAAATGCCACAGGCTGGGCAAAAACAATCGGCCTGTTCAGAGTTATCAGCACAGCCTCCTTGTCTGATGAGCCACTTATTTCCTCCTGCAGGGCATTTCGCAGACCGATCCTGGTCCGGAAGTAGGCCACCTGGTGGAAGTCTGACCCAGCCTCTTCGTATACCTGTAGGACAAAACCGTGTTGAAATGGTCTCTGAAGCAGAACGCACAGCAGAGGCATGCTTATCCGTTACCTGATGCTTGACGATCTGTCCGAGCGCCAGGTTCAGGTCAACTTGGCATTTGCCGAAAAGCTTGAGGTAACTGCTGTTGCCTCCTGGCTGAGCCTTGCACTGGATTCTATTGGACAGCTCCAGCTCAATCAGGCCTGTCTCAAAGCGCACGGCCCGCATCGATGGAGTGGTGGCCGTCATCTGGATTCCCTGAAAACACAGACATGCCAGCCCTCAGTAAGTAAGTGCTTCCGCTTGACTTCTGTGAGCATTTCTTCTTCGTTCAGTCAACATATTGAACATTTGTGGAAACCACACACCTTGAACATGAGACTGAGGGAATACAGCAGAATCTTTGGCTTGTCTGCGTCTGTTGAGGTGTCGTGCTCATTCCACAGAGGGATCGGCTGTTCCCCTCCTGCAACACCAGAAAGCAGGACATCCATTCAGCAGTTCGTCTTGTGAAGAAACATGAAGCACAGAGAAGATGCCGAGGCCTCACTGCAGCTGAAGGCTACATTTATTATTCTTTCCACAATGAGCCACTCTCTCTTTCGGACAATTACATCGATCAGGCTCAGTGAGTTAAACCACTAGAACGAGGCACGTGACATCACCCGGTACGGCAGAGCGGGGGTCCCACCCTGGAGCCAGACCTGGGATTGGGATTTGTCGGCAAGCACCTGATGGCCGGGTTACTCCTCGCGGGACCCGGCCGGGCCAATCCCGAATGAGGGACGCGAAGCCATCCCCCAGTGGGCCCACCACCTGGAGGGGGAACCATTAGGAACCGGTGCAAAGAGGGTCAGGCAGCAGACGAAGGCGGAGTCCTTGATGACCCGATCTCCGGTTGCTAAAACAGACTCTAGGGTTGGGCAATGTCACCTTGCTGGGGGGAAGGAGCCTCAGCTTGTGTGGGAGGTCGAGAGATTTCAGCTAGAAATAGTCAGGCTCACCTCCACGCACCGTGTGGGCTCAGGAACCCGGGTCCTGGAGAAAGGTTAGACTCTCTTCTAAAAGAAGGGACGCTTGCCCTCTTCAGGATGGAGGGGTTCAAGTATCTCAGGGTCTCAGAGTCATGAGGGAAGAATGGAGCGGGAGATCGACAGACGGATCGGTGCAGCTGCCGCAGTAATGAGGGCGCTGTGCCGGTCCGTTGTGGTGAAGAGTAAAATTTACTTTTTTGATCTGAGGTGAACTGGGTCACTGGAGCACCAGAGAAACAAAAGACAATAAAGATGAGTTCATTTAAACTAGTTGTTATCTGGGCACAGGCTTGGCGTTTATCACAGCTCATAAGCTTTCAGCAGGGTTCAGGTCAGAGCTTTGAAAGGCCATTCCAGAAGCTCATGTTTCACTGGTTCTAGAACCAGTCTGGATGAGTCTTTATCTCCAGGTTTCAACCATCTAGCTTGTTGGTTTGAGGTGAAATGGAGGTAGTCCTTCTGCTTCATTAGATCATCAGCCTTGTGCAATACACAGGAACCACTACTAGAGAAACAGCCTACAGCATTATGCTACCTCTACCATCCTTGCCAGTTGTTACAGGTTTAAAACTTTATTTTAAATTAAACTTTATCTTTTTAAAACAAACAAAGCATCCTCAATAAATCATTAAAAGTCTAAAGCCAATAAAACCTGCATGGATGTAAACCACTGACTGGAGTTGCATGTCCCACAATAAAAGCCTAATGTAGAAGTTACCCTACCTGACACCTTCTGAATGACTTCATTCACTTCTTTCATGAAAACCTTCTGCAGAAAAACCAAGTGGTTGAGCAGGTCTGTAGTCAGGTTGTGTTCAAAGGAACCAATCTGTGCATCAGAACAAGAACCAACACCTTCAGACGTTTAGCAGGACATTACATAAAGCACAGGAACAATTTCTGTTTGCAAATGAAGAACTAAACTTAATTACTGCATTAACAGTTTCTATGTTGGAGGTGGCACCATGTCTGGGTGCTGTTCTCACCTCGGCAACACATCGCAGGTAGTTTCCCTGCAGGTAGTTTCCCTGCTTTGCTGGGAAGTCGTCTGGAGCCCAGCTCTGGTCTGAATGGCTCTCATGGTCCTCCATGATGTACTCCCCTGACATTGTGACTGGGGGCAAACTGAGGCTGGCTGATGGAGACATGGTGGACATGTCCACTGGGGACACTTTGGACTGGAAGCAGAGCCTGTGGTTTGGCAACTCAAAGGTGAAACTGGTTTGTGCTCCTGAAAACAATACGAGGAGAAAAGGGATCAGGATTGTGTTCTTGGACAGGAATCCTACATAGACACCAATGAAATGCCAGGGTTGTTTAGAGCGCATCACCTGTCATGCCATGGCTCTTCACTGCACCCATTTTGTACTCTGCTTTGAGGGAGGGCAGCAAAGCTGCTCCGATGGAGATGCCGTCCATCATGGCGCTGAACTTGAGGACGATGGGCTTCTTCTCCAGTCCTTCAGGAAGCTGGGGGAACTCGTTGGCCTCGACGGGGGTCTGGTTGATGCTGGAAGCTTTGTCCGATGGTTGTGGGGTGGGTGTGTCCTCTCGGTCAGGTTGACTAAAGTCAAATATTGTCAGTTCTTAGCAAATAAGTCTCTTTTACAAAAACTCCTTTTAAGACCAAAGCAATACATAACAAATGCCAGCCAATGAAAATGAGTGGGCGGGGCACTGATCTTCTATAGCTCATCTATCAGAGGCCAGCCAGACTTGAGGGGATGACATAAAGCTCAGGTCTCAGACTCGGACATAAAAAGGGCTCTTCTAGAAATTAGCTACTGCTGTGCAGGTCCAGAACTGTCACAGCAGGGACATGGTTCTGGACAGAGTGTGCATAGTTTGGACCTGGGTTTGTGGACTAAGGGAACAACCTTTAATTTAAAATTACACGATGTTATAAATGCAAGAGCTTAGATAGATTGATTATCTTTTGTTTCCAGACCAGGAAAGAAATTAAATTACAGATGTTTCCAGACGATGCAGGAACGTTGCATTAAGGTGAGTGAAACCACTGGATCCGTTCTGGGCTTAATCAATAGAACAAGGAAGGCAAAATCCTACTGACTGGATCAAGTTTCATTCACTGTCAGGAGGTCTGGCTTGCTGAAGGGATGTTGGCTGACCTGTAATGAAGACAAACCTCCTGTGGACACGTCTGCTAGACTTCAGTAGTGTTATTTTTGATACTGAAGAGGAAATCATGAAATACCAAAAATGATTTAGGATTAAAACCTGGGATTGACTGAGTTAAATATAAAGATTTTGTTTATCATGGTCAGACAGTGTGAGGAAGTCTGGTCTAGAAACATTTTTCTTTTTTCTTCCTAAACAGATGCTCTTTGTTTGAAGCCCTTTAATAAAATTGAAAAATGAACTATAAACAAGAGAGGTAAAGAAAGAAACCCACCCGGTGGAGGGCTGGCGGATTAGGTCCGAGATCTGCTTGGAGAGCTGGTGTGAGCTGCGCACCATCATGCTGTGCAAGGTGGCCGGATGTTGGGGGATGTTGATCATTATGGAGCCCACTTTGAAAACGGCAGCATTGTTGGTCTTCAGGCCCCGTTGGGCGCTGTACAGGGCCTGAGATTTGGCGATGGTACATTTGACAACAGTTCTGAAACACACAGGGGGAAGTGGAATGAGCGGACAGGACAGAATCCTCGTTCCTGAGAAGGTGTGGACATGTGGATGAAGGTGGGATAACTGCGAGCTTCAAACTGTGAAACATCATGCAGATTCAGGACAGCATTCTTCTTTGAAAGGATGTTTGAAAGGAATGAGCAAACATGACCGTAACACTGTGTGAATGAGAAGTCATGATTGGAGAAGTGACCACAGGGTACGGAAAAACAAATGAAATGATCATATTTCACCAAGTCTATGAAGATATACAGGGGTTGGACAATGAAACTGAAACACCTGTCATTGTAGTGTGGGAGGTTTCATGGCTAAATTGGACCAGCCTGGTAGCCAGTCTTCATTGATTGCACATTGCACCAGTAAGAGCAGAGTGTGAAGGTTCAATTAGCAGGTAAGAGCACAGTTTTGCTCAAAATATTGAAATGCACACAACATTATGGGTGACATACCAGAGTTCAAAAGAGGACAAATTGTTGGTGCACGTCTTGCTGGCGCATCTGTGACCAAGACAGCAAGTCTTTGTGATGTATCAAGAGCCACGGTATCCAGGGTAATGTCAGCATACCACCAAGAAGGACGAACCACATCCAACAGGATTAACTGTGGACGCAAGAGGAAGCTGTCTGAAAGGGATGTTCGGGTGGTAACCCGGATTGTATCCAAAAAACATAAAACCACGGCTGCCCAAATCACGGCAGAATTAAATGTGCACCTCAACTCTCCTGTTTCACCAGAACTGTCCGTCGGGAGCTCCACAGGGTCAATATACACGGCCGGGCTGCTATAGCCAAACCTTTGGTCACTCATGCCAATGCCAAACGTCGGTTTCAATGGTGCAAGGAGCGCAAATCTTGGCTGTGGACAATGTGAAACATGTATTGTTCTCTGATGAGTCCACCTTTTACTGTTTTCCCCACATCCGGGAGAGTTACGGTGTGGAGAAGCCCCAAAGAAGCGTACCACCCAGACTGTTGCATGCCCAGAGTGAAGCATGGGGGTGGATCAGTGAGGGTTTGGGCTGCCATATCATGGCATTCCCTTGGCCCAATACTTGTGCTAGATGGGCGCGTCACTGCCAAGGACTACCGAACCATTCTTGAGGACCATGTGCATCCAATGGTTCAAACATTGTATCCTGAAGGCGGTGCCATGTATCAGGATGACAATGCACCAGTACACACAGCAAGACTGGTGAAAGATTGGTTTGATGAACATGAAAGTGAAGTTGAACATCTCCCATGGCCTGCACAGTCACCAGATCTGAATATTATTGAGCCACTTTGGGGTGTTTTGGAGGAGCGAGTCAGGAAACGTTTTCCTCCACCAGTATCACGTAGTGATCTGGCCACTATCCTGCAAGAAGAATGGCTTAAAATCCCTCTGACCACTGGACTTGTATATGTTATTCCCAAGACGAATTGACGCTGTATTGGCCGCAAAAGGAGGACCTATACCATACTAATAAATGATTGTGGTCTAAAACCAGGTGTTTCAGTTTCATTGTCCAACCCCTGTAGATGATGCCTGCTTTAGTGTTCTGTTTATATGAAACCAACCTCAGATGTTTAACCAGCTGCCTTTACACAAACATTAACCAGTGATGGACCCTGAGAACATGAATGTTACATAGACTGCAACAAATGAGGGATGTATTCATGAGACGGTCGGTTTACTGATGCACGAAGGCCGTTAGGGGCAACAGAAACATACAGAAACTCTTGTTTAGCGGTGCTGGTGGGAGATGTTGGAAAGTCCTCCAGTCTATGCAGTTTAGTGGGAAGAGAAAACAAAGTGGATGGAAAGAAGAAGAAAAACAGCAGAGTTACGTGTTATAGAGCTATGAAGATAAAACAGCTTTCCACAGACAGGCTGAAAACAGCAGAAAGATCTCATAAATCTCGTACATGTACCTCAACAGTTAGTTTATCAGACGTCGTTATCACAGAACATTTGCTTCTAACTTTCTGATTATGTCGTCTGTCTACATGCATCACGATACATCACCATATGTCTGCATGTATGAGAAGCAAGAAACCAGGAGTAGAACAAGAAAACACAAGAAGATTCAGCTTTCAGTTAGAATCGTTCAGTTTCTTACCTCAGGACCTGTTCATGTTTGACATCCAAACCTTTTTATTCACTCATCTGTGTTGGAACTTCATTTTTCACCTCGAAAAGCATTTATTATGAATATTATTAAATCAACCTTATATATTATTATTATTATTATTATTATTATTATTATTATTATTAATAATGATAATAATAAGAAGATAACTTAATCATTAACTTTTGCACATTTAAATTAACTAAACATAATTACAGTAATAAAAAACATTTCTTACCTAATTACTTAAGACTCTTATTTACTTAATAAATAATAACTTAATTTGCTGCCTTAATAGTAATTAATGAACTAATTATATTATATTAGTTTACTTTATTAACTAATTAGCTTATTTGTTAAAACCCTTGCCACTCAACCTCACTCAATTTACTTCTTACTTAAATCGCACTATTTAGGTCACTATTTTTATGTTTTTATTATTTTTTAACATAAGTTATTTACTTACTAACTTTGGAGCAGTAATATTTATTTGATAAAGTGAATTTACTTGTTTACCATAATATTCTTAACCGAAAACGAATCAGATTTACTGCAGTAATTGCTCTAACAATTATTATTACAACCAGTTCACTCATTACCTTAGGACAATACCTCCATATCTTTAATAATATAATAACTTAATTAAATAATAATTGCCTTAATGATGAAATTATATACACAAAATAACTTCCCTTACCTGAAACTTTCCCTAAGTGTATCGATAAGGACCACTAACTGGTGGCTCTCATGGTCCGTGTTATACGTACTGAATGTCAGGTGTTATGCCCTCCAGCAGAACAATGTTTACTCCTCCTATGTGAGCTGATGCACACGTCTCTGTCATCTTCTGGTGAAGGATATCTGCACAAACACCATCATACAAAGAAATGACATCAAACAGCCAACTCCCATCCTCCAGGAGGTGCTCTTTGTTGGAGCAACAGTAATCCCACCCTTCATCTTCTCTTTCAGGGTGAAGGATCCGTGGATCTTCTTTAGCTCCGCCTCCATGGTCAGCCCACCGATGTCCGCCTCTAGATGCGTGCGGTTCACCATGCCGATGCCGAACACTATCAGCGTGACGTGCTGAGGCTCAGAGCTCACCAGGCTGCGTCGCCGCCCACCCGCTGCCAGCGGCTTGTTGGGCGTGGCAGGTTCCTGCTGCTCGTTCTCAAAGATGACTTTACACAGCGGCTCGGAGGGACGACGGCCACCTTCTGCGGGACATGAAAACATCATGTATGTTCGACTATACATTTCTAAACTCCTGGATAATGCTATAACCCTAAATAAAACTGAAGATGAAAACTGAGCGACTCTAACAAGCTAATAATCACTTGAAATACAGTCAGTGAGAAACGAAGATGTTTCAGCCTGTAAGGAACTCACTGTTGTCTAACTGACAGCTATTTATTAAATAATGTGACAGTGTGTGATGCTGGTGGACATGCTTGCTTGGTTAGGAGAAGCAGCTGATTTCCACCTGAAAGGCAGTTCTCCGGGGAGCTTTTCTCCAGGATGCCAGTGGGATCGGAGATGAGGGAGTAGAAGTTGAGCAGCTTGTACATGTTCTGCCAACATTCTGCTGACGGCTCACTTTGCTCCGACACTGTGATGGAGTCAGAGTCGTCCATCTGGATTGGCATGTGGTCAGCCACATCACGAGAGCCCTTCCTTGACACCTGCAGGCGTGACGCAGAACCCAGCGTTACGAAACAAATGAACAGCTTGACAGAGGAACTCCTCCTTGAAGCACCAGGCTGATTATCAGAGCAACAGTTAGCAAAACACTGGTAGAACATTAGGAAGATCACAACATTTCAGCTGAAACTGCCTGTTCTGACTACAATCTGTTGGCTCCCTCTAGAGTTCCTGAAGAGAAAGGACTGCCATATATAGACAAGTTCTATAGATTTACATATCAGAACATAATGAAACGGATCAGGTCTTTAACAACAGATTCCACACTGCCATTAGAAGCCAAACTGAAAAATTCTCTGTGGAAAACTAAGACATGATGCAAAACTTGATTCTTTTCGTTCTCAGCCCTTCTTCTGTGGATCTGCTGTTGTGTTTTGAATCATGGTTCTGCTGATCAGTTTGGACCAAGCCTCAGCTGCTGGACAGATGGTTTCTTATTTGACTCGAGAAAACTTTGGTAAACAGTGGAGAACATGATCCACCTCAAGGTACCCAGTTTCTGTAGCTGCAGAACAAGCCCCCATCATGATCCCTCCACCACTGTGCTTGACTGCAGGTACGAGGCAATTGGTGTCCTCCAAACATCTCTACTTTGGCCTCATGACTTTAAATCTATTGGAAGCAGCAAGGGTGTACTTAGTTTTTCACATTCATCTTTTCTATTTTGACTTCCTCTTGGTTTGACAGACGATGAAAGTGTGGATTTTTATTATTTTCAGTATTTTACCCTAGAAGTGAAAAAGGGTGTACTTTCTTTTTCCTTTGTCTGGTAAAAAGACACCAAAACAGAGAAAGCATGAATATACAAACAGTAAGAGTTAAAAAGGATTTTCTGCATCAACATCAACCGCCCCTAACGTTGCTACCTTAGAGGTGCGGCGCTCTGAACGTCCAAGCGAGCTTCGTCCTCTTGGTTCTCGTCTCCCCAACGTGTCCATGCCTGATGGAGGTCCATTAGGGGGTAAACCGCCTCCTCCACCTGTACCTCCACCGACCCCTCTCTTGCTTTTTAGTGTTTGGGTTCCACTTCGACCCGCCCCATTCAGGCTCCCCCGGGAGCTGCGGCTGAAGTCCGAGGATAAGATGTGGCGGTACGGCCGGGCCTTGAAGGTGGGCGTCGGGGAGGTGGAACCGGCGGTATAGCGGCTCAGCTTGATGTCCGTCTGTGTGGCCTTGATGTCGTCGATCATGGTGCTGAACTGGTGTATGAGGCGCACCAGGGCCATGTCAACGCGCTGGCTGATGGCCTGGCAGGCGGTGGTGAAGTCACAGTGGAAGGTGTTGTAGTGACGGCGGTTGAGGTCGTGGAAGGACAGTGGCACTGCCGTGGGGCCCTGAGGAGCGCTGGTTGACTTCTCCATCACCACCGCATTCAAACTGAAGGTCTCAATCAGCAGAGCGGGCTTGAACTCAAGGGGAGGAATGTTCACCATGCCTTGTCTGTGAACACAGAATGACAGATATAGTAAACATCCACCACCCATCCATCCACTGTCTGTACACGCTGTCCTTGCAGGGGTTCTGGTGCCTATTAGTCACTGGGCGAGAGACAGGGTACACCCAGTATCACCAGACAAACATGCACACACAGACTATAGTGAACAGAGAAAGTAGAACTCAGGTGCATCTCAATGAATTGGAATAGATCAAAAAAAGTTGTTTCAATCCATTGAGATATTTGTGGTGTTTATTTCTGGTAATTCTGATCCAAATGGCTTCACTAGGCTTCAGATTATCCGTTGCTTCTGATGTCTCATCAACAACAACCCGGTCATTTTCTGTGGGGTTTGGGTCAGACCAGTTTGCTGGTGATGGGATGGTCATTAGTAGCTACTGGTATTTTTGGCAGTGTGGGCTGGTATCAGGACCTTACTGGAAAACAGCATCCTGATGACATGGCTTCCCAAATCATCAGAGCAGCTTAAATCCTGTGACTTTCCACCACATGTTTTCCTTCCAACTTTCCATTAATATGCTTCAGCCAGCTGCTTTAGAAAATGACCTTTTGTAGCTTCTCCATGACAGTGCAGGCCATAAAATGGCCTTAACAGAACATTCTGGCTTTTTATTAGCTGTAAGCCATAATCATCATCATTAATACAAATAAACACCAGGAATATATCACTGTGTGTGTAAAAATCTATATACTTCAGTTTGAAGTGACTTACTGACATAAAATAACATTTTGATGATCTTCTAATGAATTGAGGTGGATCTGTGTGACCACCTGAACAGCAGCTTTATTGTAAAACATAGTTTTTATTCTACCTCCTGGATCGCTTGTTTTTACGCTCTTTGGATGTATCAGAGTCCACGATGTCAGCTCTTAGACACTCCAAGTTACCAGAAAAAGACAAGTGTTCTCCAAAATACATCTTATAACTGAGTGGAGTGGTGTCCTGGGCCTGGATGCCAGTGTAGCTCAGCAGGGGCTTGAAAACAACCTGGAAACAAGAAAAATCCAGACACAAAATGGGAGATTTTCTGAGAAGCGCTTGGAGACGAGTCTCCATATGTTTCAACATGAAATGCACTGGTACAGCAGATGACGAGACATATTATTAGGCGTATAATATACATGGACTAAAATGAAGCTGATAATAAAGACTACAACTGTTGGCAAAAAGACAGGAAATGACTTCATGAAAAGTTCTTGTAAGATTAACAGATTTTATTTATGCCTGAATTGCTTGGATAGAAAATTGTGTAAGTGTACAGATAGATAACAGAAATAAAAATAAATGGGGGAAAGTGAGGGAGCACCTGAGCATCAGCCAGCTGAACAGCAGCGGGACACTGGTTCCCCTCCTCGATGTCAACGATGTCATCCTGGCTGGTGCTGTGCTGAGAGTGCTGGGAATGGGTCCCATCCAGGGTGTTCTGGTCGCTGGACAGCACTGTGTTGAAGTCCGAGGCTGAGGGGATAGTGGGCAGGTTGCACATCCCACCTGAGGATGGACAGTGTGGGGTTAATCAGAGTGTGACCTGACTGAGGAGATCTGATCTTGGATATAGGTCCAGCTCTTACACATGTGGACCTGTACCTACAGGTACGCTGCACATCTGGGCTGATAACACATATCTAATCTGAAAAGTTCATTTAAAGTAATGATTCTGCCATTAGGAGAAAATGAAACATGACGGTTTGTAGCTGGAAGAACTGGTGAGAGAAAACTGTGTGGAGGTCCCAGCAGTCCAGCTTACTGAGAACAAAAAACAAAACATGGTCCACGAATAAAACTGCACAACTGCTGGCTAAAAGGAGCATCACAGGGGATCCCAACAGGTCCAAACAACCTCCCTGATCTTCACACGGATGTTTCGGGCCCTAACCCTGCGTGAGATGCGCCTGGACCATTCAAACTCACTGAGATTTTGTTTTGGATCCGGTCTTTGTAGTGAAACAGGGAGAAAGCAGCAGGGTCAAAACTTATGGAAATGTTAGATATTTTTTAACCATCTAAACATGTATTTTACACCTTGAAGTTTTGGTATCAACTTTGTTGCACTGTTTGCAGAGATCTGATTGGTCCCCATGTTCCCAGCAAAGCTCTTTGCTCTCAGACTGCAGAGGGATTAATATAACATTATTGAGTCGATGCAGCCAGCTGGTCTTCCTCTCCAACACACTGATGTTTAGCAGATCATTTAATGCCAAGGATGACTAAGAATGAACTGGACTGTGCGTTTGGATCAGAATCTGACCATGTGGCTGCCAATGATCTGCTATTACAGGATCAGCTGACATTTGGTTATAATGTAGTATAACAGGAATGTACTTCTGTCTTAACATGACTACATGAATTAATGGTATGTTTTGGGTTGGTTTGATTATATATTTGGATATGAATTGGACCCATTTGTAGTGACTTGACTCTGCTCAGATAAAACTGAACTGGACTCTATAACTGAGTATAAATTGGTTTAATTTGTAAAGTGCTCTAAAACGATGCTTGCTGTGGATTCACACTGTAGAAACAGACATTTTAGCTGAATTTGCTCGTCTCGAATCAGTCGGATTAGCTGATATTTATTAGATTCAAATGAATGATTTTAAATCAGATTCCTTCCTGCATGTCTCATGAAAAGGCAGAACCTGTATGTAATGAAACCTTATTATCAACATTTTTACACAACAAGAGAATACAGGATCACTCCACTCACAAATACAGAAACATGGTACCGGTACCCAGGGTTGTCTGCACAACCGAGGCCCCTAGTTCTCCCACATCAACTGCTACCTAGCCTCTTATTTCATTAACACTAACTGAAGCTGACCTCCTTCTAGGCCGTTACCAGGAAGAGGATCATAGTGGTAGTTGTTGAGAGGACAGTCCAGTGAATCTAGTAAAACAACACATGGACATTTAATTTGAGTCGCTCATCTATAACACATTCGGTGCTGGAAGAAGTCTAACCCTGTTAGTACTGCACACAGCGTCATCATATAATAATCAATGGAGTTACTGTGCGTCTGCTCAGCTGTCCTCACCTGCCTGGGACCGACTGACTGGGGACTCCTGGGTTGCGGCTCCGGTCCGGTTCCCCACAGCGCTGGACATCCAGTTGTAAAAACTGACAGAGGACGGTTCAGACAGGAGCGGGTGCTCGGTCAGCATGTCTGTCCCTGGGCGAGACGGGGAGCAGATCGGATCATGGCTCAGTAACAGAGCATCACACATTAAATAACACGCAGCTGGGTTCGCTTATGGTCCATTTGGGCTCATCAGTGTGGTACTGAACTTTAAACAGACTTTAAAAAGCTCATCTGCTCTAAAAAGCAACTGCTGAACATTGATAGAAGGAAGGTGGTTATAAGATATCACTATTGCAGGGGCGACTGTGGCTCAGGAGGAAGAGTAGTCGTCTTGCAATCAGAAGGTTGTAAGTTCGATTCCAGCTTCATCCTGGCAAGGCACTGAACCTCAAGTTGCCTACCGATCAGCGTATCGGTGTGTGAATGTGTGAGCGTTAGTGAGTGCGATTGGGTGAATGTGGCTCTAATGTAAAGCGCTTTGAGTGGTCTGTATGACTGGAAAAGCTATATAGGTTCAGTCCATTTACTATTGGAGCACAAATGTGAACTCCTACAAACCGGACTTGTACAGATCCACATATTCTACTGGGTTTCATATAAGGTCAGTTTTGGCATCTAAGTGTGAATGTATTTGGTGTAATATGCCTTTTTTAACAGTGTGAAATGTTTTATTGGTTTAATGTGGACAATAAGGCTTGATGAGGTAAATGAAGCAGGATATGACATCATGGTGATCAGATCCATCTCTGTGGAAGCTGGGAATGGGTCTTCATTCCATCATCATACAGATTAAATCGGATTTCTTCATGACGAAGGTGTGTTCATACCAACCAACATATCTGGCTTGTTTTGTGGGGATACCATCAATTATTCTCAACATGTTGAGATGGTATCTGGAGCTTGATTGTTGTGATAACTGTTCAGCCATCTCCATTCCCCTGGGTTAGAGATGTTTCTAGCTGGTTTATTGTGATAATCCTTGAAATATCTCAGTATGTTAAGATCTGTAACCTGTTTTGTTATTATATCTAATTATCTCAATATCTCGACACAGAGATATAGTTTTATTATCTTAAAATGACTACATACAATCTGAAGGTCAAATATATACTTCGTTCTTCAAGTCAGATTCCATACTCTGGCAAACAGAAATGATGAATGTCCTTCTCATGAAGACAAAGAGGGTGTCACAGTGTCTCGTTTTCAAACGTACTTACTGAAATTTGGAAAAACTACAAATTTTTCTGGATACATTCAAGATGTTTTGCTTCTAGTCAGCGATCCACAGAAGCTTCCAGATCCGTCTTACCTGTACGAGTGAGGGAGCTGCTCTTGGCTGCCGTGGCCGCAGACGCCTCGTTCCTCTGAGGCGTGCCCTCCAGCAGGTTGTGCAAACTCCGAAAGCTGCCGGTCAGGTTGCTCAGGAGGCTCTCCTTACGCGGGCTGTCCTTGGCCGGCAGGCCGGCGCGGCTAACATGGGCGGGTGAGTCAGCCGCCGTGTCGCCGCTGGTGTAGCTCAGCGACTGGTAGGGATGCGAGCCCTGGGTTTGATAAATGTGCAGAACGCTGAGAGGAGGTTATGTTCACAGTGTCTCATTTCTCACCAGCTGCTGGCGGCATTTCATTTAGATGACAAGTGAGATAGATTGTGTCTGGAAAAATTATGGGAAAAGGCTGGATTCAAAGTGGAGGTAATACGTTTTGGATGAAAGAGCTGAGCTGGCTCAATTTAGCTAGAGATAACATTTTGGCACAGAGAGAAAAAGCAAAGGAAGTTCAACAGATGGAGTCACCTTCATGAGCACATTTCATGGAGCACCGTCAGTCTACTGCGTTCTGACTGTCATTATCAGAGCTGCAGCCTCACTTTAGAAAATGTCCAAAAACATTACAAAATACCAGCAGCATCTTCACCAACACATGAGCTAAGGAGTTACTAGACTTCCTTTAATAGAAACCAGTTCAGAGAAAAGATGAAGTCACTCATATTTCAGGAATTTTCCTGGAGTGCATTGATGTCCTCTGGGACATCAATGCACTCCAGGAAGATGAAGGCAAATCAGATATTTTGTCATTTACTACGGTCCCATCTCAAATGAAACAACCCCGCACTGATAAATCATGGAAACCTGACAGTGTGAGTCCAGAACCAGGATTTATGGCTGCCTAGAAGCAAACCTTGATGGTTTTCAGTGAGTCATAGGATTAAATCTGATGGGCTTACCTTTATTCTGTGTGCAGACTCGCTGTGTGTGTGGGACTTTGAAAGCTTCCTCATGATCTCCACCCCGCTGACAGGACCGGTGTTCGCCTCCTTGGGTGGGGGGCGACTGCATGCTCCTTCTAGCAGCATGGTGTGTTCACTCACTGTGGCTTCAAAATAAAGAGAGCAAATAAAACTCCCAGGAAAACACCTCAACTCCACATGTAACCTTTATCTTTATTCACAGGAGCCACTTCCAGCATGGTTAAGACTCAGAGCATGGTGAGGGCACAAGTAAGCATCTCAGGGAAGACCTATATGGTGAGTACTAACAGCAGCATCATGACTGGCTTTAAGCTGAAGGAAGCTTCCACATTTGCAGCGATCAGGCCCTGGTTCTGAAAGTTCTCATCAACATGAGCTCTGTAAAAAGGATATGTTTGTTTATCAATTTATTACTGGAAAGACAATCTAAACAGTTTTCCAAGCTGTTTTCTTCCCTTCATACTGTTTCAGACCCTGAGGTTTCTAAAAGCTGAACTCTGAACCCAGGAACCATGAAATGGGTCGTTTAAGTAAAACCCAAGCTTAGTGAGGTCTTAATCTAGTGAGAAAGGGACCAGAACCACCAGTAAAGGTTAAAAAAATGAAGAGATCTCATTGACAGATTAAAAGCCGTATGGTCCCACCTGGGTCGAATTCAAACTCTGCTCCATCGGCGCTGGTGTCGCTCTGCAGCGCAGCTCCATTATCCAGACCCAGGACTGTGCCAGCCCGGCTTTGCTGGAGCTCTTTTGGTTTAGTAAGCTGGTTGGGACCCATCAGACCAATAGCCTTAAAGCCCTGAGTTACAACGATGAATTTCATCCACTGTCTAGCCAAGGCAACCAGACCCTTCTTTAGAGTCACCAGGGCTGGAACCCCATCATTCTGGGTTGGAAGGAGCAGAAACAGGGAGTTGATTACTGGTTGTGGGTTGTTGTAAAACAGTGACTCAGTAGAACCCAATGGTTCCGAGTGCTGTTTTTTCTTCCTTTCCCTCACCATGGTGGCCTCCTCTATGATGGAGTAGTCAGCCTGCTGCAGGTAGCGGTGCAGGATGTTACACAGCATACAGGAGGGATTCTCATGCAGGTAGCGAGCTCGTTTGGTCACTCGGTTGTACTTGCTTCGAATTGGGATGTGGACGGTCTTTTTCTGTTAGATAACAAACTGTATTAATCAAGAGTTTAAAAACAACCTATTAAAGCTAAAGGAACCCTAAAAGGTCTCCCCACCTCAAGAGCTTCAGTCATGATGCAGCCCATAACAGCACAGACTCGCAGCGTGCCCTCCATGTCCAGTTTACGGAGAGAGGACTTGAGCTGGTCAATGGGGACCAGCCAGGCTCCGATGGCCGGTGTGGCCGTGCTGAGCAGATTCAACTGTCTGAACACACACCAGAACATCCCACACTCCTCATTCACCTGATCAGTTACTGATTAGTACAGAGAAATATGCATTTATTCCATAACCCTAGGGGAGCTAAAACCATTTGGTTTTGTGCTGCAGCTGAAAGCGACACGCCCGTGTTTCCAACCAGGCCGACACCGAACCACAACAGCTGACAGGAGAAGACTTCCACAGAAACCCTCCTCCAGTAAATAAAGATCATGCAGTTCTCACACAGCACTCACATTCCCACACACTGAAACCTAGCAGCAGGGTAGCTTCTGGCGCTTCGTTAGCTAAGTGACAGAGAATAACTGTGGGGTCCATTTAGCGGGGAAAGGTTTCTGCAGTCAGAGCTGACCCACCTTGACATGGTCTGAGAGGCCGAGCGCACATTTGTGGGTGCAGCAAAACTGAACCAAATCTCTCTGATGGTCAGCTTCATGCTGCTGGAGTCGGGTGGTGGAGGCATGAGGGGGAGGTCTTTCTTCAGGTCGTCTGACTCAACTCCTTCATCCTGCAGAGCAGAAAAAACGAGCAGCATTTAAGCTAAAAACTGGATTTTACTAAATCTCTTCCTATTTATTTTGCTCTGTTATTTACATTCAGTAATTTTAGCTTCATTCAGATTTAATCTACATTTATTTAACTCATGTTTATCCTTAATTTGTTAAGCGTTTAACTTGTATTAATAGTATTATCATTACTAGCTGTTAGTATCTAATCGTTTATTCTAATGCATCTTTAAAGGTATTTTAATTATCCTGCAGTTATTTTGATGAATCTGTTTTGTTTATTATGCAGATATCTGCGATGTGATGGTGGCATGACCAGGCTGTCTAACCTCTCGCTTAATGAAGATGGATCAATTGTTTTATTTCTTTTTAGTCATGTTTATCATTTAAGACGTTTATGATGTACATTCAGTTTTAAACTTTGCTAACAAAGTCGTTTGCTCTGTTGAGATTATAGATGTTATATGCAAAAATGATCAAATATATCGAATCTTTTTATTTGTTTTTTTAATTTATTCTCAACTCAATTTTTCATTTTGTTAAAAGACGCCTTGAAGCATTAATTTGAACATTCGTACCCAACAATGTGTCCGCCAGTATTTTCTCATAGTTAGAGCTAAAATGTTAAGAAACACAGATTAATTATGATTTGAATTACAATCTTTATGAGGCCATTTCTGTTCTGGGCCAACCAGCCTCCTAATCCAAGCAGACATTTCTGTGTATCTGACCTGCTCGTCTGAGTCCGTGTGCTCGTTGGCGTCAGAGTTCGGGCTGACGACATCAGGGGGCAGGTTGTCGTCAGAGACGTCGGTGCTGTAACCGCTTCCTGTCTGAGAGCCCATGGAACCGTTGGACTTTGTCATCCCGACCTTCCCGCCAGTATCTGAGTGGCCCATCACGCCAAATGCATTGTAGAGAATGGCTCCAGACTGGCGGCCCCCTGTCACAGAATATGTGTGATAGATTCCCGTCCTGCAGGCAGAGTTTTAACGCGCAGGTGTAGCTTGCTTACCTTTGACTGTGAGGTTCTCGATGCCACATTCAAACATGATCCAGCCCCATTTTTCAAGAGACACAGCAGAACGGCCAAGGTCACTCTGTGCTGCCTGGGCGTCGGTTTCATCCACCAAGGAAAACTCCTCCATTTCCTCCAGACCAAACAGCACTTTGGACTTCTCAAAGGGAATAGCTGTGATGGCGAATGTTCCGATGTCTACAGGAGGACAAAGAGCACCGCAGTGGTCAGAAAGTGGAAGCAGTGCAGGAAGTTTCAGGTGTGTTATTGGGTCAAACCCTGAAGCCAACCTGTAGAGTCCAGGCCACGCAGCTGGCTGTGGATCCGGTGGACGTTGAGTCTTGCAGCAATCTCTTTGCCTTTCTCGATGCCTGCGTTGGAGCGCAGTGACCCAGAAGACTGCGGCTGCATTTTGGTGGCTGACGCATACTTCTCCAACATGACGGAGGGTCTGCCGTGTTCTGTGGTGTTTGGAGTCTCCTCTACAATCCCCCTGAAAGGAACAGAGAAAGGGGGCTTCCAGTGTGAGTCCAAGAACTTTCCGCGTCCAGCAACAGGAATTTCTTTTCACTGAGATGTGGAGAGTTCACCTGTTCATCCTGAACTGAGTTGCAATCCTGTCGAAGCACAGCGCCACAAGAGACACGTGTGGGACACATTTAGAGGAGCAGGACGGGGAGCCTTCCTCTACAGAGGCCTGCAAGAGGCAAAGGTTCACCTGCACAAAAAGAGACAGAGCAGCGTTAGCTATAGTGATTCTGAATGCGCTCTTGGGTCTTTGGCGGTCAGAGTCCAGTTTCAGGACCTCTTTTGGCCTCATATCATTCCGGGTCACTGGTCTCACCTTGGGGATGGAGACGTTGGCTTGAAGGCCCTTAATTTTCACATTATCTGGTTTGATGGACAGTTCCGTCTGTCCGTTAGAGGTCAGGGTCGTGCCCTCTGTCTTGGAGAGCTTCTGCTCCGGCTTGACTGTCTGGCTCTGTGTGGATGTGATCCAGAACATTGGGACGTCAGTCAATGGGCAGATAATTATACATCAGGAAAAGCAGTTTGTGTTGCTCTCCGAGTCTGCGAGGTACGTACCGACTCTGTGACCGTGGACTTGCTGATCTGATAGGCTTCATTCAGGACTTTACCGTGCAGGTCATCCAGAATACCTGCCGGGTGACGGATGCTGGCAAAGTGGACCATGGACTCGATGTATCTGAAATACACACAGATGTAATCCTTCAGTCTAAAATACAATCAACCTAACTCTGGGCTTAAGCTTGCTTATAGATCTTACTCTTTGGACAACTAGGAGAATGATGCTGGTTGTTACCTGTCCAGGGACTCAGCCACAAGGGGTGTCAGAACCACATTGATGGCCCCCTTCACCTCCACGATGGCAGTGGTTCTGGTCTGAGCCAGGGGTTGCTCCAGAGACCAGTCATCTGTCGTCGTCTCTTCATCAGTGTTCTCCATGGCTCTCTTATCTAAAGGAGTGTACGGTGTGCTGTGGAGGAGAGAGCAAACAACCACACCAGAGGTCAAAGTCAGTGACCTAGATCTGAAGGAGTTGTGCAAGGCTCACATTGCATTTAGGTGCTGCAGGGGGTCATCAGGGATCTGCTGCTATACAGCTGGACAACAAACGGTCTTCTCTTCAGCTCGCCCACAGATCTTTTACAGTATTAAGGTGTGAGGACTGAGATGTTCATGGAAAAAGGCTTATGTAGATTTTTGGATCATTATCCTATTTCCTGCACAGGGCCACCGGATATTTGCTTACAATGTGCTGATGTTTCAAGGAGCTCATGATTCTCTCTCCTCTCTCTCATCCTCCTCACCCTCTTTTCAACATCCGACATTAATAAAACACATTAACACCCATAACCTGTGGTCCATTTGTTGCTGGAATGATGTCTCAGTTAGATATTTCTGACATGATTCTGCTGCAGCAACAAGTCGTGCAGTTGGACATCTTCCTCACAGGGTGAGTGAAAGGCCATACTAGAAAGACACGCTCTCTTGTCTCTGGTATTTTAAAGAGTGGCTCAAATGAATGGCCTCTTTGTCACATCATGTTTACAGCATACTCCAGAGAAATGGGAAGTAACACGTCCACATTTTTAGACACTTCATTTCAGTGTCAATAACTGTAGCATCAGTTAAAAACTGTTCCTTAGGACGCGGCGCTGGTGGTGTAGGGGTTTAGCGCGCGACCACATATAGAGGCTATAGTCCTCAAAGCGGCCGTCCCGGGTTCGAGTCCTGGACCCGGCGACCTTTGCCAAATGTCTCCCCCTCTCTTTGCCCCTCCTTCCTGTCTGCCTACTATCAAAAATAAAGGCCTCTAGTGCCGAAAAAACTCTTTAAAAAAAGGAAAAAAACTAAAATATTCCTTAATGTAAATTTTACACCACTGAACAAATGAGCTGAAGTTTAAGTTTGGTTTCAGTTTAAGATCATCCTACTGCTGAAATGAAAACACATTAAAGCTTTTTACATAAAACTACTAAACATTAGAGGATAAGATGAAAATATGTGAGGAAACGAGTGGCTGAGATACCTGCAGCTGTCGCCCATCAGCTGAAGACCTCGGTCTAACAGAGAACTGGCTGAGAGGCCCTGCTTTATCACCTGTAACAGAGGAAGATCTCAGTCAGTCATGTTCCAGTTAACCTTCAACACAACAGAACAGAACTAAAGCTGCAGATCACCAAGCTGCTGCTGGGACCCTTTCATTTAGCCTGAGGGTAAAAAAGCATTCTTGATTTAATAATCAGGGCAAAGGTCAGCAGATGATTTCATCTTTCTTCTTAGCTACGCTGCCAGTTACATAAACTGGCAGCGGCCCACACTGCCAAGAGTACCTGGCATGCAACAGCGCATTGATGCAATAATTCATGTAAAACGAGCCCAGACCCGGTACTGAGAGCAGATACTGAACAGTACATAATGAGCACCTTTACTTGTCATTGTACGTTACATAGAAATGTGCGCTCTGAATTTAACCTGTCCCATAGGGACCAGAGGGCAGCTGTGCTGCACCACAGCTGGATTCAAATCTGTTTCTTTTGCCTGATGTAAGATAAAACCTTGGGTTTTTGTGAGCTTTAAGCCGGAGTCACCAACGATAACAGAAATAAACACTTGAAATACATCAGTGAGTTTGGAATGGATCTATAGAGCCGTGGTTCTCAACCCTGATCCTCAGGGCTGTCTTGCATGTTTTAGATGATGCCCTGCTGCCACACCCTGGACTTAAATGATCAACCGGCTTCTGTAGTACTTGGTGGCAGCGGAGGAGGTGATGCAATCATCTGAATCAGGCGGCTGGAGCAGAGACGGATCTAAACATGAAGAACATCGGGCCCTAAGGACCCGGATTGAGGACTGCAGCAAAATATTTTTTACTTTTTAAATTACTAAAATAAATGAGCTCTTCAAAGATATTTTAGTTCATTTAAATGCACCTGTATTGGCCTAGAGTTAGAACAAAAGAATAAAAAGAGATCCAGAGCAGACACTGTGGTGCCGACCATGGTGACCCAACTGATGGTACTGGAGAATCGGTGAGGGACAGAAACTTTTCCTAGGTTTATCCAGTAATCTAATTCGATCCAGAACAGATGAAGTCCGACCTTAAAGGTGGGCACAGACAGCTGGTCAAATGAGGCGGAGCTCTCTTCACTTGTGGGCGTGTCCAGATCAAGAGGGCGATGTAGAGATGACTTTGAAGTCCTCTTATTGGTTGGCTGCTTGACTGACCAGTTTGAAACCTGATGGCGGAGTAAATATTACTTCAGGCAATGTTTCAAAGAACAATTCACACATCTAGGATGAGAGAAGATACCTGATAGTGAGCCAGGTAGTTCTGGTAGCACGCCATGACATGGGGCTGGCGAGTAACTGGGCCCGGCTCAGCCACCTTCTCCGCCTCCACCGAGCTTTCCTCCTCCATGGCCAAGGCTGAGACGAAGGAGGCCTGGGATGTGTGGGTGGCTAGGGGCTGGGGTGGCAGCGGGGGCAGTAATGGTGGAGGAGGCAAAGGGCGTGGCTCGGTGATCAGTTCTCCATTGAGAACATAGGTGAGAGGTCCCTCAACGCTGTGGTAGATGGAGCTCCGGCTGGAAGAAAAAAGGCTCATTATTAAAGCCAATCTGTGTAATATCAGTTCTCATCACCTCTGTTAATTCTGTCTTGTTGTAAAATTTTCCAGCGATACAGAAGGTGAGGCTACCTGCCTGTGCCAGATGAAAGGTTTTCATGAGACTGATTCTGATCAGCCCGCACCAATCAAAAAGCATGCCGGAACCAGTGTAAAAACAATTTAAAGTAACAGAAAAATGACGAGGAGGTGGCAGAGCAAGAGTGAAATCCAATTTGCGAAACATTCAAGCAGCGAGTGTTTGCTGGCGGATCAAACATCTCATTTGTGTCGACCCGTCTGCATCACGTCCATCTATGCATGTATGAGCGAGCCAAACCAATAAATTAAAGCTTCAACGTGTTTTGCCTCAGAGATACATCCACAATGAAATTCATGATTTTTTGGGTATTAAATAAGAATTTCATAACGCGGTTAATGTATTCCAGCACATTGTTCCATCAGGGCATTTTACAATAATTACATAGAAGTCAATGTGGGCCATGCAGAGAGATAGATACAGCTGATTAGGGCTCAGTTTCAACTTCGTTAAATTAAGGTTTCTACACCTTTATTTACTATTTCTATGCAAATAAATGTGTTGCTTCCCATTTCTGCAATGCTAAAACTAATAAATGCATTTACTTTGTAGTGAAAAAAACCCCAAATCAATCAAATGTACAGATATGTCATTAGACCATTTAAAGACTGTCCACCTGTGCATTTCCTGACTGAAATCTGAAACCATCACTTAACGTGGGAATGTGTTGCTATCGTTCAGCTGGGTTTGTTTATCCGTTTCACTGGGATCAGATCATCTCGTTGGCCGACACAGACTCAGGATTTATCACTGAATCCTACCTCCACCATGTATCCAGTCCATGATGGCTTCTCCTCCAACACTCCAACCTCGTTTTCTTCTGATTAGGAGTTATTAATGGCTCCGGGTTGGTTTTTCTGGACATAAAACCTACTTCCTGCAGCAGAGTTCTGACAGTTCACTCATCAACACCCACCCTTTATTCTGTTTGTTGTTAATTTGTTCTGTTTGATTTTTTTGCTGTTTCTAAGGCAGATAAGCTTTGAGTTTTCTTTCCTAACGATGCTATTTGGAGGTTTCCGTTTTACAACCTGAACAGGACAAATTTTGGCTCCTCCTTCCTGACTCTACCAAATCTGAACTTGTAGTCTGTTGGTCATGGCTGGTGTGACGGGCCCAACAGAAAGCTGGGCCCCATAAAGCCTTGGACTGCCTCTGGAGGTAACTGCCAGCACCAGCATCATATGCATGGTTTTAGCCGACAGCTCTGTTGCCGGGTCCGTGTTTCCTGTAAATCAGCTGCAGCAGGTCTAGATCTGCAAGCTCTCTGTTAACCAAAAACCCAGAATTAGGCTTGTGCGGGTAAATGCAAATTAAAGGCTGATTCAGTCATTTCACTCATGAAAGCTACAGTCTGTCTGAATAAAAGGTTAAATTTGTGGTTTGTGTCAGTTGTTGGTGGGAGGCAGGCAGTCTGATTGACTGGTTGCAACCACATCATAGAGTTCAGCATCAACACTAATTAAAGACGAGTTGTTTCTAATGTCAGATGAAGAGCTGACCATTGCTCAACAATCTAGCCACATACATTTAGAAGTTCTTCTTCTTTAATATTATATCTGAGGGTTTAGACTTCCATCATGCAGTGTGACAGGAGCCCACATGCTGTGTGGAGTGTGGCAAGGTCAGAACTGTCCTACACAGATCATTAATTCATCTGCCCTTACAGAGGACTTCTACAAGACTCTTTAGATGTTACTGTGAGGTGTTATGAACCTTCTAGTACTTTAATCTCATACATGATCTGACCTATACCCCTGCTCCTCTCAGAGCGCCTCAGCTCCACATGCAGAATATTCAATCCTCTGTCCTCACATCTCTGACCTGTAGTTCTCCATGTGATACGGAGGCTGTTGAGGCTGCTGCATCTGCTGCCTCCTCTTCTTCTTGCGTCCCGGGTACGTCCCCGGACCCTCATCGGCGCTGCTGATTGGCTCAAAGTCCTCTGTGGCGGAGAAGTAGGCCTCACTCTCGGCCACAGACATGCTGGAGTTCGCAGAGCGGTACTGATGGAAGGTGTTCGAGTCCGCCGACGGCGTGAAGGGAAACGAGCCATAGCTTCGGCGCTGACGTGGAGAGTCCAGGACGTTCTCGTCGCTGCGTGAAACCTCGCTGCTGAACTGGACGCCGCCGGAGAGAACGGGAGGCGGCTTGTCGGTGAAGACGGCGGCCGACAGGCTCTTGGTGCTGCCCAGCCGGCCCGAGTGTACCGATGACTGACGCTTGAGAGGAGAGCAGAGGGGAGAGCGAACTGGGACGCGATCCTGGGAGCTATTCGGAGAGACAGGTGAGACCTCAGGGACCTCCCCTAGGGTGCTGCAAAGGAACAGGAGAAAACTAAAAACACAGCACTGCACAGCATGTAGACATTTAATTCAAACCATCACAAACAGCTGAAACCAGATTATCGTCATACATGGTTTACATTCAGACAGAACCATTTTTCCCTCACTGTCTGAAATTAAATCAGAATAAAATATCTGCTTGAGGTCAGGAAGGATTAACTAAGCAATATCTATTTGCTAAATGCCAGAAAATCTTTAACTGCTTTCAAACGACGCAACGCAAAGTCCAGCTGATAAAGTCATGGCTTTGTAAACATCTGAGGTTGATTCACCTTAACTTTTGGAGACATGTCCTGTGGTCTGCTGAAAATCAAACTCATGTGTTTTTGGTACATTTGGAGCAAAAAGGGGGGAAGCTTGAGAAGCCTGAGAGCACCGTCCCAACTGTGAGGTACGGAGGTGGCAGCATCATGCAGTGTTGGTCTTGTGCTGCAGGAGGGGCTGGTGGCCTTCATAAAACAAATGGTATCATGAGGAAAGAACATTAGGAGGAAATATTGAAGCAATATCTCAGGACATCAGGCTGGAAGTTGAAGCTTGGACATTAATGGGTCCTTCAAATGGATGATGTCCCTCAGCAGACCTCCAGATTAGTTACTGAGGAGCTTTAGGACAACAAAGTTCTGGAGTGTCCATCACAAAGTCCTGATCTCAGTCCAAGAGCTGAAACGGTAGCCTAAAGACCTGACCCAGTTAGACCACTTCTGTCTGGGGGAAGGGACCAAAACTTCAGCAAACTATTGCAGTCCTACTGAACCCAGAACATTTGACCCAAATCAAACAGTTTTAAAAAGGCAATTCTAGCAAATACTGAGGAGATGGAAAGTAATTAAGAACATTCTCTCAATATTCTGGCATTTAGCAAATAGAAATCCTTTAGTTGATCCTAAAACAGGAAACTCACTCAGCGTGGCTTCTGCCGTTGACAGGGAAGGTGTGCTCCTCGTTGCCTGGTGAGGCAGAGTCCCGCTCTGCAGCCAGCAGAGGTAAGGCGGCACTGGAGGAGCTGTTTTCCTCAGAGGAAGAGGCGGAGCTGTGGGAGCGCTGAGGCACCTGAAGACTCAGGTGCTGCTGACCACGCCTCTCTGGAAGCTCAGGAGGCAGGCAGGGAGAGTGTGTGTCTCTTTTCAGTCCAACAACCTTTCCTGAGAAAAGAAGAAGAAACAGACTGAATGAACGTCGTTTTTCACCAATATTACCATCTCTTGAAAAGCTACGGCTAGTTTACATTCACCAATCAAGGCCATGAACACCATTTAGGTGCTTTAAATATATAATCTGAGACGTTTTTTCCAGGGTGGAAAGAATATACAATCTTTTGCACAACTTTAATTTTATTGTGGATTTTCTCCATTCCAAACAGGGTCAAAATCCTTCATTCAGTTTCAAACATCTGCATACAGCCCCACTAATATCTGGTTAATTGCGACTCTGGCTGTACGATAGCTTTCTGAAAAGTGTGATGTTGATATCAGTTCTGGTCTTCCTTCCTCATTCTACCAGTATGTCATGTTATGGATACGCACTGCATGATTTCCTGACATGAAATATTGCATCTGTTCAAATGTTGCGTCCAAGTATTGTTCTGTGATATTGCAAACACTGATATTGCGACTGATTATTGTGCGGCTCTACTTGTGACATCATTCAGGCAGATATTTGACCTCTCTTATTGGTAGAATTGGTAGAGTCCATTTAAATTGACTGGTTTCCAGTCCATTAATGGAGAGGGACACTGGTGGCCATTTTGCATCTTCCTGCAGACTTTAGCAAACTGGTGGAACTTCTGAACAACTTGTGTTTATGAACTGATGATCTTGGAATCTGCAGTCGTTTAGAAATGGCTAAAAACTCACCATGTGTAAATCTTCACATGGTTCCTTGGGCATTTACTAATAAATTCACATGTCTCTACTGAATCCTTGGTTTTTTATCTTTAAAGAAACAGGTTTTAATCATTAAAAAGAAATGATTCTCAATACATTTAGAGGAGAAAGCAATGATTAAAAGCTGACATGTGTTCATATCTAACCTCTTTTTTATATAAAGTCCCTCTACATAGATTAGATAATAACTCCTAGATAGGCGAGTCTTTGATTTATTAATGAACCACACTATTATGGACTGCAGCAATTATTTCTGTGTTCCCCTCAAGCAGCTCCAGGGTAGAAAAGCTTTAGTAGATAACGTCAGGAAATGTAGTGTTAATCTTTCCAAATTCCTACCATCCACTTTAGGGGTTTCCTTTGTAATGATCCACTCTCCAGGCTGCAGCAACGACTGGCCGTAGCACATGTCTGACTCCGTGCTAGAGGAGGACAATGCAGACGAGGAGGAGGGCGTCAGCTCTTCCAGCCTAAAGAAGTCCAGACCCATGTTGGTACCTCCAAAGAACCTGCAGCCTCCCAGGCAGCCACAGCGGTTCCTGCTTCGTTTGTTGCGGACACTGGCGTCATCGGGCCACAGGAACCAAAGTCTGAGAGGAAGAGGGGACATGAAACAGAGTGATGGAACTGACACATGGCTTCACTTTGAAAGTGTTGGTTGGAGACCCTGATAACTGTATCCAGCATTTAATTAACATTTACTATCTGACTATTAAAGCTGTCTGAACGCCTGAGCTTCTACTGACTGAATGTTCAGCCGTAGAGACACAGGGAACAGCAAGGACACCCCATGTAACAGGCAGCTATTCCTGTTTAAACATGGTCAACTGCTCATCAGGGAGAAGCAGCTTTTGCTGCTCATCAACCTGGGAAGGTTATAAGGTCATTAAAAGACTATCTGAAGTCTATCATTCTGGTGGGAGAAAGATTACAGTTGCCAATCTTCCCAGGAACAATAACCACGGTGTTGCAACGGTCCAGTCAAAGTCTAGAGATCAGCTAGACTGAAATGCTGTGGTTGGACCTTCAGAGAGCTGTGTAACACCTCAGTGAAGTGAAGCAGCAATGCTGGAAGGAAGAGTGGACTGAAAGGTGAGAAACTGATAAAGTCAGTCAGCAGCAGAGCGTTACTGCTGCTGAAGGAGGCTCCATTTATTCTCAGACATGGTTTCCTCCATCACTATATGAAGATCATCTGTCTTAGCTCAGATGTTTTTACAGCCATGAGAAGCAGCAGGACCAATTACAAGCTAGCAAAGTCTGTTTAGCCTGATGGAAATGATTATTATGAGTGACCCTTTTGTCATACAGCATGAGTACAGTATCGATGCTGGACAGAAGTAGCTGATCTGCAGCAGATTGTAAGCTGAACACACCGCAGTCAGTGAGTCACTCCACAGAGGAGTGAGTCAGCTCCTCTGTGAGAAAAATGCAGCATTTTCATCCACCATAGAGTCCACCATTGAACTCACTGCTACTAAATATGGTTACCTGAAAATTCAAAGCTGGGTCATGAACAGCAGGGAAAAACTTTTCTTAATGCCTGAAAAAAGGACATTTCATGTTGCACCTTTTGGTTTGTTTATCATGCAGCTGCAAAAACTTTCTCTGGACTTCACATTTGGCTGGGTGGTCTGCAGCCAGGGCCATATCTGCTGTGATGAGGTTCAGGTTGACTGAACCCGCCTCCAGCCAGACAGAGCGTCGCAGCAGGGGGGGCTGACCCGGACCTTGACCCTGTCCGGCCAGCTGCAGCCTGGCCGCCTCAATGAGCTGCTGCTGCTCGATGTACTGTCGGATGTTCACGTCCCGCACCACGGCGCTGATGCCCTCCCCCACTGCCTGGTTGTGCAGGTTGCAGTTGGCAACTCGGACGACGCCCGTCTGGAGAAATAAAGACCCGAGTCAACATCACACCACCAACAGTACTTCAGACACACCAACTGCGATGTGTTTGGTCCCAATTACCTTGACATTGGCAGCGCAGCCATGCTCCACGACGAAGAGGTCGACTCCATCCATGGCCAGCCGTGTCATGGTGTACTTCAGCTCCTCGGATGTGCGGCAGTGACCAGGCAGACATGTCGGCTGAAAGACAAACACTGTTTAGAAACTTTGCCATTCTTACTCTGAGGGCAGATTGTTGTTTCATCTTAGATTATATTTCTGTTTTCTTCCACTGCCTGCGACCAAAGCTGCTCAGTTGTCACAAACTAATGAGGAGTTAAAATATCCCTGTTTGGATTCTCCAACAAGCAGGATCTTTGGACTGTACCGCTGAGTGCATGTTATCTAGGCATGGAAGCTGGACGCTGCTAAATATTTTGGCGAGTGTCAGGCTTCATTAAAAACAGGTTTTATCGCTTGAACGTTTGATTTCACACAGAAGGTCTGACCCATATTCAGCTCCTCCCGGATGCAGCCTTCAGCCATAAGGATCCAATGTAACAGCTTCCATAATGGGATGAAGACATATGGCTGCTAACGAGTTCAAAACAAAGGTGCAAAGCTACATCAGAAAAAGTCATTGTGTGCAGCTCCTTTAAAAGAAAGTACACCCTGGTTCAGAGCTAAGGTTTTTTATACCCAGGTCTTCACGTTTTAAAATGAGTTTAATCTAACCTGAAGTGTCCTGAAACACACCAATTCAACGCCGTCATCATTTATTATTCAAAGATGAAAAACTAAGAACACCCCATGATGCCCCAGCTTGTAGAACGCCCTTCAATAACTTTCAGAAGTCCTTTTCTTAATGACTTTAGCATTCTCTCACATCGTTGAACAGGAATATTGGACCACTCTTCTTCATACAACACTGATGTATTGGTTGAATGACCCGGTTTGGACCGAGCTTCATGATCCACTTAGTGAGCACAAGGGGCCCAGGCCCGGTAAGAGCAGCAGTAACAAAGGTGTTTGGAATCGTTTTTTCTGCACTTAAGGTTATATGCCAATCATTATAGAAGCTGGTGAAGACCACATCAGTTTAACATGTTCTAACATGCAGTGGGTGTACTTTCTTTTGCAGTCTGTTTGTACCTTGTCTTTACAGATTCGACGATCAGAACCATGCTGGCAGAAGATAGAGGGTTTGGGTTGCTCCAGCTGGAACTCCCGAGAAACCACATGGAAAACAAACGTCTCGGCCCACTCGATCATACTGGCCAACTAACGGGGACAAATCCAGTCACTTTGATTCTCAGTATGAACCATTTCACAGAATAATGTGGAAACATCCAAACAGAAGAAAATAGGATTTTGACAGCATGAATACAGACATTAAAAACTAGCATACAGATACTTGCACTGAGGCTGTTAGCAGAAGAAATAATAGACATGATGCAACCTTTAAACCAGCAGTGATTTTAATTTCTGAGCCACACACCTGAGGAACCGTGACCCGGCCGGTGAGCCCCCCGCCCTGCATGTCGATGAGCCACGCATACTCCAACGTGTCGCTGCTGAGAGGGAGACCCTGAGCAGAAAACATTGCATGCGCCCTCATCTGCAGCCCAGAGAGACTCAGGTGCCCATCTCTCAACACACCATCCGCTGTGGGGCGCTGAGAAGGAACAGATTGGCAAACAATCACTTTCAGACCACCAAAACCCAACAGAACCAAAGTGACCTAAAGGGAAAGTGACATCTTCCTCCAGAGAAGTTTTTATCAACCTGTTCAGGGGCACAGAGGAGACTACCAGGGATTAGGGGAACCTTCTGCACTCAGCAGCAAACAGAACTGGACCCATCACTGAAAATCTGAAGCTCTGTGTTACATCAAGATGCTTCGGTTTCAGGAGGTTTATTCCAGATCTGGGCTTTCCAGATGTGTTTGAACACCTAACCACCTTAGTGTGTGTAAACTTCTGAATTTTTAGAAAGCAATAAAAAAAACATCTCTCAATCAGACATTTAGTAAACAGAAATCATTTTGGTAATTAACTAACCTAAACAGGAAAAGCTTCTTCTGGTTTAAAGTGAAACGGAGAAAAGGTTCTGTTTCTAGACACTGTGTGTAAACATCTGGTTTCACATGCATCATGTCTGAAGGGTTCGGAGGATCTTGCAGTTGTTTGGTTGGAGATAAAACTAACAATCAGGACAAACTGAAGTTTTAATAACTAGTAATGATCTTCAGACAGAAAGTTTTCAGATCTAATTAAAACTCTTGACTCTAGTCTGGGTTTACTTTACATTCGATTAAAAAATGCTTAATCAACTGAAGAAAAAAGCTACAGTTCTACCAGTTCTCTCTTGATTCAATGCAGAAACTTGCACACCTTTTTTACAACTAATATTTAAAAGTAATGCAACCCCTCTGCAGTTCCTCCAACTTTCAGCTGCACGAATGCTGATGACATACAGGTTTCTGCATGTTTCTTTTAGAGTAGCTAGTTAAGTTTCATAGCAGCCATCATACAAATGAGTCCAGCTCAACACACAGCACAAAGAAACACATGCATAAAAAAAAACATTTGCAGGACAATTAGTAAAACTAATAAAACATAAATAAATCATTTTCTATAAGATTATATAAAAATAAATCCTTGTCTCAGTCCCACATATTTATCTGATCTGCTTTTATTGTACACTGCCTGGCCAAAACAAATCTCCACCTGGATTTAACTAAGCAACTAGGTACGAGGCTCCCATTGGATAATTACTGCATGAGCGATTATATTTCAGCTGGCAACAAGTTATTTAACCCCAACTGGTGCCATGAGTTGCTTCTCATTTCTTAAACAACTGTGTTGAAAGACACATCCTGTGGTCGTGGAAAAGACGTCATTCTGTTTCAGAAGAGTCAAATCATTGGCATGCATCAAGCAGAGAAAACATCTCAGGAGATTCCAGTAACTACTAAAGGAACTCCACAGGCTATGTTTAACAGTGAAAGTAAGAGCATTTCAAACGCACAATGTGAAGGGAACTCAAGGGATTGGGACTGAACAGCTGTGTAGCCTTAAGAAAACCACTAATCAGTGAGGCTAACTGGAAAAAAAGGCTTCAATTTGGTAGGCATCATAAAGATTGGACTCTGGAGCAATGGAAGAAGGTCATGTGGTCTGATGAGTCCAGATTTACCCTGTTTCAGAGTGATGGACGGATCAGGGTAAGAAGAGAGTCAGGTGAAGTGATGCACCCATCATGCCTAGTGCCTACTGTACCAGCCTGTGGGGGCAGTGCTATGATCTGGGGTTGCTGCAGGTGGTCAGGTCTGGGTTCAGCAACAGTATGTGTTCAAAGAATGAGATCAGCTGACTACCTGAATATTCTGAATGACCAGGTTATTCCATCAATGGATCTTTTCTTCCCTGAAGGTACGGGCATATTCCAAGATGACAATGCCAGGATTCATCGGACTCCAATTGTGAAAGAGGGGTTCAGGGAGCATGAGACATCATTCTCACACATGGATTGTCCAGACATTAACCCCATTGAGAATCTTTGGGATGTGCTGAAGAAGGCTTTGCTCAGCGGTTAGACTCTACCATTATCAATGCAAGATCTTGGTGAAACATGAATGCAACACTGGGTGGAAATAAATCTTGTGACGTTGCAGAAGCTTATGCCACAAGAAACACGCGCCGTAATCAAAGCTAAAGGCGGTCCCACGAAATATTAGAGTGTGTGACCTTTTTTTTTGGCCAAGCAGTGTATTATGTACACAGATCCCTGAGGTCTTCTGAATAAAGTTCTGAGATAAAACCCAAAATAGGAAAAAGTAACCTGTTGAACCGAACTTCCTGCAGAACGTGGGGCTAGAGAGATCTTTAATGGTTCTAAAAGGAAATGTAAAGCTTATGTTTTTTGTTTGAAATCAAGGAAATTTCATCCAAACTGAGGCTGCCATGGAAGCACTGTTGCCTTGGAGCAACAAGGTTTTGGGTTCAAATCCCAGCCTGGGGTCTTGCTCTCCCCATGTTGCCTTGGATCTCCCCAGTATTACAGTTTCCTCCTACGGTCCAAAAACATGATTGTCAGATGGATTATCCCTAGGTGAGTGTGTGCCTGGTTGTTTATCATTGAATTATGTATATTTATTATTGCTCCTTTTATTATTATTGATCTAATATTCTTTATATTTTCTATTTTTGACATCTACCTCTAGTGTCTTATTGTCGTTGACATGATGGGGTTTCCTGAGTTCTTCAAACATCAACTCAGTAAACTGAAAAATGTTCTACATTTCAGGTGTTTTTGGTTGTTCTTAGTCGTATTTTGCTCATCATTTCTTTTTGCTGTGTTTGTTTTCCTTCCTGATTTTATCTGATGGAAAACTCATGTATAGTTGTGATCTGGTTAGTCCAACTAGACCAACCAGATCAGCCTCTGTTCGTGGTAGAAGTCATGTCACCGCATGGTTAAATTATTTACCAGCAGTTGTAGTGAAGTCATAGAAAAGCAACAGAACCAACATTCATTCTCTGCATGCTCCTCAGTCTGGGTAACTGAGTAATTGCTTGAAAGAGGCGTGTTGAAAATAACAGCAGTTAGGGGTTCAGTTACTGAGGTCCTTCATTCTGTGGAGAACCAGGAGCCAACCAGGTAGTCCTTACATAAGGAAGACGCCAGCTCATGTTGTTCATACATTTCTCTCTGAAAACTTGAAAGAAATGAGTTCTTCCAGGCATTGTTCAGAAGAACAGTGTACTTTGATTAGGACGTTGATTGGAGAGGGGAAAACGTATAAAGAAGTGCAATTGTGGAATGTTGTCAAATCATCCTGGGCTGGAATACCTGGTCACAGGTGCCAGAACCGGGTCGACTCCGTACAGTGTTTTTTACCCACTGCTATGTTTAGCACTGTTGTTTGAACAGAGCTCTCTAAACAAGGTCGGACAAACTGGATACCTGGTAGTTGTCGCTGATGAAGATGTGAACGGGTGACAGGATCATCTGGAGCATCGTCTCCTTGTAACCTTTCTTCATTTCAAAGCAGAGCCGCTCCAAGAAGCCAGACGGGCCTTCAGGACCTTCGCTGCTGCAGTGCTGGAAGAACCGAGCAATGAATGAAGTTATTGTCAGAAATACTCACAGACACCATGTCTTCATTTCAAATCGACATCTAACAGTAAACTCTTGGCAGAGAATAGGGCTCACCACTGGCAGTCGGCCGTGGACTTTGTAGAGGTTGATGAGCACTGTGATGTCCCAGGGCCGCAGGTCCAGAGGATGGGCGTCTGAGCCTTCCTTCTGCTCGCTGTCCTCTATCCAACCAAGGCCTGAGGACGTCGCCGTGGACAGCACGGGACTGGACACAGCCTCCTCAAAGTCTGTGTACATGTCATCTTCCCCAAAATAGTTTTCCTGTGGGATCAACAGGAAGATGAGTTCAGAAAGCTCCATAGAGCACTGAAATATCTGAAATGTATCAGGATGAAAGATTAGCTGGCCTTGATGGATATCAGGGCTCGCAGCAGAGGCCCGTAGAGAAGAATCTGAGAATCTGGGGACATTTCCATCTCCACATGAAGTCGGTCGGGGGGCAGCTCCGATGGGTCAGTGGGGCCCCGGCTGGGAGCAGCTGGATTGGATGTGGAGGTATAGCGTGGTACTGAACTCTGCTCTGGGGGCCGTAAAGCTGACAGCATGGACTCTTCCATCTCAGAGACTACGTGTTGATGCATGAAGAGGTTAACACACAGCAGGTGGAACAGAAAGGCTAAAACAGCTGAGATTCGGACCAGTTACTCTACCAAGCTTACATGACTGTTTGAGCTGTTCATCTGCCTTCTGAGGATAAATGGGGTGCCAGGTGTAGTCGATGATGAGCAAGAAGTTTGGCACACTCCAGCAGTCCAGCCAGCCAGCTCTGATGCAAGGATGATAAAGATGTACAGTCAGCGCACACTTATAATGCTGCATCATCATTTTGAGTGGGTTCTTCACTTCATCACGCGCTTCATGACCCGTTCAGATGGAGGCAGCAAACAGGTCACATCCAATTTCTCTGCAGCAACAGAGAGCACGCTGCTTGAAAAACCGTGCAATCCTAAAACTCCCAGGAGGCCTCTGCAGCAGCTCATCGGCACAGCCTGGTTCAGGCACAGCAGTCACAGCAGAAAGAAAGTACACCCTATTTTTATTCTAGGGGTTTACATATCAGGACATTTTAAAACAGGTTTTAAAATTATTGCAATTTAACCTCAAGTG
This sequence comes from Crenichthys baileyi, assembly GCA_036173005.1. Classification (NCBI taxonomy): domain Eukaryota; kingdom Metazoa; phylum Chordata; class Actinopteri; order Cyprinodontiformes; family Goodeidae; genus Crenichthys; species Crenichthys baileyi. Next base: position 210,226 of record JAHHUM010001285.1, read on the forward strand.
TAGAAAATAGACAGGAGAATCCCCTTTGTTGTTTTTTATTAAATCAAAGCTGTTTCTGAAGGTCCAAACTTACTGCATCCATCTGATCATCAGTGTGAGCACCCCTGTAAAAGCAGAAGTTTCATCAGCCTGCGGCTCCAGAGCATATCGGTGTGCCTTAACTCTATGTCAAAGTGGAAAGACAACAGCAATGACCTCTGAGGACCAACTGCTGCTGCTCATCACTCTGGGAAGGACAATAAAGCCATGTCTATGATATGTGAAGTTCATCATTCTACCCTCTCTTTCAGGGATGTGCTGATACGTCAGAGAAGGTGTGCTTTCTTTCTACCGAGACTGTAAATAATATCTGATCTGTCTGCAGAGCTAAACGGTCAGAAATTAGGTATAAATCAATATGAGTCTGTGGGTTCATAAAGTCAAGAAGGAGTAATTTGGAACTGAACTGCAGAAATGTGTCATAGTTAAAGCCACTTAAACCAATGAAAGTATCATTGGAACAATAATTACCCAACATGCCAGCTATAAAAAGTTCTTACAAGCTCAGAATCAGGTCAGAACAAACCACTGTTGACCTTTGAAGTAAAGAGGATGAATGGAGCTGATCTGAAAATGCTCATTTTGCAACTCCTAACCCTTTCTTTTGTCAAGGGAAAACAAGCAGTTTTAGATCTGAGACACCAAAGACGGATCACTGTGGAAATCTGTGTTTGTGCAAGGTGTGAAATCTGTTCAGAACTCAGGCTGGTAAACAGAACTTTGTCCAGAATGAGGGGATTAAACTGCAGCTACATCTACATGAAATGAACCCTCCACTGTTCTACCTCAGCGCTGCTGTGTTGCCCTACTCTTTCCTCTGAGTTTTAGCCCACATCAACAGAGAGAGGAGCTCTTTCCAGGTTTATCTCACTCTGCGTGGGTGATGTTCCTCCAGCGGGACTTGCTGGGTTTCAGAGGGGGGGCTCCCTGGTTTTCTGCGGACATGAACATGTCTGGCGGCAACTTGATGTTCTGGTAGTCTTTGGCCAAGGTGAGGAGAGGGTAGCGGCTCGGGTGGCACTCCGGCAGCGACAGTCGCATGTCTGTATCTTCTGCCTGGGGAGGACAAAGGTGGGTGCACCACGGCTCGGTCAGTAATTCAGCCACCGGCCAGCATGAAAATATGCACTAAGTTCAGTAAAACATCTGAAGAAAAACTCAAAATCCAAGCTTTAATTTTTGGAACCAAACGGATCCGCTGAAGGCGGGACTCACCCTCAGGCTGAAGCGGGTACGGCAGGTGGTTGGAACAAACTCATTGAAAGGCAGAGTGAAGTCTATATTGAGCGTCTCGCCACAGGCTGCCAGGTACACTGCAGACGATCAATAAAGCAATAGATTATCCCGCCTGCTGAAGGATTAGGCAGTGGACAGACACTGTACAGTACATTGAGTCTTAACTGGAGCTCCCAGAGCCATTAGCTTCCAGCATTCAACAGGATTTAAAGCTTTCAGATGAACAATTGCAGCCATTGATCCCATTGTGCAAATGTAAACCTACTTTACTTCTCCGCCGCTATGTAACCTGTTAAAGATTTTTATTCAGGTTCATCACAATAAAAGTTTCTTCAGGTCAAAAACTGATGGTACAGGTTCATTACATACAGGGTGATGCATTTCAAGTGTTTATTAGTTCTGATTAATATGGATCACAGCTAATGACAACCCAGAGTTCAGTTTAATAGTACTTCTGACCAATTAGAAAGAGCGTTTTAATGTCCTGAAGCTTATTTGGTCACTTTTATTATCTCAATACATCAAAAATGTCTGTTTTTGGTGCCGAGATGAGATTGATAATCTTGTCTTGAGAAATCAGTTTGATGATCTTCAGATAAAGGTTTCTAATTCAGGGATGAATAATTATCTCGAGATAACAACGAAGAACCAGCAGGAGAATTTGTTCCTGGTAAGAACTACAAGGATAACTCAGAAAGCTCAACCAGAATGATCATTTGATCCAACTACGGTGGGTGTTTCTCACCATTCTCTTGCTGCTTGGTGGAACAATCGATCCAGTTGTGCTGGTTTGCTGCCCAAATCATCTCAAACTGGTGGAATAAGATCTTGAACTTCCAAGAATAGGGCACAAAAGAGTAGATATCAGGGGCACTGTCACTCGCCCAGTCCTTGATTAAATCTGAAAGGAGAAAAAGAGCCTCTTTGGGTTCATTGAAATCAATTCTTTGTAGAAATATGATCATACTAAAGAAATAAAGACAGTTGTTTGGTTTTAGGATCGTTTTCCTCACCTGTGAAAAAGTTTTTCTGAGCATAGATGAAATGGTAGGTGGCCTTGTACACCTCAATCTCACACTGCCATGACTGGGGCATGTTCCAGACCCGAGGATAGCTGGCTATCACGTGGAACTGAAACAGAAGGGAAGGCCGGGCCCGTTTTTACATCCCTGTCCTCAAACAAGTCTGTAAAAAGGTTCCTCTGCTGGTTCCAGTTACTTACAGCCAACATCTCAGCCTCCAGGAGAGTCCTGTACTGCATGCTGCTGGTGGTGTCCACATGAAGCAGCTGGCCTTTAATGGTGGGAGAGTAGCCTGAGGGCAGAGAAAGAAGAACACTGACTTAGGACTCAGCAAACCTCCTGATCCACACAGCAAGCTACATTATTGCACAACTCTGAGATCTTAATTTTGGTTGGTTTAAATGATCTTTGGAGCGCATCACTGAGGTTTAACTGGAGAGGGTTTGACCGCAACATCTGTGAAGTCCTGTGGAATAAAGTCACAGCTTGCAGCAGATTAACCGACTCTCTCCTTGTGGTTTAACAGTCGATACCAACAAGAAGACACACTTCCTCTGGTCTAGACCCAGGATGCAGCTCACTCATCTCTCTCAAAGGTTTCCTTACAGCCTCCTACCAATTTCTGACTTTTACCAGTCCTTTCAACAAGGACTATACAACAAAACTGAAGGAGTAGGTGGTCCAAAACTCTGCAGACAACATTCCTACCTGATGAACTTCATGTCTAACACACTTACTGGTGCAACATTTGGCAGCATCCCTAAATATTCGTGCAACATCAATGTAACAAACACATTCTTTTATGTAAACAGGAAATTAAATAAGGTGCAATTAGGAACTTCTACTCAACATTTCAATACCAATCTGTGCAATATCACAATGACAAAGGGCTGCTTGGATGCAATCTTGTGTAGGAAGTTCTATTCTAAGAGCAGTGAATGCTAATTCTGCAGAGGAGTCATTTTTTGACTTGCTGGACCTCTAAACTCATACTTGATTTATATTTTAGTGGCTGAGGCTCTGAAGTGTCGGGAACATTCTGATAAAGGCAAATAAAGAAAAGAGTCAGGAACGTGAGAGGTGATAATTCCTTCACAATACTGTTTTCCTGATGCAGTGAAACTTTCGCTGACAGAAGACCAACGTTTCTCCTGCCAGCCCTCTTAGACGGGTGGCAAAGAAGATGAAACAAACTCTTCCAAAGTTCCCTGATGGAAGATATCTTTACTGAGGTCAGGCTTTTAAATGTGGAACCAGAAACAAGAAAACCCAGAGGAATGGGAGATCACTTAGACATCTGGTGAAATCAGATCATAAAAACCCATCAGCATGACTCAGGTCCATGTTCATTAGTGACAATGAGAGCATTTCCACACCCACAGCGAGAACGAAACCCGACTGGAAAACCTCTGATCAGTCATGCGGATCAGAACACAAGACTTTAATCTGCCAGGAAGCACTGAGATTCTGGAGCAGTGGAAGAAGGTTCTGTGGTCTGCTGAGTCCAGACTGACCCGGTTCCAGAGTGATGGGTAAGAAGAGAGGAGCATGTGTATAAAGTCGCTTATCAACCGTGTCAAACTTCAATCAGTGAATTTCCTACATGCTTGAATAAAGTGTTCTTCTCAACATCTGTGGAACTTTAGAGAACTTCTCTGATGCACCAACCAAGGAGGACTAGAAAAACCTTCGAGCTTCACCCCGCTTCCATGTCTGACTGTTGGAAGTGAAGGTTTCTGGGGAGCCAAGACACACAGATGCATCAAACCCGTCCGGACCTTGAAGGGAAGTTGTTCCTCAAAATCGGCCGTGTGAAATGTTCTGACTGTCGTATGTTTTGTCTATTTTGTGCAAAATTTGAAAGATTCTTTGTCAGATGAACCCAAAAGGCTTTTCTGTTTGGTTCTACCATGATTCAAACGTTTGTTCAAGTCTCAGTGGCCAACCGAGCTGAGAGCTGGGTGCTGGAACTGCACGTCCACCGAGACCAAATCCAACTCCTGAAGAGGTGGAATGCCATAATTTTGACCTAAAGTAATGTTGTCTGGTGCAATGAAGTGGATTCTATGTGGTTCCCCAACTTACCAAGATCTAGAAATACTAAATGATTACTGCTTTTTACCAACACTGCTTGTTTTCATTAAAATACATACAGCATTATGTCTCAGCAGCTTATTTCATGTCATACCGACAGAGTTTGAGGATGGATATGATTCGTTTCTGCATCTGTGGACAGTCCAGCAGATCCTGGAGGGTACATGTCCTCCCACATCACCTCCTGACACATCTGCACTTCTCTCAGCTGCTTGGCTGCTTATTAGTGCCTTTAGAAATGTTGCAGCTAAAGTCACATCTTAAAGAAAACTTAATAAACGACGATGTGATGCTGCTATATTCCTTAGATCTAATCTGGAGCCATGGAGGTGTTATGAAAGCTGACATCTTGGTCTACTTTTGTTCCTGCTGTGTGAAACACCTACTTACCATTCTCTCCCACAGTCATGGGGATGTTGACTTCCAGGTACGAGCCTGCGCCTACATTCACATGGATGGCATTGGTTTCCTAGTAACAGTGATGAAGAGAGCAGAGGAGGGAGACAGCAAACAGAAACGTCTCATTATCACAGACTAAAAATAAAAGAGAGACACCTGACTGGAACAAAACGCTGTACAATCCTCTGTTTAAAGCCTGTTTCTCTTTCTATTCAGTACGCACTAATATGGTTTTAGTATGCCTTTCACATGCTCAGCTTAAAACCCCTGCACTGCTCAGGGAGGACGATTTGAAAGAGAATAAAACATGAAGCGATATCAATAACAGAGACGTGGTGAGGCATAAAGACTAAGAGGAGCCCTACAGCAGCCAGAGGAAGTCGGATCAAACGACAGACAGAGAGGAGAGGACAGAACCAGACTCACCCTGTTTTTGGTGAAAAGCAGATCGATGGTGGCGTCAGCGATGATGTTCATGCGGAGTTCGAAGGCTTGGATCTGCCGTGGCTCTCCTGGCTGGGCGACCTCGCTCACTTTCATGGCCTGATAGTCAGCTGGGAGGAAGAACTTCCAAAGACATTCCCTGGAAACACAAACGTTTCCAGCGTGAGCTCATCACATTCAGATCATAGTTACACACACTATGATGTCATATTGATTTCTGACCTGCAAACTCAGGCGGAGCCACGAGGTATTAACTAAGAAAAATGTAACTTATTCTTATTCCCTGACTCCGATTTCATTATTATTATTTAATTTCCTGTTGGAATTAATAAAGTATGTTTGAATGGAATTGGCTTGACTAAATCAGCTCCAAAACACAGAACAACACAACTAAACAATATTACTGTAACAGTTCAGAGTTCAGAGACCAGTTCAGCTCAAGTACTGCAACCTTTTCTTTTTTATTGTATTTAACCAGGAAAGGTTATTTTTAAAAAGGAGGAGTCCTGGCCGAGAGCCAGCGAAGGTCACACAACAATTACAATTAGATGACACAAATAAAACACAATACAAATGAATAAAACCAGCCAGAATTTAAGGTGGTCTCTACTGTTCTCAGTCTGGACCTGAAACTGCTCAATGAAATAAGTTCAGTTAATTTCCAGGCTTTTTGCAACATGTTCCATGTAGATGGATCCCAGCAAACAAAAGCTTTCCCAGTTCTGTGTGGGGAAGTGGAACAGAGAGCAACAAATCTGAGCACAAAGAGAAGGAATCAATGCTTCGCTGTTTCATTTAATCACAGATGTAGGAGGGCAGCATGCCCCAGCATGCCCTTATAAATAAAAATATACCAGTGTCCCAACCTCCTGGTGAGCAAAGGCCATCCCATTAGATAGCACAGCTCACAGTGATGGGTCAAGGCTTTAGTAACCAACCTCAGACAAGCATGATAAACAGAGTCAATCTCTTGAGGACACTGAGACGTTCAAATACAACAGGTCTCCATAACCTACAATAGATCAAATGTTGCTGTGACAAAACGCTTTTCATCTCAATAAAAAAACGACATTTATTTGAGAATTTGTGTTTTTTCTTCTTCACCAGATTGTCAATATGAGGCTTGGAGGTGAGGGAGTCATCAAGCAACACACCAAGGTGTTTGTACCACCTGGACCACCTCTATATTTCCCTCCTGAATGGACACAGTGGGGGTAGTTTGAGGCACATTGTTGGTGCTGGCAGATAACATCAGCATTCAGCACCAGGTTTAGCTGCTGAAGTGTGAACTGGACCACATTAAACGCTTTCTGCAGAGATTCGGCAGCTTTAGCAGCGGTTGATCCAAACAGAACAGAGTTGTGATAAGATTCAGCGGAGATCCGATGGGTTTACCCACCTCTGCCGATCCGCCCACGGTCCGTAGTTAAAGTCAGTTCCTTTTCCACAGACAATGTCGAGCCCCCAACATGGCGGGAGGTCCTGCAGTTTATCTTCCTCACTGCTCGTCTCAGCCTCCTCCTCTCCCTCCTGCTCCGCTGGGACCAGACCTGTCCGAGACAAACACAGTGACGGAAAGTTTGCTGGGAATTTCTGGAAGGTATTTTTGCTGCAGGAACCTACCGGGTTCATCCTGGTAATAGTAGATGTCGACGTCGTTGGACTGCATCACCACGAAGCCTTCGCCCATCAGTCTGGGAGGTCTACAGTAGCACAAGCATCAGTTCACACCCCATAAAGATCACATTTCAGGCAGACGGTGGGAACAGGCTGCCTGGCTGATATCACAGTAAGGGACACCAATAATACAGATCTGACGATTCTGAGAGAATAAACCCAGAAAAACAGCCCTGGGTTCATTCATTCTGTTAGGAAACCAAATTCTTTAGTTTTTTTACGCCTAGGTGGGCTGCAGTAACTGAACCGAACAAGAATTTTACATTTAAACAACAATTTAAAATAATCAAAATCAAAGCAATTGAAAGAACATTATAACCAAGCTCAGGAACCCAGCGTGAGTCTTCCTTGTATTAAAGAGGAACAACCGAAATATACACGGCACAAAAAAAACAAAGGGAACCCTTAAACAACACAATATAACTTCAAGTAAATCAAACTTCTGTGAAATCAAACTGTCCACTTAGGAAGCAACACTGATTAACAATCAGTTTCACCTGCTGTTGTTCAAATGGAAAAGACAACAGGGGGAAATCTTTGGCGATTAGCAAAACACTCAATAAAGGAGTGGTTCTGCAGGTGGGGACCACAGACCACTTCTCAGTACCTCTGCTTTCTGGCTGATGTTTTGGTCACTTTTGAATGTTGGTGGTGCTTTCACACTCGTGGTAGCAGGAGACGGACTCTACAACCCACACAAGTGGCTCAGGTAGTGCAGCTCATCCAGGATGGCACATCAATGCGAGCTGTGGCAAGAAGGTTTGCTGTGTCTGTCAGCGTAGTGTCCAGAGCCTGGAGGCGCTACCAGGAGACAGGCCAGTACACCAGGAGACGTGGAGGAGGCAGTAGGAGGGCAACAACCCAGCAGCAGGACCACTACCTCCGCCTTTGTGCAAGGAGGAACAGGAGGAGCACTGCCAGAGCCCTGCAGAATGACCTCCAGCAGGCCACAAATGTGCATGTGTCTGCACAAACGGTTAGAAACTGACTCCATGAGGATGGTATGAGGGCCCGACGTCCACAAATGGGGGTTGTGCTCACAGCCCAACACCGTGCAGGACGCTTGGCATTTGCCAGAGAACACCAGGATTGGTAAATTCGCCACTGGCGCCCTGTGCTCTTCACAGATTAAAGCAGGTTCACACTGAGCACATGTGACAGACGTGACAGAGTCTGGAGACACCGTAGAGAGCGATCTGCTGCCTGCAACGTCCTTCAGCATGACCGGTTTGGCAGTGAGTCAGTAATGGTGTGGGGGGGCATTTCTTTCCATGTGCTCGCCAGAGGTAGTCTGACTGCCATTAGGTACCGAGATGAGATCCTCAGACCCCTTGTGAGACCATATGCTGGTGCGGTTGGCCCTGGGTTCCTCCTAATGCAGGACATTGCTGGACCTCATGTGGCTGGAGTGTGTCAGCAGTTCCTGCAAGATGAAGTCATTGAAGCTATGGACTGGCCCGCCCGTTCCCCAGACCTGAATCCGATTGAGCACATCTGGGACATCATGTCTCGCTCCATCCACCAACGTCACGTTGCACCACAGACTGTCCAGGAGTTGGTGGATGCTTTAGTCCAGGTCTGGGAGGAGATCCCCCAGGAGACCATCCTCCGTCTCATCAGGAGCATGTCCAGGCGTTGTAGGGAGGTCATTCAGGCACGTGGAGGCCACACACAATACTGAGCCTCATTTTGACTTGTTTTAAGGACATTACATCAAAGTTGGATCAGCCTATAGTGTGTTTTTCCACTTTTTGTGTGTGACTCCAAATCCAGGCCTCCATCGGTTAATAAATTTGATTTCCATTGATGATTTTTGTGTGATTTTGTTGTCAGCACATTCTACTTTGTACAGAACAAAGTATTGAATGAGAATATTTCATTCATTCAGATCTAGGATGTGTTATTGGAGTGTTCCCTTTATTTTTTGAGCAGTGTATATATCTGAGGTAAAACAGAAGAATAACAGAGTTCTGCTCAGCAGCAGCCCAAATCATCTCCAGCAATATTAGTTATCTCTAAATTATTCCCATCTTTTTTTCTGCTTTAAGTCAACCAGAGTTACTCACTCGTCGTTCTGCATGCCCAGGTAGCGGGGACTGGGAACCAGCATGACGCGCACATTCTCCAGCGAGCCTTTCACAATGTGCATGTACTGGTCCAGGTGGCTGGATGGAGGCTTGGTGGCATATGTCAGGAAGGCGTCTTCAAAGTTCACACATACAGTCTGAGGGAGGTGGTGGTTCCCGAACGCCAGACGACCCTTCAGGAAACCAGTTTTCAGACTTTTTAATTACTTACAATCCTTTCCAGAGAGATATTTCTCAACCTGTTGACGTGTCTGAACAAGCTCTGAGATGCTTACAGTGCTGATGTTGAGTTTAACCACAGGAATGAGGGAGCGCCATGATGATGTGGGCTCTGGACTCTCTGCTTTGATGTTCACACTACAAAACACAAATTGAAAGACATTAATTCCCTTTATGAATGATAAGATTCTAAAATCTTAGACTGAATCAGATTTAACAAACAGCAGGCTGCTGTCGGACCTTTCCAGGGTATTAGCTTGGTCCTCCGGTCCAGTCTCCTCATCCTTCTTGGTGGTGAGAAGCGTGGGCTCCAGTCCAAACGTCTCCTGCAGCCGTGCGTAGAGGTCGGTCCGGTTGTAGACGTGAAACTCAAAGCCGTTGACTGTCAAGTAAAGCCTGGTCTCTGCTTTTGGATCTGCCCAGGTGGGAAAAAAGATGGTACAGGTAAAAACTAAGTACACCCTCTTTCCTGAATCAGGATAAAATGAAGATGGTCTGATCTTCATCAAGTTCATTCACGCTTATGTTAAGTCTAAACTTAAGTGAGCAGACAAGAAGTGTGTGGAAAAGGTAAGTACACCCTATCTTTGAACAGAAGCAGATGTTTCTGCTCAGCTCTCTGAAGGTCCCACCCCAGCATTTCAATAAGGGTAAGGTCTGGACTTTGACTAGACTATTGCAACACCTTGATTCTTTTCTTTTTCAGCCATTCTGCTGTGGATCTGATGTTGTGTTTGGGATCATTGTTCTGTTGATGACCCAGTTTGGACCAAGCTTCAGCTGTTGGACAGATGGACCCTCATTTGATCCTAGAATACTTTAGCAGAACAGAGGAGATCATGGTCCACTTAATGACTGAAAGGTGCCCAGGTCTTGTGGCTTCAAAACAAGCCCAGATCTCCATCCCTCCATCACCACGCTCGATATGAAGTGTTTGTGTTGATTTGCTGGTTTTCTCCGAACAAGTTTCAGGGCATTATGACCAAACATCTGTACTTTGGTCTCCTGTCTCCAGTCATTGTCCCAGAGGTCTTGACCTTCATTTAGATGCTGTGTTGCTAACCTAAATCCTGTTGCAATATTGTCTTTAGAGATAAGAGACTTTCTCGTTCAACCATTCCAAACAGCCATACTGGATCAGTCTTTTTCTAACTGTCCTGTCATAACCTTTAACCTGCTAACTGACACCTGTAGAGTGTAAGATCGAGCTCTTGGGTTTTTGTTAATTTCTCTGAGCTTCACGCTCCGACCTTTGTCTGAATCTGCTGGACGTCCACTCCTGGGAAGATTGGCAGCTGTCTGAGATGTTTTCCTCTTGGGAAAAATGTTTCTCTCTGTAGAATGATGGACTTCAGATAGTTTGGAGATGACCTTACGACCTTGCCAGGTTGATGGGGAGCAACAGCTGCTTCTCTGAGGTCAGTGCCGATTTCTGTATGCTCATATTGATGATGATCCGTTCATCAATAGCATCTGCTGCTACTTTTATGCTTAAATACTTTGGAAGCAGGGAGGGTGTACTTTCTTTTTCTCCAAACATTGAATGTCAGATCCATTTTAAACTCCTTCTGTGGTTTTAAATGAACAGAAAGGCATCTGTGTTGAACATCGCTGAACTCACCATGCTGCTTTTGTTTTGGGTTATACATTTTCCACCAGCGAAATATGAGAAAGCCGTCCTGTATCCTGCAACACAGGAAGAGAAGCCAGTGAGAAAGCTTCGTCACCACAGAGACAGAGGAATAAAAGAGACTTGAACAGTGGAGATCAGGTGACCTGATGGACATGTCTTGGTTGATGTAGTAAACGTCTCTGAACATGACTTTGCCTGACAGAACAGAGAAGGAGAAGGAACCTGTGGACCAACAAACATGAAGACACTGTTAACATAACTAACACACAGAACTGCTGCCTTAACAAAGTGAGAAGCAACATTTTCTCTGCAGGTTGGGAATCAATCTGCTTTAGTTCATCTCTAACCACTAGATTAAGAAATGAAACAGAAGGAATAATTAACATGGTTGTGATCAGGTAAATGTTGCTGCAGCATGAAGGCGGCTCTGAATCAATGATCATCCACATAAAATAAATAAAGAACTCCCTAATTGTTTTGGACTGCCTTTACCTCGGATCACGGGACACATTCGCTGGAGCATCGTTTCAATAAGTTTCTGAAATCTTGAAACATTTATTTCCATCCAGAGTTTCATAATATTTCACCAAGATCATGGAATATGGCCGTGACATCAGAGAAGAAGAAATTCCCTGATGGACTAACCTGGTCGTTCAGTACGTTCAGCTGTCCGGATCCTTTGGGTTCACAACGTTGCTGAACTTGGACCTGACCAACTGCAGCAACTCCAGAGCATAGCTCTGCCCCCACAGACACTAAGCATGATGGGTAGATGACTCCATCCATCACTCTAGAACCCGGTCAATTTGGACTTATTAGACCACAGAACCTTCTTCTACTGCTCCAGAATTGTAATGCTCCCTGGCAAATTAAATCTGTCTCAACAGCTGGAATTTGGACCGAGTTTAGGCTGTCAGGGAGAGAAGACAGATCTGGAAACTAACATCATTTTCAGTCTTTAGTTTGTTTTTTTCATTTTTAGCACGTTTACTTTCATATTCACGTTCATATTATCCTAGCTGACACTCTGACATGTCTGCAGGTCTCTGTCTGTTTCTGCTCTGACTGACAGCAAACAGGATGTGCTTCTCAAAACATGAGACAGAAACAGGAGCGATGCTTTCCTCCAGCAGGAACTGTTACTGAGCTTCAGGGATTTTCTGTTAGATCTTTACTCTTTCTGTCCAGCCTGAAATTAGCTCCACTTTGCTGTTCCTTAAGGCTTATTGTGATTTTATTATTAGGATTCAGCAGTCGGAACGTACCGATGTGAATGTAGCCATCCTTGTAAAGTCGGTTGATGACGAGGGTGAGGAAGAGGCCAATGTTGCGGGAATTGTAGTAAGTTAAATAGATGATCCATCCACAGGACAGGATGGTGGCTGCAACAAAAGGAAAACATGTTCTCAGTCACTTAAATTCATCTCCAACTGATCTACATCATTCCTTCTATAGGAGCATCCTCAGTCACACTGACCCATCCTGAAGCCACACACCTCACCACTGTCTCGCTGCCAATAACTGCTCCACCATGCAGTCTATATATAGGTGTAGAAGTGTGTGGCTCTTTCAGTGAAGGGGGGTCTCACTCTAAAAGATATAAAGAATGAACAGAGTTCTGGGAGATGCTTTAAACTTCTCCATGACCTGTCTGCTGTGTTCCTTGGTCTTCATG